>CM076848.1:41107407-41633498 GCA_039519185.1 Astragalus membranaceus | reverse complement strand
CTGCCAGGTGGTGGTGGGTCCAAGTACGGAACGAGTATCTTGAGTGAGGTTGCACTGGATCCTACCCGCGACATCATTCTTGCCTACATGCAAAACGGTGAGCTTTTGGCTCCTGATCATGGCTTTCCTCTACGAGTCATTGTACCCGGTTTCACAGCAGGAAGAATGGTGAAATGGTTGAAGCGGGTTATTGTCACAACCAAAGAATCTGACAGCTATTATCATTACCATGACAATAGAACACTTCCCTCTCACGTTGATGCTGAGCTTGCTAATGCAGAAGGTAATTATCTCTTTCATTCCACAATCCATTTAATTTTCCTTGTTACTCCATTCCTTCTTTGTTAATTTAACTTACTGAGGTGTTAATTTCTCTTTTTCAAAACTGTTAGCTTGGTTTTACAAACCGGAATACATTATCTACGAGATGAACATAAACTCGGTAATAACCACGCCGTCCCACGGTGAGATATTGCCGGTCAACTCATGGACTACTCAGAGGTTTCGCATATTCTGGTGAGTTTTGTATTACAAAAAGAGTTTTCATGCACGCCTAATTAAAACATAATATGGAATAAGACTTTTTAAAATAAAAGATATATTAGTCGCACATATATGTTTAAAAAATCATATATAAATAATATTTATAATGTAACTTACTTTTTAATTAAGGCCCGCTAGCTATATAAAGAAGGCCTTGCTTGGGTTTGAATCAATGTCAACAATCTAAAACTCAATGGTTTAACAGTTATGCTATAAAATGATAATATTCAGTGACGTAGCTCATTTTTCAAAAACACCACCGTACTTTATAAATAATAATGATATAATAATTGACTAGGTATTATATATGTCCTCTATTGATTTGATCAAAATATATGTACTCTATTGATTTGATCAAAATGTATAATAGAGCGTATGACCCGATAAAAATTGACTGCTGTTAACTAAAATATATAATTGACTGGTGTTAACTAAAACATGTGCAATGGTGGTTGCAACTTGTAATGTGTGACGACAGGAGGTGGGAGAAAGGTGACGCGTGTTGAGGTGACGATGGACAATGGTGAAAGGTGGCAGGTATGCAAATTGGAGCATCCAGAGAAACCCAACAAATACGGTAAGCACTATTGTTGGTGCTTCTGGTCTTTAGAGGTGGATGTGTTAGACATTTTTGGAGTCAAAGAGATTGCAGTACGTGCCTGGGATGAAGCTCTCAACACTCAACCTGAGAAGCTCAATTGGAATCTTATGGCAAGAATATTACCTCTCTGATCTATCTCCTTTTTTTGTTATTAAAATCATGATAGTTTTGTGTCTAACATTTTTACTTTACAACTAATGTGTAGGGCATGATGAACAATAGTTGGTTCAGGGTCAAAATGAACGTGTACAAGCCACAAAAGGATGTGATTAGCATACTCTTTCAGCACCCAACCCAACCAGGAAACCACACTGGTGGTTGGATGACCAAAGAAAAAGAAGTAGACAAATCATCAATCTCTGACCAAGCCCCTAAGAACAATGTCTCCTCAACCTCATTGCCAATGAACACTACTAGTACAAAAATGTACACCATGTCTGAGGTCGAAAAACATAATCACCCTGATTCAGCTTGGATCATCCTCTACGACAATGTCTATGATTGCACACATTACCTCAAAGATCACCCAGGGGGAGCTGACAGTATCCTCATCAATGCTGGCACTGATTGTACAGAGGAATTTGAAGCCATTCACTCTGATAAAGCCAAGAAAATGCTCCAGGGTTACAAAATCGGCAAGCTTGTGACCACAAACTACACCTCTGATTCTCCTTCTAATAATAACTCCTCTATGCTTGGCAATGTTAACGTCATCAATCATAGTGTGGCTTTAATAAACCCACGTGAGAAAATACCATGCAAGCTCATCTCCAAATTATCCATCTCACATGATGTTAGGCTATTTCGTTTTGCGTTGCCCTATGAGGACCAACTCTTGGGTTTACCTGTAGGGAAGCACATATTCTTATGTGCCACTATTGACGAGAAGTTATGCATGCGAGCTTTTACTCCAACAAGTAGTGTGGATGAAGTAGGGTATTTTGATCTATTGGTTAAGGTTTATTTCAAAGGGGTGCATCCAAAGTTCCCTAATGGTGGGCTCATGTCTCAACACTTGGACTCGCTTCCTATTGGCTCAGTCTTGGACGTGAAGGGTCCATTAGGCCACATAGAATACACTGGTAGAGGAAACTTTTTGGTTCGCGGAAAACACAAGTTTTCAAAGAGGCTAGCCATGTTAGCTGGTGGGACTGGGATCACACCCATTTACCAAGTGGTTCAAGCCATTTTGAAAGACCCAGAGGACCTCACTGAAATGCATGTGGTCTATGCTAACCGAACTGAGGATGATATATTGCTGAGGGACGAGCTGGATGCGTGGGCTCAGAAGCATGATCGGTTTAAGGTGTGGTACGTGGTGCAAGAAAGTAAAAGAGAAGGGTGGGAATACAGTGTGGGATTCATCACAGAAAGCATTTTGAAGGAACATGTTCCACAGGCAGCCCATGATACGCTGGCATTGGCATGTGGACCACCACCCATGATTCAGCTTGCAGTGCAGCCTAATTTGGAGAAGTTGGGATATGACACCAAGAATGATTTGCTTGTGTTTTAGGGGCTTGAGTTTTTCTCGGTTACATAAATTAATTTTAAGGGTAAGACAATAGCGCTTTAGTCCAAGATAAGGGAAACTTTCGAGCTCTTTAAACACTTACAAAGAAAATTACATTTACTTTAGCCCAAGAGAATTTGTGGGGATACTATAGTCGTGTGTGTATTTTTATTGTTAGAATATTTGTGTATTTAGTTTGTTGCATATAAATAGTTCCATTGGTATGTTTTATTTATGAAAGGCTTAAATATATTTTGGTATTTTTTTCTAAAAAGACAAAGATATGTTATTCATATGGTGTCACTTTATCATTGGAGGCACACAAAAATAAGAAGTATACTTAGTACATACTTGGGTCACTGCAACTCCTTGATCAAAATTGTATGTGGGTACACTCATTAAGAGAGTGATAGAGTAGATGTCATAGGTGAGTGATGTGATAAAAAGGAAAATAGAATAAATGTGTTACTCTCTCTCCAAATGGACTTCTCCATTAAATGGAGAGGAACTTTACCCTTAGTAAATGTTCCCAAGTGGCTTCAGTCTCAAGAGAGGGGTGAATTGAGATTTAAAAACTTTTTCAGATCTTTTTCCCCTTTTCAATGACTTAGATTAATTTTCGTGCAGGTTAAGTGGAAGCGAAGGAATTAGAAAATAAAGCAATAAAGCACACAGAGATTTATCCTGGTTCAGTCACCTCCTTGTGACCTACGTCCAGTCCTCACACCCTTGTGAGATTTTCCACTAACACAAAACAAGGCTTACAGGTGCCTTGGAAAACCTTTACAGACTCAGGCACTCTTCACCTAGGATACCCCACCTAATGAAGAGCCCTCAAATCTAACCACAATACAACAAGAGATACCCCACCCTTGTTACAACAAGCTGCCCCAGAAAGATACCCCATTTCCTACACTACAAGAATAAGTGCTTTTTCCTGCCATTTTTTCCGACGAACTCTTATTCGTCGCAATTTCCGACGGATTTCCGACGAAAAAGTCGTCGCAAATGTTCAACAAAAGAGGCGCTAAAATTCCCGCTTACGTTTGCGACGAAATTTTTTTCCGTCGCAAATTTCCGACGAATATTTTCGTCGGAAACCTCTAAAAGTCCGTCGCAAAGTAACGGATCCCAAACTAAAGGGAAGCTCTTCCCTCGTACGCTCTCATTTCAGCCTCCACCATCTCTCAGTCACCCTCCTTCTCTCTCAGTAGGCACCTCCCTCTTCCCTCGTAGACACTCTCTCAGTCGCCCTCCCTCTTCCCTCGACCCACCTTCACCAACCTCTCTCAGTCGCACTATACCTCTTCATTTCCTTTCTTTTCTCTTTCACTCAGATTCCCTCTCTGTCTATTCTCTCACCGATCCACCCTCACCAATCTCTCGCCGCCGGAGCCCGTTGTGACTGCCACTCACCACCACTGTTAGCGCCTCAGTTCCCTTCTCCTCCTCTTCCAATGCATCCCATTTCCTCTTCTCCGAACCCTCTCACTTTCTCCCAGCTTTGACCGCCACCAAACCCTCACGCCTTTCCCTCCGCCACGACCCTCCGTCTTAAGCTCCCCCTCCGCTGCGAGCTCCACCTCTCCACGCCGGCCTCTCTAGCTCTCAAACTCTCAAGGTCAGAGTTTTATTTTCTCTTAAAACCCTAAATCCCTAATTCAGATTCTGATTTCTGTTGATATTGAATTTATTCATGTGAATCTGTTGATGTTGATGTTGTTATTGAATCTGTTCTAGTTTTATTTAGGGTTTTTTTGTTACAAGTATTATTTAGGGGACGATAGAAGCATATTGCTAATGTTTGTCGCTGAAAAGTTTAAGTTCTGATTCTTTTGATATTTTAGTGCAGCCTATCACCCCTATATAATCTTGACTATGTTTCTGGATGTACAATATATAGTAGAACATTTATGTCTGTCAATCCTAGTTTATTAAATTACTTTGATTAACTCTGGAGGTTCATATGTTGAATTGTTCATTTGATAGAATCAGTTGGAGCCTGGATCTGCTATTATGTTGACATTTTGTCTTCTGTTGATAAGGATCAGTTGGAGCCTGGATCTGCTACGTAATTTGTTGTGTTCTCATTTTTGTTTTGGTTCATGTCTTTAGATTTCTGATATTCAATTACATGTGTTTCCTTGTAGGAATTTAATCTGGAGCCTGTTATCCCAATCTACAATGCGAAGTTATCTTTCATGAAGGGATATTTGAATGACTTGTAATTATAAGGTTGGAAACTAAAAGTCTGTTATCTTATAAATGTTTCTAGCTGGTACTGAATTTCATATAAGTTAGCATGCTGAACTAATTTTCTCTGCTTCTATAGGTTTGTTCGCTTTGTGAGCACTCCTGAGATATTGGAACGTGTATATACCATAGGATCTGAAATCCTACAAATTGAAGAGGCAATTGCAATTCAAGGAAATAATTCTATAGGGATTAGCATTGTGAGTAGATATCTAACAGCAAATTTAAATTAAGTGACAGCAATTGAAGGTCTGTTATCTTGTGTCTTCAGGTGGAAGAAAACCAAATAAAACTAGTGGAAAGCACCAGAGGTTCTTTTTAAAGAATCTGTTGCAAGTTATTACTGTGTGAAACTTTTTAACTTGTATTTGACAAATGTGGGTTTTGCTGAGATTTGAAATTGTTTGCAACTAAGAAAACTTGATGCTTTTCTCAGCCAGGAAGGCGAATCAGGATTCTAATGTGGAGAAAGCAATTGTACCTTACAAGGTTAGAGGTCATGACTCTTGAATACCTAAGCTTATATTGATTTATCATTTTCTTATATGTCTGTGTGGACATGTCCCGGTCTGATAAAATACAGCCACCTAAAGCAAATGGAAGCACCTCATCAGAAGGAAGCTCGAAGTAAATTCTAAATCTTGTCAACTTTTTCCTTCTTTTCTATGACCATATTTTACAAAATTAGTTGATTTAGTTGATGGTTTGTGTAACTAATATGAAACTCATCTACGTACTGTTTTAGAGTTCAGCTTTTGAAATCTTTGGATACACGCAAGTCAGTACTGCAGAAAGAGCAAGACATGGTATTTGCACGTGCTGTTGCTGCTGGTTTTGACATTGATTACATGCCATCTTTGATGTCATTTGCTGAATGCTTTGGAGCATTACGCTTGATGTAAGAATTTTTTCTCGACCATTTGTAACTTTAATATTGTTTTAGTTATATATTGAGTTCTTCACCAATTGGCCATTAATGCATTTATGATTTATGATTTATGATTGCGGAACAATGTTGCAAATTCTAATTTTGTCACATTTCAGGGATGCATGTAGAAAATTCATCTCTCTATGGAAAAGAAAGCATGAAAGTGGCCTTTGGCTTGAAATTGAAGCTTCTGAAGCGATGTCCAATCGTGCAGACTTCTTAGCAATAAATACATCAGGAATTGTACTTTCCAACAATACAGTCACTACATCCCATGAATTGTACTTTCCAACAATACAGTCACTACATCCCAACAATGGAAAGGATGATGCACAGGAAGGGCTACATGTTGAAAAGAAGAAAAAAGAAGGATCTGATTTGAACTTGTTATTGCAGAGTCCTGATACAAAACAACTTTTGACTTCCGAACAAGAGTCTCAGTTAATTGCTCAGATACAAGTGTTGTGTTCGTTACCCCGAATTCATTACTCCCTTAAATGAGTGGTATGCTTTAGTAATGTGGACTATGTAACAGGAACTAATGAGATTAGAAGAATTGAAGACCAGTCTTCAATCTCAATTTGGAAGGGAAACAACTATTGCTGAATGGGCTGACAGTGCAGGACTTAACTGTCGGGCACTGAAGGCGCAGCTTCGTCGTGGTAACAGAAGCAGAGAAAAGCTAGTTCAAGAAAATTTACGTATGGTACATCACATTGCTAAAACTTACCAGGGACGCGGTATCAGCCATGAGGACTTACTACAGGTAGTCCTAGGCTAGAATTGTAATTGTCTTCACTTTTCAGTGTTGTCAATTACAATTACAAATACCAGCTATATATGTATTTTACATTTTTGTTTTTGGTGCTGCTTTAGGAGGGAAGTACAGGTCTTTTGAAGAGTGTCAAAAAGTTTAAACCTTAAGCTGGTTGCCGATTTGGTACTTATGCATACTGGTGGATAAAACAAGCAATAAGGAAGGCCATATTTAATCATTCCAGGACAATTCGTCTGCCGATAAATTTAGTTTTTTGAACTTAAGATTCACACTTTTGAAATGTCAGTGTTCACAAAAATTTTTCTGTTGATGTTACCGTTGCATTAGTATTTTTAAGAGCATCTTATGTTTTTTGCAAAGCAAGCATAGATTCTATTTGGCTTACACACATATACTACTTGGATTATCTCCAGGAAAGAGTATATAACCAACTGAGCAAGATATTGGAGGCAAAGAAATTGTACATTCAAGAGGGAAATCTTCACCCAAGCAAAGAAGAATTAGCAAGACAGTAGGACTTCCAGTAGAGAAGATTGATAGTGTGCTATGTGCCGCTAGAACTCCAATTTCTATGCACCAACCTGTGTGGGCTGATCAAGATACAACATTTCAGGTATTGCATGCTAGCTCATGTGATTTCCCCCATGATAAGTTGCACCTTCTTAGATATATAAAGTGTAACTGTTTAATTGCTTTGTTGAAAATATACCATCACAAATGCTATTTGATGATGAACTTGTAGGAGTACTTTATTCAGCACAAGGATGGATGCACGCTTGATACAGAAGGAGAGAAAGAAAGGGTCATCAAATGCATTGAAGCTGCTATTCACAGAAGAGTAAGCGAGGTAACTTCATATTTAAATTTAAACTGATTTCTCCGTGGAAGTCTCCAAATTTACTCTCTGAATGAACTTGCTTAAAGATCCTTGTTTTTACCTTTAAACTGATTTCTCTGTGGAAGTCTCCAAATTTACTCTGTGAATGTACCATTTTCTATCTATGAATTTACCTTACAAATGAGATGACTTGCTGTGAATTGACTAGAAATTTACTCTGTGAATTTACCATTTTCACACTTGCTGTGAATTGACTTGTTGTGACTTGATTCAGTAAGCTGCTTATTTGTTAGTTATTAGTTGTTAATATGTTTAGAGGGTTGATTTAATTAATAAATTGAATTGAAGGGGAGATGGGTAAATTTAGAGGGTTGCATTTGAGTTGGAACTTTTCATTGATTCTTTTCATTTGTTTCATGAGTTGTCAGCGAATTATTTTATATAGCTATTTGATGAATTTGATTGACAGTAGCTCTGAGGTTGATTTTACTATGATAATGCTAATTATGAGTCTTATGCCACTTGTTGGTCATCATATTGATAGTTGTAGAGCTTTCTAGTTAATTTCATGGAACCTTTCTATGAATATAACAAACTGAAAATGTGTATTTCTTTATTTCGAATTTTGATTTTACATTTTTATTTGCTGCTTTTGGATTATTAACTCTCTATTCAGTATTCTGCTACCTCTAACAGCTTAATTATTTTTCGTATGCAGTGGAACGAAGCAAGCTGCACATAGGTTGAGGATTATATTTGGATTAGCAGTGGAACGAAGCAAGCTGCACATAGGTTGAGAATTATTTTTCATAGTAGCATCACTTAGAATATTGTCTTCATAGTACTGTACTGTATTCTGTGACTTTGGTTACTGGCCTGTCCAAACATGGTCTTAGTCTTATATACACGCTATCCTAAAACTAAGTTTTCTCCTAATTGATTCACCCTATATACGTGATATGCTACTGTAAATACCTAAGGTTTTCTAGCAATTATGATTTTATTTTTTTTTATTTTTCATGTTATTTTGATGAATTAAGACTACTTATGATGGATAATCATATATATCATGTTTGTGGTATTTAAATTTGAAAAAGATTTTGTTGTGTGAAAGGATAAAATCCATAACTAGTATAGCTTTTTTGGATGTATGATTTTATTTTATTTATTTTTTTTTTAAAATTACCGACGGATTTCTGACGGAAATTTCCGTCGGAAATGGTTTTTTTCGACGGAATTTGCGACGAAATTTTGCGATGACTTTGCGACGGAGACATTTGCGACGAAAAAATCCGTCGGAAACGGTTTCCGACGAGCGATTTTGCGACGACTTTTTGTCCGTCGGAAACGTCAATTTCCGACGAAAATCAGTGCGTTTCCGATGGATTTTGTCGTCGGAAATCGTCGATTTTCTTATAGTGCTAGTACAAAACAGCTACCCTAGAGAGATACCCCACTCCCTAGTACAAAATACAACCAATAAACAATTACAAACTTAAAGACCGAAATACCTCTAATGTAGGCAGATAATACAACTTGAAGAATGCAACCCCAACTAACTCTTGCGAAAGATCAGCTCTGACGGACCAGCGGTGCGAGAAGAGCAAAAATAAAATATGAAGAGTTTTTCTAAAATGAACTTTGAATTTGTGAAATGGGTTGATGTTGAAAATGAATTGTGAAGCCTCTATTTATAGGCGTATAGAAAATATGACCGTTGAAACATTTATGGAAATGTGAGAATCGATTGTTTTCCTGAATGAACTGAAATTGACAATCGATTATATGCTTGAGAATGAGTAATGCAAATCGATTATGTGCTTAAAACAAGAGATGTGCAAATCGATTATATGCTTATTTAAACCATGAGAGAATCGATTAGTTGCTTCCTTAAAAGAAAGAGGAAATCGATTATGCGCTTTCTAGGAATAGCAAGAATCGATTATGTGCCTGAATCATTCTAAAGTGGTAATCGATTCCTTGCCTTGTGTAAATAGGTGCAAATCGATTATAGGCTTAGTGAAAACATTGTGAATTGATTCTTTGCTTTCAAAAGGAGTTATGAATCGATTATATACTTAGTAAAATCGATTATGCACTTTCAAATTGTGTTACAAATCGATTTTGTTGTTTAGTAAAAAATATTGAATCGATTTCTTTCTTTTTCAAAAAGGTTTCAAAATGATTTTTGAGTTTACGTGTGCATGCATGGATTTTGAAAGACGTGGGACTTTGAGAGATGAGCTGACCTTCGTAAGAGCTTACACTTTTTCCTAAGACACACCCAAACCCTAAGGACTACCCTTATTTATAAGGACTACCCTTATATCTTGAAACTTCAATTCTTGAGCTTGATTGTCTTGGATTGTGATTTTGATACTTTGTCACTTTCATCACCTTTGGCTTTGGTCAACTTTTACTCTTATCACCTTTAGCTCTGGTCTTTTTCATCATCAAAACTTTGACCTGCAATACAAGTTCTGCAGTACAAGATATCCACATTCTCCCCCTTTTTGATGATGACAAAACTTTACTTGTCTCAAGGTGGGAGGTTAGTTCATCAAAGAAAATAATGCATACAATATTTTATATATGATTATACTCCCCCTTACTTGATGCTCCCCCTGTTTCATTTACTATATGCAAAGCGACAATATTTCTCACCCTATATGTTTAATATGAACAACACTATATTTCTCTCCCCCTTTTTGTCATGATCAAAAGGTCGACATATGATAAAGTTTGCGAGTCGAAACAGCAATTGTTTCATTCAAATAGAAGAGGAATCAAAGATTCCAAGTTCTCCTCGAATGAAAAAGAAGCTTTCTTTTTGTAAAGGTTTCGTGAAAATATCAGCTAGCTGTTTTGACGATTCAACAAATTCAATCACACAATCGCCTTTTTGGACATGATCTCTAAGAAAATGATGTCTAATTTCTTTATGCTTGGTCCTAGAGTGCTGAACGGGGTTCTTTGTAAGATTGATAGCGCTGGTGTTGTCGCATTTTATCGGGATGTAATCTAGTTCTACACTATAGTCAAGAAGTTGTTGCTTCATCCAGAGGATTTGTGCGCAGCAACTTCCTGCTGCAACATATTCTGCTTCAGCAGTTGACAATGCGACACTGACTTGTTTCTTACTGTGCCAAAAGACTAATGCACTACCTAGTATGTGACATGTTCCACTAGTGCTTTTTCTATCCAGCTTACAACCTACAAAATTAGAGTCTGAATATCCTATAAGGCTGCATGTGACGCCTTTGGGGTACCACAGACAAACATTTTGTGTGCCTACAAGATATCTCATTATTCTTTTGATAGCTACTAAATGCGACTCTTTTGGATTTGCTTGATATCTAGCACACATGCAAACACTAAACATGATATCCGATCTACTAGCAGTTAGAAGAGAGCCAATCATACCTCTATATTTGCTCAGTTCTATCGGTTTACCTTCTTCATCTTTGTTTAAGTAGCATGAAGTGCTCATTGGAGTGGACATTTCTTTTGCTTTGTCCATTTCGAATCTCTTAAGTAGTTCTTTGCAATATTTTGATTGAGAGATGAAGATGCCATTGTTGGTTTGTTTTATTTGAAGCCCAAGGAAGAAATTGAGTTCTCCCATCATTGACATTTCAAACTCACTCTGCATAATACTAGAAAATTCTTTGCAAAGCAATTCATTAGTAGCACCGAAAATAATGTCATCCACATAAATTTGCACAAGTAAGATGTCATATTTTGTCCTTTTTATGAAAAGTGTAGTGTCAACTTTCCCTCTTTGAAAATCATGATTGAGTAAAAACTTGCTCAATCTTTCGTACCAAGCTCTAGGAGCTTGTTTCAGACCATATAGAGCCTTTTTGAGTTTAAAAACGTGATCTGGTTTTTCATAATTTTTAAAGCCAGGTGGTTGTTCAACGTACACTTCCTCTTGAATAAAACCATTTAAAAATGCACCTTTCACATCCATTTGATACAATTTAAAATCCATGACAGATGCAAAAGCAAGTAGCATGCGAATAGCTTCTAATCTAGCTACAGGAGCATATGTTTCATCATAGTCTATTCCTTCTTCTTGATTATAACCTTTAGCAACTAGTCTAGCTTTGTTTCTAACAATTATGCCTGATTTATCTAGTTTATTTCTAAACACCCATTTTGTACCTATTATCTGATTCTTTTCAGGTCTGGGGACAAGATCCCATACATTGTTTCTTTCAAACTGATTTAACTCTTCTTGCATAGCAATAGTCCACTGTTCATCTATTATAGCTTCATCTATATTTTTAGGTTCAATTTGAGATACAAAAGCTATATGATTACATGCATTTCTAAGAGAGTTTCGAGTAGTTACCCCTTTTGATACATCACCTAAAATGTTTTCAAGCGAGTGGTCCCTAGGAATTCTCCATTCCTTTGGTAGCTCACTGCTTGATTCTTCCTCAGTTCTTTCTTGAGAAGTGAACTTAGTCCCTTCCTCCTTTTCTTTCTCCTTTTCATCTAACTTTGATACTTCCGGTTCATTTGCAACATTATCAATAACCTTTCCCAGCCCTCTGGGGTTAGTCTCATCAAATGTAACATGCACAGATTCCTCAATTACTTTATTTCTTTTGTTGAAAATTCTAAAGGCATTGCTAGATAATGAGTAACCGAGAAAAATTCCTTCATCAGCCTTAGCATCAAATTTTCCTAAGTTATCCTTTCCATTATTTAATACAAAGCATTTGCAACCAAAAGTGTGTAAGTGTGAAATATTTGGTTTTCTCCCCTTGTAGAGTTCATAGGGGGTTTTCTTTAAAATAGGCCTAATCAAAACTCTATTCATAACATAACAAGCAGTACTTACAGCATCCGCCCAAAAGTATTTTGGGACGTCGAGATCATTTAGCATTGTTCTTGCAAGTTCTTCCAATGATCGATTTTTCCTTTCAACGACTCCATTTTGTTGAGGAGTTCTAGGTGCTGAGAAGTTGTGATTAATACCAAGTTCTTCACACAAGCTTTCAAACCTTTAATTTTCAAACTCTCCACCATGATCGGACCGAATGGAGATGATTTTTAATTCTTTCTCATTTTGAATACTACGAGCAAGCTTTTTGAATGCTCCAAATGCATCACTTTTATTTGCGAGAAAGAGTGTCCAAGTGAACCTTGAATAATCATCTACTATAACAAAAGCATAGTAGTTTCCACCATAGCTTTTTGTCCTTGAGGGACCGAATAGATCCATGTGTAACAGCTGCAGTAGTTTGTTAGTAGACATAATATTCTTTGATTTGAAAGACACTTTAACCTGTTTACCCTTTTGGCATGCATCACACAGTTTATTCTTTTCAAACTTGATATTTGGAATACCACTAACTAGATCCTTAGACACTAACTTGTTAATATGATCCATATGAATATGAGCTGCTCTACGATGCCATAACCAAGAATTTTCTTCCTTACTAATGAGACAGCATGCATTATGGGATGAAACACTATCAAGACTCGTCATGTATATGTTTTCTACTCTGTTTCCTATCATTCTAACTTGTTTACTTATTTTATCCTCAATGATGCATGAACCTGAATCAAATATTACTCTATTTCCTTTATCACATAGTTGGCTAATACTTAATAAGTTATGTTTAAGACCTTCAACATAAAGCACATTGCCAATAGCAGTAGATAGGTCTTTACCAACTTTACCTTCACCAAGGATTCTTCCTCTATTATTGTCGCCATAAGTCACATGACCGCTTGACCTGGGGGTAAGAGTTAAGAACTTTGTAATATCTCCAGTCATGTGCTTTGAGCATCCGCTGTCAAGGTACCAATCAGACCCCCGTACCTTGAAGCATACCTGCGATGGATCAAAACAAGGTTTTAGGTACCCAAATCTCTTTGGGTCCTTGTGGGTTAGTGCTTGGTATGGTCTTTTTGGGTACCCATACCTTTTTCATAGTTTGTTTACCTCTTGCTCTGCAAACGAAAGTAGTATGTCCAGGTTTACCACAATAATAACATTTAATATAAGGTCTAGTGGAAAAGTTTGGTTTGTAATGAGCATGCTTTTCTATGGGTTTGTTTCTAGGAAATCTATGATGCACATTTTGTAAAGTAGACAATTTTTCAGCAGTCCATTTCAATTCATGAATTTTCTTTTCAAAATCAGCACATTTATCACAAGTATAATTTTCTTTAAAGCATGTAAGGCTATCATTTTCTTTTCTAAGCTCTAATTTTTCTTTAGTTAAAGCAGTAACATTATTTTCAAAATGAGTGATAACTTTCTTAGATTTATCTAATGCTTTAGCTAGTTTTAAGGATTTATCATGTAATTCAGTAAAAGCTTCATATAATTCATCATAAGCATCTTGTAAAGATTCAGAGTTAGAAGATACCTCATTTTCATCGTTGCTGTCATGATCAGCCATTAATGCAACTTGAGCTTCTTCATCCTCTGATTCATCTGATGAATCCATGCAGTTATCTTCCCATGCGATGTAGGCTTTTCTCCCTTTGGATGCCCTCTTTTCAAATTTTGATTCTTTTCTTTGTAGATTAGGACATTCCACCTTCATATGCCCGGGTTTCCCACATTCATAGCAAGTAAGAGGACCGGATGAGCTTTCTCTTCTCTTAGGGTTGAAGTTCCTTTTAGAATAATTTTTCTGTTTCATAAACCGCTTGAACCCTCGAACCATAAGAGCCATACTTTCTTCATTTTCATCATCCTCATCGTTCGAATCTTCGCTCTCACAACATTGACTTGAACTGGATAGTTTCAGAGCCAAGCTTTTCTTTTTCTTATCTGAATTTTCATGCTCAGCCAGACGGGTGAGCTCCAGTTCATGCTCTTGAAGCTTTCCAAACAGAGTGGCAAGTGACATTGTAGCTAAATTTCTTGATTCAGCTATAGCAGTTACCTTGGGTTGCCATTCTCGATTCAAACATCTCAGAACTTTGTTGATTAGATCCTCAGCTGGGAATGACTTTCCTAACAAGCTTAGTTGATTCACTATGTGAGTGAACCTCTTTTGCATGTCAGGTATAGTTTCACCTGTATTCATTCTGAACAGTTCGTACTCTCTGATAAGAGTGCTGGTTCTTGCTCTTTTAACATCACTAGTACCCTCATGAGCTACTTGAAGATTATCCCACATTTCTTGAGCAGATTTACAGTTTGAAACTCTAAAAAATTCATCAGGACTCAAAGCAGAAGTAATTATGTTTTTAGCCCGCAGATTATGTTGAACTTTTCTTTTCTCCTCATCAGACCATTCATTTCTACCTTTTATTGTAAGAATACCATTTACCATGTGCGTGGGGACAAAGGGTCCTTTTTCCACAGCATCCCAAACATCTAAGTCTACCCCTTCAATAAAGATTCTCATTCTTTCTTTCCAATATGCGTAATCTTTCCCGTTCAATCCCGGAGGACGGGAAAGAGAAGCACCCTCTTGCGTAGACCAACCTGAAGCCATTTCTCTTGAAGCTGCTAGGCCCTTTATACAAGAGTCTAGCTCTGAAACCACTTGTTGCCAAGTGGCTTCAGTCTCAAGAGGGTGGGTGAATTGAGATTTAAAAACTTTTTCAGATCTTTTTCCCCTTTTCAATGACTTAGATTAATTTTCGCGCAGGTTAAGTGGAAGCGAAGGAATTAGAAAATAAAGGGATAAAGCACACAGAGATTTATCCTGGTTCGGTCACCTCCTAGTGACCTACGTCCAGTCCTCACACCCTTGTGAGATTTTCCACTAACACAAAACAAGGCTTACAGGTGCCTTGGAAAACCTTTACAGACTCAGGCACTCTTCACCTAGGATACCCCATCTATTGAAGAGCCCTCAAATCTAACCACAATACAACAAGAGATACCCCACCCTTGTTACAACAAGCTGCCCCAGAAAGATACCCCACTTCCTAGTACAAACAGCTACCCTAGAGAGATACCTCACTCCCTAGTACAAAATACAATCAATAAACAATTACAAACTTAAAGACCGAAACACCTCTAATGTAGGCAGATAATACAACTTGAAGAATGCAACCCCAACTAACTCTTGCGAAAGATCAGCTCTGACGGACCAGCGGTGCGAGAAGAGCAAAAATAAAATATGAAGAGTTTTTCTAAAATGAACTTTGAATTCGTGAAATGGGTTGATGTTGAAAATGAATTGTGAAGCCTCTATTTATAGGCGTATAAAAAATATGACCGTTGAAACATTTATGGAAATGTGAGAATTGATTGTTTGCCTGAATGAACTGAAATTGACAATCGATTATATGCTTGAGAATGAGTAAGATGCAAATCGATTATGTGCTTAAAACAAGGGATGTGCAAATCGATTATATGCTTATTTAAACCATGAGGGAATCGATTAGTTGCTTCCTTAAAAGAAAGAGGAAATCGATTATGTGCTTTCTAGGAATAGCAAGAATCGATTATGTGCCTGAATCATTCTAAAGTGGTAATCGATTCCTTGCTTTGTGTAAATAGGTGCAAATCGATTATAGGCTTAGTGAAAACATTGTGAATCGATTCTTTGCTTTCAAAAGGAGTTATGAATCGATTATATACTTAGTAAAATCGATTATGCACTTTCAAATTGTGTTAGAAATCGATTTTGTTGTTTAGTAAAACATATTGAATCGATTTCTTTCTTTTTCAAAAAGGTTTCAAAATGGTTTTTGAGTTTACGTGTGCATGCATGCATTTTGAAAGACGTGGGACTTTGAGAGATGAGCTGACATTCGTAAGAGCTTACACTTTTTCCTAAGACACACCCAACTCCTAAGGACTCCCCTTATTTATAAGGACTACCCTTATATCTTGAAACTTTAATTCTTGAGCTTGATTGTCTTGGATTGTGACTTTGATACTTTGTCACTTTCATCACCTTTGACTTTGGTCAACTTTTACTCTTATCACCTTTAGCTATGGTCTTTTTCATCATCAAAATTTTGACCTGCAATACAAGTCCTGCAGTACAAGATATCCACAGTAAATAGATGTTGAGAATATTAAGTGTTCATCCCTAGCCTTCGCTCTCAAGTTTTTTTCTATCTCCTCCTTCCTGTCCATGTATTATAGAGAGTAATGTTATTTAGCCAAAATGTTCTAACCAAAAATAGGCAAAAACCAAGTTACAACACCAATTTACCAAGTTTTATAGGTCATTAACCAACCTGCTTTTTCACAGTTTTATAGGCCATTAACCAAAATTATGTGTTGACTTCTTGCCCATATAAGAAGATGTGCATTTTATGTGTTATTATAGCGCGATAGAACTATTTCATGCATCTACAAATTATAAAAAAGACTCCATTAGGACAATATGTAAATACTAATATATTGATTTGCTACTCATACAATCATTAAATCACTAATTCATTTGGAAGGTTCAATACTAAATTTTAGGAAGTTCTTAATATGCAACATTTTACTAATAGGCTTTTCTTACAATGAAATGATGGTACACTCACTGCTGACTTTTGTTTAACTCATAATTATTATTCTAACTTAATTTGTTTTCTAACTCTTAAAATAGATGCTTAAAACAATGATTCCATTTTCATCTTTTATATATGCCTAATAATTTTCCCTAGGAACCATGATGATGAACATTATGAAGATCATTTCGGTAGGAAATATTCACTACTAAAAAAATAGAAATTAGAGACGCCACAAATCCCTCACTAAACAACAAAAAATCCGTCACTAACTAGTTTAGCGATGAAATTTGCGACGATCCTGAATCCGTAACCAATTTTGGCGTCACTAAATATTTAGCGAGGGATTTTGAAAATCCGTCGCTAATAGGGAGGGAGCATTCTCTTATAAGTTGAGGAGGTTTTTGGGTGGTTGCTGGTATTTGCATATACTTATGATTCATTATTTGTTGAAAAAATGATTTTAAAAAAATAAATAATGAGATAAGATGAGTTCGGCAAAGTTGTTTCGGTGAAAGTGTAAATAGAGTCATCATTGTTTTAAAGAACAACATTTACTAGTATTTTTAAATTCAATCCTTTAAGACGATTGCTTATGTCATGCATCGCAGTTGCACATCTTATTGCTGATAAATTAAATTCTATTTTTAAAATTAACCATATTCATTAGTTGAACGATGAACAGGCATTTAGTAGTATTTTTAAAAGTACCCATATTTAAATTCTATTTTTAATGCATAAAATAGGATTTTTTTATGGAGACTTAACAAAAGGCTGTTATTATTAAGTTTTATAATATTTTTAATAAATGGAATATTGCAAAATAGGGTGAATCACCTTTTTTTTGCACGAGCGTGTGTCTAGTTTCCACCTTTACGCCGGGGAACTTGGCTGGCCACGAGTTTCCGGTTTTGCCGGCCCCTGTGGTTCTCCCCTCCCAACAGAGTTTTTGTCACACCCAATATTTGAACCCGAGATCTTGGGGTGGGATTCAAGTTCAGTTACCACTTGGACCAACCCTTGTCGGTGGGTGAACCACCTTATCTCATAATTCTATAATAATTTTTTTTTAATAAAAGTGTGACACATTATTTGTAAGCTATAAAATTAAATTTTATAACTTTTAATTTTCATGGCCACTACAAGAAAATCGCTCATTCCGTCGCAAATGGACCTTTTTCCGTGGCAAATTTGAGTTTGCGACGGACTTTGCGACGGACAACGAGTCGTGGCAAAACAGTTCGTCGCAAAGCATTTGCGACGAAAATCCCCGTCGCAAATATTCCGTCGCAAACTCGTCGCAAGTCTGTCTCTAATGTTCGTGGCAAAGCCGTCGCAAACTTTAATACTTTCTGTCGCACACTCGTCGCAAGTCCGTCGCAAATTTCCGTGGCAAAGTCGTCGCAACTCTAACGTCTTTCTGTCGCAAATTTGTGGCAAATCCGTGGTAAATAATTTGAAATTTCCGTCGCAAATTGTAATAATTCCGTGGCAAATTAAGCAACAACCAAAAAAAATTCTGTCGCAAATTCCGTCGCAAAACAAAATATAAATAATTCTACCAAAATTTGACCTTTACATTGTCATTCCTGTTTGCAATATTCCCTGCCAATTAAATTCAGACTCCAATCTACCAATTCAAGCATATATAAACTACACTAATGGTAAAAGTGTCAAACATACAAAATATTAAATATCAAAACATATCACTAATATCAAAAGTGTCCATCCAAACCATCAACTTAGTTAAATATAAACTACACTAATGTTAAAAGTGTCAACCCAATCCACCAAATTAGTTAAAAGTGGCAAACATACCAAATATCAAAATATATCAAAACACGCCACTAGTTTATGTCAAACATACATAAACTACACTAATGTCCAGTAAACTCAAAATTCTGACGAAGCGTCTTCAAGTCCAGCTCTGAACAATATACCTAACAAATCAAAAACGATAATGATTACTAATTAATTCATAAAACTAATATATTTTTCACATTAATTAAAACATAGATTACCTAGATCTCGTCAATAACCCTTCTCATATACGTGGTCTCCGTGATCTCCACAGTCTCCATCATCTGCATCTTCACTCTCATCCTGCTGGGCGGGCTGGTCCTGCTCGGGCGGCTGCCAATCAGGTGGAGGTATTTGAATTCCAGAATGGTTAAATACGTACTCAATTAGTTGTTGCTGTCGTGCAAACCGCTCTTCAAACTGTTGTGACATTTGTTGGATGATCCTACGGGCCTCAGGAGACAGGCCCGCGCTCGTCGAAGCTCTAGAGTCTACCATATTGTCAACTATGCCTCCTGTCCCATACACACCACGACTCTTATAGGGGCCTCCAGCAGCCTCCTCCCACAACAAACGCTTCAACTTGGCCAACTCAACGGGGTCTACTGGTATATCTGACTGAGAGAACAGCCACTGAAACTCCTCTTATCAAATGCACAAGTTATAATCATACTCAAATTCAGAAGTATCACAGATTCAGCTCAAGCACAGATAAATTGGGATATAAGAATATATGAATTAATTAATACCAGAAGTATCACAGATTCAGCGGTATCACAGATTCAGCTCAAGCACAGATTCAGCTCAAATTCAGAAGTATCACAGATTCAGCTCAAGCATAGATGAAATGAACTGAAACTTCTCCTAACAACTCATTTCATTGATTGAATATAAGAATAAACTTCCACACACCATCTACAAAAGATTGTTTCAAACCCGCTCTTTTTGGAAACAACCTATCATACATCCAAAGGCGGTGCGAAGGAGGAAATTCCATTCTGCACATTTAAAATTGTCAATATATAAGAGAGAGAGAGAGAGAGAGAGAGAGAGAGAGAGAGAGAGAGAGAGAGAGAGAGAGAGAGAGAGAGAGAGAGAATGATGGATGTCCATAGAGAGAGAGAGAGAGCAATACAAGAATGTAAACGATGGATGCCCATCGAGAGAGAGAGAGAGAGAGAGAGAGAGAGAGAGAGAGAGAGAGAGAGAAAAGCTAAAATGCTAAAATAAAAACAAAATCAACCACTTCTAACAACTAAGAAGCTACATATTTAAACAACTCACGGCTACTTAGGTCAAATACTTAGACAAAGACAGTAATAGCTTCCAAAATCAATCCCAAATACTGAACTCAATCATGCCCTAAAGGTCTGGTCTATTCATGTTTTATTGACATGCAATCCAATTTACAATTTCTTCATCAAAAAGGATAAAGAATTTAGAAATCTGATATGTATTTGGAGTAAAAACTTGGCCTTACTAAACCAGTAGCATAGTTTTCAATTCATCCAAGTAAAATTTTAACAACTCCCTAGTAGTATAAGCTAAAACAAATTGACCATATTAAACTTGATTGTCGAACTAGTACCTTAAATCAGAAACAAGCTAAACTCATTAAGAAAATGATTACTCCCATTTATCAATATCACACACCAGTCATTATGGTAGTGTGAAAGTGAGGAAATAATGTGTAACAATACAAAAATTTAATGCATTACATTGAACATAGGAAAAATATAAAATTATCATGTGTGCATTGTATCTATGGTTCACAGGTGCATAGGAAATAGTAGATCAATTGAATGGTCCCTCACCTGAAGCACCCACAAGCTTAGAAGAGACTTCAAGCAAAACAAGTCAAATCCAACCAAATAGAATATCTACAAGAATACCAAAAATAATGATGGATCAATGCATATATGAGTTAGAGTCATGAACTTTGAAGGTTTCAATGCATAATCTTCATTCTTCATGTTGTTGTTAGTGTAGGTAATGTAGCTTTGCATTCAACAAATGATTATCAATAACAACACTACAAGTTTATTATAAAGTCCGGCTTCCTTTGCAAAGCGTGAAAAAGAAAAACAAGATAAAGAGACTACAAGTTTATTATAAAGCAACAATTCATAATAGCATGATTGACTGTCCGATTGCACCCTGAGTATGGCTCCTGTCCGATTGACTGTCCGATTGCACCCCGAGTATGGCAACAATTCACATTAATTCTTATTCTCTCCTAATTTATTCAACTACTAAATAGTTAGTGTATTATGGTTTAGGCCATTAGTTATTTTTCTCTATTTCTATGTTTCCTAATTGGATCATGTCCTTATTATTTACAATATATGTATAGCCAATCATGTTGTGAACTTGGGATCTTTGATTATTGCATTCCAACAAGTTGCAGAATCATTCACTGTCTTGACAACTGGCTAGAATAGAATAGAAGCCTTTATTTCAAAGATTGTAGACTTTTATGCATTCATTAAGTTCATAGGCAAAATCTAGCAAAGTGATGTGACGTGGGAAAATAATCAAATTTGTTAATTTAACTATAAACAATTTGATGCTTGACAGAAGGTGTAATTTCTTAGTTTTTTTATGTAAGGCATTTTGTCATTTTGCATTCAGAAAAGGGAATCTAAATTTGATACCATACTAATTCACTACATAATACAATACACTGACTTTCTCCAAAACAGAACTATACCAAAATAGAATTATGCCAAAACAGAATACAATCCATTGAATCCATTGAATCTTCATAACAGAAATCAAACAGAAACGGTAACCAAAAACAGAAATCAAAAAACAGAAACTACAAGATGACTTCAAATCAAAAACTTTCAAAACCCTAAGAAGAGAAACTACAAGATTTATAGGTCTAAGAGAAAAGGGAAGGTGATTTACCTGGTAGAGAAGACAAACAGCGACGAAACTGTGAGCCACGACCGAAGAAGAGACGCGCGCCGGAGGGTGGAGTGGTGGCGACGAGTTCGCGAACGGAGTGCACGGTGACGCGGGGTGGAGAACGGCGTGAGACGTGAGAGGAGTGAGAATGGCGTGAGACGCGAGAGGAGTGAGGCGGGGGAGAGAAGGAGGGCGATGGTGGGTGGAGAGCGATGGAGGGCGATGGGGAGAAGGAGGGCGCTGGTGGGGGAGAGCGATGGAGGGCGGAGGGGGATGGAGGGAGGAGGGTGATGGTGGGTGGAGGACGATGGAGGGCGGAGGGCGATGGAGGGCATTGACGGCGGTGGAGGGCAGTGAAGGAGCAGAGAACGTTTTGCGATGGAGGGCAGTGAAGGAGCAGTGAGAATAACGAGGGTGAGAATAACGAGAGTGAGGCTAGGTTAATCAATTGGGATTGTAATTTGCGACGGAACATAAACGTTTTGCGACGGGTATAGCCGTCGCAAATTGGCGACGAAATTCTATTCCGTCGGAAACCTACGTGTACCATTTTTCCTGAACATTTGCGACGACAATTTCGTCGCAAATCCATCGCAAATTGCGACAGGCTGTTTTCCGTGGCAAATTATCGTGGGAAATAAGCCTTATTCCATGTAGTCTCACTCGTCGTCGCAAATCCATCGCAACTTAGCGACGGACAGTTCTCCGTGGGAAACGTTGGTGGCAATACAGGCTTTTTCTTGTAGTGGGTGACATAGGGAAGTTCGCACTTTTAAGTATATTTGGTACATTAAGAATCGTAAAAAAGTTACTTTGTTAACCTCGGACCTGAATCACACAACACCAGTCAGGCTTGTCATTTAACATTTCTGACATTTCTTCTTCGTACTTTTAAGTATTATCCTTAAGAAAACAGCGCTACTATTTGGCACAATAAAAATCATTCGAAAGTTACTTTGTTAACCTCGGGCCTGAATCACACAACACCAGTGGGACTTGTCATTTAACGTTTCTGACATTTCGTCTTCGTACTTTTAAGTATTATCCTTAAGGAAACAACACTACAATTTGGTACGATAAGAATCATACGAAAGTTAGTTTGTTAACCTCGGTCCTGAATCATACAACACCAGTCGGGCTTGTCATTTAACGTTTTTGAGACACAAAGTTAATTATTGTCTTTCTATTGATCTCCCCACACTTAGAGCTTCATGCGCTGGAGGCTAAAACATTTTTGTTTTATATTGTGTTTGAATACAAATTAATTAATAAGGTAGAAAATTAATTTTTTTATAAATAGATGACACAACCCTAAATCATATTGTTTCAATTATAATATTTTAAAGGAATCACCTATCCCAGCCGTTGAAGGCTAAAACCTATTGTTTTATATTGTGTTTGAATATTGGTAACAACAAACTCTTAGCATTAGTGACAACTCGTCCTTATTTGGTAATTTTTTCGCGTTATTTCCCTAATCGAAGCTCAATCCGAGTATGTCCGAGCTTGGATGTCTTCTGTCCGAGCTTGGAGGTCTTCTGTCCGGGTCCAAACCCGGCCGGATCTGAGGCGAGCGGGAGCTAGGTCATAATATGGGACTATAATATTATTAATAAATGTATAATATACAAATTTATAATATATATGAGTAATTTTTTTATAGAACCATGACACAACCCTAGGTCATAATTTTTGCATTATAATAAATTTTTTATATAACAATCCATAAATTTGTAACGTATAAGAGTTTATATAATAATCTAGGTCATCATTAACAAATTGTAAAATATTTTTTAAAGGTGTGAGATAAATTGCAATGTATAAAAGATAAGTTTTAATGAATGTATAAAAGTTAATTTATTATTAAATCTATAATTAATTATACACTTATTGAATATAATCAATGCAAGAATGAAGATAAAAAATTTACATCCTTTTAATAAAATATAAGGAAATTAGTATGAAATTTGTGGATTTCAAAATATTGGGATTATAATATTTTTAATGAATGTATAATATATAAATTTGAATTTTAAGAGTTTTTTTTAATAGATGCATGACACAATCCTAGGTCATTATTGGGGAATAATTTTTGCATTATAATATTAAATTTGTAATGTATAAGAGTTTTTTTAATAAATGGATGACACAATCCTAGGTCATAATATGGGAATATAATATTATTAGTAAATGTATAATATACAAATATATAAGAGTTATTTTCTTTATAGATCCATGACACAACCATAGGTCATAATATTTGCATTATAATAATTTGTTTATATAATGATCTATAAATTTGTAACTTATTAGAGTTTATTCCTTTTTATAGATGCATGACATAATGATAGGTCATAATACTGGGATTATAATATTTTTAATAAATGTATAACTTTCTAATTTCAAATGTATAAGAGTTATTTTTATAGATGCATGACACACCTTATGTCATAATTTAGGCATTATAAAATTTTTAATTTAATCAATGTATAAGCTACAATTTGATAATCTATAAGAGTTAATTTATTTATAGATGCATGACACAACAATAGGTCATAAACTTAACATTACTATTATTATTAAGATTTTTAATAAATTTATAATGTTGCTGTAAAAAAAAATTAAATTTATAATGTACAAAGTAATAATGTATAATAGTTAATTTTTTTAGAGATAGATGAAACAACCCTAGGTCATAATTCTGGGATTGTAATATTTTTAAGCAAGAGGAAACCTGGGAAAAGGAAAAGAGAGAAAAAAGAGAGGAGAAGAAGCAAGGGGGAAAAATACATAAAACACATCAATTTCGTTAATGAACAAAGGAAATGAAATACATGAAGGAAGAAGAAATGTCAAGAGACGAAATGAAGGAAACACTCACCGGTGCCTCCATGAGCTAGCTGCAAGTCACCACCACTGTTGCAAACACTTAGTCTCTGATGCTAACTGCCATGAAAGAGTTCTTGAAACAGGAGTACCTAGATAGAATGATACACATTCAGTTGAAAAATATAATACCCGGTTACCACCAAACCAAAAGATGGGAGAAAACAAATGAACATAAATCAAAACAAAAAAACTTTAGAAGTGAAAGAGTTTTCCCGGCCACACACCTGGAGATTGAAGACGGTTTCTGGTTTTAAATAGATTTTGCCTTGTATCAGTCTTTTTGTGTGGATTGGAATGCACCTTTTTATTGGCAGAATCTGGCTTGCAATGTTAAACAAAAACAAAAACAACCATAAGTTAGACCAAAATCTATAATTTGTAGTGCCAATAATTACTTCTCGAGAAAAGTAAAAGTAGTTCAGCCTACTTGGCTAAATGTAGTGCTTATGATGTCTAGGGATAAAAGCCAACAATTGTTGTTGCCTAAGACCTTCTTTATCTGTGTAAATTTGGCATGTGAGAAGTCTCTGCATGTGAGCAAAGATGTCATTTCAACTCCAATATATTAATATGATTGTAATACCCCAATTTTGTCCGCCCAAGTCAAAAAAAACATTTTTCAGAAAAATGGAAGCAATAAGGTAATTCATAATGTGTGGAAAGCAGTGGATTGGTGCATTTATGTATGTTCGTCCCCTATTTCGCATTTTTATTTGAATTACGCGCGCGCGCCAGTAGTAACTGCGTGAGCTTCCCTGTGCCCTCGTCATTTGGCACGTGTCTGTATTTTCATCAAAAAAGGCCATTTATTGATCATTATTAATTTTTGGCACCCAAAAACATTTTTCTTAATTTTTAGGAATTTTAGGAAATAAAATAGTGCATATTTTTGCATTTTTGGGCATTTAAATAAGAGCGAATTAATTATTTTTGGACCAAGACCAGATCAAGGACGTGGCATACATGTTACTCTACCAAGGGTAATTTTTGTATAATTTTTGGAAAGAAATTCCTAGTCCAAAATAATTAAAAATACATTTTCCCCATTTTTAGTGCATAAAACACCCAAAAAAGACCATTAAATATTCCCCAATTACTAAATGACAATTTTTATTGCCTAGAATAATTAGAGGAAATATTTTATGGTGCTCAAATATATATGACACTTTTTAATAAGTGCACATTCACTTCCATGCCCAAAATTCAAAACTCAAAAAGAAGGAAGTGTCCTCAATAAGACAAAAGACCAAAAAGAAGAAGCAATTTTCCCCCCATTTTTGTCAATTTCGAATTCCCTCTCTCTCTCTCCCTTCCCAAAATTTCTTCACACTCTTCTATTCCTTATTCCTTAAGAATATGCTTTGTACTATCATTAACTTTTCCCTTTTTGGTGACCATCACTCACTCCCACATAGATTCATGCCCTCTTTTGTAAATTACCCCACCCATTTATACTCACCTCTTCACAAGAAAATACAAAATTCCTTCTTTGGTAACATTCCATCTCAATTATACCTTTAACCCTATTTTTACCTCACATCACATATGAGCCTCCATTCCCAAAATAGGACAAGTTCATTTTTGCACAAAAACCTCTCTCTTCTCCTCTCTTTGCGAAACCTCCTCCTCTCCCTCACTCTCATTTTTGTGTTTTCTCACTACCCACAATCCAAGTAATCTCTAATCCTAGCCCTTCATTCAAATTTAAAACCCAATCCTAGAGCACCTAGTAAAGAACAATGACCTAATTACCCCTAGACCTAAAACAACTCTATAAATACCCTCTCATTTCCACACATGAGGATCTTTTGCTTCTCATTCCTCACTCACACAACCCTCACACAATTCTCCCTTCTCCTTTTCCTCTCAAGGCCGTAGCCTCCTCTCCCTCTCCTCCATCCATCTTTTTCATTTCCTTCCACCCAAACACCACCACTCCACCTCATTTGCATCCCTCTTTCACATACTCCCTCCATTTCTCATTCAAAGTTCAAGCATCATCACCAAGTGGGTTTGATCATCATATTTGCGTGGGTATTTCTTTGAAGAACCTTGGAGTTTTGTTGATTTGTGTCTAGTTTCATCTTCTCATCTCACTTTCTAACTTGGAGTTAAGGTAAAATCCTTAGGACCTTGCATCATATTTGAGTTCTTGCCTCAAAAATGTAAAATCATTCATCCTATCATCTTCATATCCTCATATTGTTGATTGTTGTTGGTGAGAAGTGTCATAAGCACTTTGACAAGCACTTAGGGAGGCTTGGGTGCTTATGGTGCTTCTCACCCTTGAATGGTTGATGATTTGTGTTGATTTGGATCTTGACCCTTGCATTTCATGAAATAAAGTGTTGTTTTATGGCATATCATGTTTCGCATACTTGTAGAAAAATAGGGTTTATGTTAGTTTTGTGCATTTCTTTGCCTAATCACATGAACCTTTACCAAAAATTGTAATCTAGCTTGTTTTCTCATATTATCTCACTTGCTTTCAAAAATAAATGGGTTCTTGGATGTGTATTTGGGTCTCATATTGTGAATAAATAGGGTTCTTATATGTTTGCTTATCATTTTAAGTTGATGATAGGCAATATGACTCTCACTTGTGCCTAGCGCACCTTGCTTAAAGTGATGAGGATTGTTCTATATGATTCAACCCTTTTAGTTTAGGTGTTGTTTAAACTGATGATAGGCAAAGAGATTCTCACTTGTGCCTAGTGCACCTTGTTCTAAGTGATGAAGATTGCTCTAGGTGATTCAACCCTCCTTTTAGTTTATGAGATTGCTTATTCTTATGAATTACTTTATAATTTGTCTTAGGTTGATGATTGGTAAAGTGACTCTCATTTGTGCCTAGTGCACCTCGATTTAAGTGAGGAGGATTACCTAGAAATGATTCAATCTCTCCTTTATAATTCTTAGTGAGTAGGAAGATGCAAATTTAGGTTTCCTTTTATGATAGTTAAATAATGCGTGAATGCTTGAAGGCCAATTTGGCCTATGATGGCATTCACCTTGAAAGGTTTGTGTAAATGTAATTTAGGGTTCGTGTAGGTTTTGTAAAGGATAGGTTGTCCTAACCTTGATGCATCCTCACTTGCAATTGTGGTGTTGGATCCTGGAGTTTGTGTAGGTTTTGGCAAGGGATGGACTAACTCTAGTCTTGATGCGTTCTCACTTGTTAATGTAAGTAATTGCAAAGGATAGGCTAGTCCCGTAGTCTTGATGCACATGTGTTCTTATTCATTTATACTTGTTTTTGTGCTTGTTATGTGATTAAGTATTGAATTTGTGTTCACGATTTGCTTGCTTGTTTTGATGATCGCATTGACTTTGTAATCCGACTTCAATGTTCAAAACCTTTGTTACTCGTTAGTAACACCTCAAAACCATGTCGCATTCAAATTATACTACAATTTGTTACTCGTTAGTAACATTTACAACTTCAAATCTTTTTCATAACCAAGAACACTTTCAAACATCAAAAAGCCACCTCACAAACCAAAAATCAATTCGATTGCGAAAACCCTTTTGATTACCTAAAGTAAGAACCAATTATCATTAATGATCACTCGCACCGTTGCCGTTTGGTTGTTAACGATAATTTCATTTTCAAAGGAATTAGTAGTGTGACCACTCTAAACCGTTGTTGTTTGGTCTTCATGAACACTCCAACTTAAATAAAACCAATTGTCATCGATGATCATTCGCGCCGTTGCCGTTTGGTTGTTAATGACGATTGCATTCTCAAAAGAGTTAGTAGCACGGCCACTCTAAACCGTTGTTGTTTGGTTATCGCGAACACTCGAATCAAAAGCAAAACTGATTATCATTAATGATCACTCGCGCCGTTGCCGTTTGGTTGTTAATGATGATTTCATTTTCAAAAGAGTTAGTAGTGTGACCACTAAACCGTTGTTGCTTGGTCATCGCGAATCCTCACTCCTAT
Organism: Astragalus membranaceus; assembly: GCA_039519185.1. Lineage (NCBI taxonomy): Eukaryota > Viridiplantae > Streptophyta > Magnoliopsida > Fabales > Fabaceae > Astragalus > Astragalus membranaceus. Next base: position 41,605,055 of record CM076848.1, on the reverse strand, counting down.
TGCGAAAACTCACCTAAACAAGATAAAAGACAAAAACCTTTTTTCAGGACAAACAAGAACTACGTAGCTTTGAATTCTCCATCGCACCGGGAGATACGTAGGAGCGAGCGGCTAACTCTCGTCAAGCGCCAAAAATAAAAATTTTCATTAAGTCTTCTCATTCCCTTTGAGGCAAATTTAAGTATTTTCCAAATCAACACTTAAAACCACACGTTTAATTAAAGGTTCCCTTTCGGTAGAAAGGAGGTGTGGGGTGCTAATACCTTCCCCATGCCTAACCGACCCCCGAACCCAAATCCTCCGGTTTTCCAAAAGGCCATCCGCTTTCCAAAAAGGTTTTTCTTCAATATTTTCCTTATAAAAAATATTGGTGGCGACTTCATTGTTTTAAAAAGTTGTAAACGAAGAAAAATCCCCTCAGGGACCTTTTCGGGTGCAACAATGATATCCGAATAATATTTGTAATTACCTGATTTAGAGTAGAGATCTTCGAGTCCATGGATGAGACATCCAACATTTGCCTCTCAAGAAGGTCGGTTAACTTGTAAGCTACAGTTCCAAGATGATCGACAGCATTCACAAGGGCACTTACAGCATAATATTTCACGTTGTCAAGTACCCTAAAATTTATGCAGTTTAAATACACAAGAATTATCAGCCAGCAGATTACACACAAGCTTATAATATCCCCCTTTAGGACATGATTTATAGAGAAAAAAATGCATAAATAAGAGCATCATAAAACAGATTAAGAGGAAAAAGAAGATAATGCAATTTTTTTATAAAAAGCGAGAAAAAATAAGGGAAGGGGGCAAATGATGAAACTTCTGGCACAATATGGTGGATAGCTCTTATTTTTAAAAGAAAACAATTTGTTCGAAAAAAACAATGTAAAGCTCAAGAATTTTTTGAGGATCAACATGGTTTAGTTGAAAAATTTAACCATAAAAAGAAAAATGAAAATGTTACCTTGAGCAGGAAATATATGGATAAGCATATGGAGTCACTCATTTCTGGAAACTTGTATTCAAAGCACTGATTTTTATTACTGAAATATGAGTTTCTATCTGGCTATATACAACTTCTAAAGAGCTTCTAAAGAACTTCCAGGTAAGGCAGATTTGTAAAAAGAAAAGGAGGAAAAAGATTAGCGAGAAAGTATGTAGAGAAGAAGAGGAAAATGAAATTGAAAAAAAAATAAGAAAAAGAATCACCCAAAAAAATATGAAGAAACCCACCTTAAACCACCACCAGCAACGCTACTACCACTACAGCTGTGTCCAGACCCATCACTGCCATCACCTCCGGCGAAGGAAAATTTCAATCTTTGAGGTAAATGGATTGGATTCGTGATATATATATATATATATATATATATATATATATATATATATATATATATATATATATATATATATATATATATATATGAAACAATTTTGAAGATGAGGAGATGATGATAATGATGATGGGAAAGAAACTCCATCCATGTGACCATAGAGAGGAGAAAAAGGCGAGAGAGCCATTGACACCATTTGGCCTGTGATAGAACCCAAACATTCAAAAACATAAACTTTACAATAAATTAAAATGAATAAATTTCTCTGCCTGGAAATAGTGTTGCGGCTGCCGGTTGGTGAGTACATTATGGTTGCAAAAACCAACTCACCACAAATACACACACGCTACAGAACAAAAAACAGGAGAAAGACCTCAGCTTTTGGTCTGGTTCACTTTCGGCCACTACGTGTAGTGAACTCCGCCATCGATGTTTGTTCCACCGTCATCGCCTGTCCCGCTGCTCACACCGCCACTGGTGTCACCGCTCGCACCACGCCGCCGATCTTCTCCGTCACCACACTCGCTCCTTCATCTCCTCCTCACATCTCTCTCTCTCTCTCTCTCTCTCTCTCTCTCTCTCTCTCTTACATGATGATATGGCCACTTTGTGTTTTTCCTTCACGGCTGCTGCAAGCAACATTTAGATTTTCTATTCAATGGTTCCATAAATTAATTTATTCCAATTGTATCATTAAAACCAACCATTTTGTGAAATGTAGCGTATCTGCGGACCATTAAAAACAGCTGCTCTTCTCTTAACCTCTCCTTCTCTAGCTAAAACGCGCTCCAATGTTCTCAAGTTTATAATTTCTGCAGAACCAAAATCATAATTTGAAACGGTTAAGGATCTTTAAAAGTTCAAACAAACAGGCAACTAAACAAACAAAAAAACAAAGCAGTGAGTAAATGTTAAGTGCTAATAATAATAACCTGTTTGAGCAGCTTCTGAAAGCATCTCTTCTTGGCTCATTTTCTTCTCCCCGCCTTCTTTTTTCCTTTTAACTGGCTGATCCCAAAACAAAAATCACAATCAAAAAATGGTGAGACGAATAAAATCAATAAACCATAATTACAAAAGTCAAGAATCACATAAAGAGAGTGTGGAATGGTGGTGGTAACCTTAATGGTTGCTTGAGAGTTCAGACAAACAGACAACTAAACAAACAAAAAATAAAGCAATGAGTAAATGTTAAGTGTTAACAATAATAACTTGTTTGAGAAGCTTCTAAAAGCATTTCTTCGTGGCTCATTTTCATCTCCTCGCCTTCTTTTTTCCTTTTAACTGACTGATCCCAAAACAAAAACCACAATCAAAAAATGGTGAGACAAATAAAATCAATAAACCCAAATTACAAAACTCAAGAATCACATAAAGAGAGTGTGGAATGGTGATGGTAACCTTAATGGTTGCTTGAAGAGCTGCACGTATAGCGTTTGCCCCTCGTTGCTCGAGACGCACGATCCAGTACAACCACCGGTCTCTCATCGTCTTCCCATAACTTCTCCATCTTTGCGCTCACTTTCCCGTCACCACGTTAAAAATTCAGTAAACGCTTTTTTTTCCTTGTGTAAAATAAAATATAGGAAAAACATAGTGAGTAGATTACGGGAAAACTAACAAAATAGAATGAAAAGAAATTAGCAGAGAAAAATGGAAGTGAGAGCAAACAGTAAAAAGAATGGAGGATGAAAAAGAGAAGCACCCACACGGCCAGCTCTCTCTCTCTCTCTCTCACCACGTTTCTCTCTCCTCGTCCTCACCATCACCACCATCCTACTTCAAAACACCAGCAATAATTGTATCAAAATCAAAAATCAAACCCTATATACATCAAATTCAGCTAAAAAAAACCAAAATTAAATAAAAAATAGAAAGAGAGGGATTCAAATAAGGGAAACTAACCTACGTAATCGCCCATAAAGAGGTAATTGGTATCAGGAGCATTTCCACCTATCCGAAAGAGCTCAAAGAGATCGTAGAACTGGCCATGAATATCATCGCACACCGTGACCGGACACTTCACCGGCTGAAGGTTCCACTCCTCCACAAGAATCACTCTAGCCTGATCGCACAGCGATCTCACCTCTGCCTTCGGCAAAGGTTTTCACTCCATCAGATGCTTGATCTGCCGGTCCAGATCCGCGTGAGACAGCATCATTTTTGTTCGAAAAACTCTTCAGATCCAGAAATTTCTCCGAGATCGGTTCTTCGAACAGATCGAAGGTAGTTGCGCGATGAAAGAGACGAAGAATCAAAAAAATAGAACCAGAAATCAAAACAGAGAAATAGAAAATAGGAGAAGAGAGATAAAAAATGAAATAAAAAGGGGTTATAATCGTACCAGCTCCGACCACCGTGATGATGGTCGTCGCCCCAAGTCGCCGTCGCCTTCCCCCCGTAGTCGTTTCCCCAAAAAACCATCGTAAACCCCCTCTGTCGAAGTCTCTGCTTTCTCGCCACCATTATCTCCGACGAAGTCTATATGTTGTCGTCGCCACCATCACCAGCCTCGTCGTCGTCCCTTTACGCATCATCACCGGAAACGGCGTGAGTTTCCCTCACCATCGCCGGAATCCACCACCAAGACGTCACCGTCCCTCTCTGTGAGCCTCTCCATCATCTCTTCGTTTTTCTCTCTCTCCCTTTCGTTTCGTTTCTCAGACCCTCTCATCGTCGTGCTCTCTCCCTTTCACGTTTTTTCTCTCTCTCTCTCTCTCTCGCCGGAGATCTCACCGGAAATCGCGCCTCTCTCTCTCCACAAATTTCGTTATCTCTCTCCTCTCTTTTGTTGTGCGGCGCCGTGGAGTAGAAGAAGAAAGAATTAGGTTTAGCTATTGTTTGTTTTAATTTATTTTAATTTTAATTTATATTGCATATTTATATTGCATCACCTTGCATCATTTTTTTTGACTTTTATAACTAATGTATACAAACCGTATGCCAACCGTATGCAAATACACTCTTGCTATTATATATAAGATAATAAAAATACTTTACAATTTAATTATTTAATTTGTTATTATTTAACTTGTTATTAGTTAATATAAATATTATATCTGACGTGGCTGGTCTATGTGGCATCATTAAATGATGTGTGCAAGCTGAGTCAGCTGCCACATCATTTAATGAGTGCCACGCCAGCAAAAAAAAATTTAATTGAATGCCAAATCAGCCAAAAAAAACTGAAAATCCCTCTTTGGACTAAATGTCTTTGATTTTTTATAATTTGGGGACTAAATGTCAGAGTTTTAAAATAGGGGGACTAAATGTCTGAATTTTTAAAAATAGGAGAACAAAACTATAATTTAGCCTTCTTTTTTTAAGATCCAAATGTACTATATTTATACTTTATTGGTGAGTGTTAGAGAACTCAAAACATATACATTGAACTCTCAAACAAAAATCAAAATGGTGACATCACTAAGATTTCAAAGAGGTAATGGGCCACACCAAAAATAAATTAAGGATTAGAATTCTCTCCATTTCTAAAAAAAAAATTTGAGGTCCCATTTAGAGAGAGATGGAAACAAAATTGACGGGGAGTCATAGAATTAATTATTATGATAAATTTAATTTTATAGTCCACTATTAATTTTGTATCTATCTCTCCAAATATTTATTTTGAGAAATCGATAGGATTCTAACTCAATTAACACACGCCACAAGAGAAATATTCTTATTTGCTCGACAAACATTTCACGGGGTCAACACTAAGTTTGGATGCGATTGATCGATGGATTTGGGTGCTGGATCGCTCTTGTTATGATGCGTTGCAACAATTTAGAAATATCAATGCACCTGTGCAGAGGCCTGATACAGCAGCAGGAACGAATTTTTTGGCAGCAGCAAAGAGTCTACGGAGGTGTAATTTACCTTCTAATATTCTGGTTTTTGGTTGGAGAATTTTGCAGAGAAGAGTGGCTACTCAGGATGAGCTAATTAAACGCAGAATTATTAATGCCGATGATAATGCAGCTTGTCCATTTTGCTTTAAATATAATGAGTCAATTAGCCATCTGTTTTTTGAATGCTTGGTTGGGTACTTATTGTTGGAAGTTCCAGATTCTCATACACACGCACACACTTGAGAGAGAGAGAATAATGGAATTCAGTTAAAGTGAAAACTGTAAATGTGTGGACTATTCATTGCATCACTGTGAGTGTATATATAGTACATTACGTATGCTGGGTCAGCAATTAATGAAAGCATGAAAATCAAATCTAAAGAGAAACTTCGACACCATCCACTTCGACAGACAAGTTGAGAGAGGTCGAACTAGCTTAGTCGAAACAGCTAGTCGAACTAGCTTACTTATTCCACACACCCCCTTAAGCTAGTTACTAACATAAGCAAATAACAACAAAATACAGTAAAATCTATCTATGCAAACTTATTACAATCAATCACATTCAGCATGCTCCTTAGCCTTTTGAATGTATCTGCCTTCACTGCCTTGGTGAACAAATCAGCTGCCTGCATATCTGATCTACAGTAGCTCAGCTTCAGCGTTCCTTTTGTGACTTGGTCTCTTAAGAAATGATAACGCGTCTCAATGTGCTTCGACCGCCCATGTGCCACTGGATGTTTCGCCAAGCTAATTGCAGACTTGTTATCGACATATAACTCCACAGCACCTTCCTTCTTGATCATTAGCTCTTGCATCAGATTGTCTAGCCAGATTGCTTGACTTGCTCCCATTGAAGCATCAATGTACTCAGCTTCACATGATGACAATGCCACCACTGATTCCTTCTTCGAACTCCATGAGATGGGACCTGAACCAAGCAGAAACACAGATCCAGCAGTGCTCTTTCGATCAGATTTGTCACCTCCCCAATCAGCATCAGTGAAGCCATAGAGATGTTTCTCATTGTCTCTGCATTTACTAGGCAACAGAATTCCATATGCCACAGTGCCTTTGACATATCTTAGGATTCGTTTAGCAGCAGCTAGGTGCGATGTTCTAGGCCTGTCCATAACTCTACTAATCAGACCAACACTTAAGCTAAGGTCAGGTCTGGTGTTGCAGAGATATCTCAGTGCCCCAACCACCTGTCGAAACTCAGTTGCATCCACTTCTGGTTCATCAGCATCTTTGTCGAGCCATAGCCCTACCTCTGCTGGTGTTTCGACGTTGTTGCAGTGTTGCATATTGAACCTGTGTAGTATATCAGAAGCATACTTCTTCTGTGATAGCAGCATTCCTTCACTAGTACTTCGAAATTCAATCCCTAGGAAATAGGAGATCTCTCCTAGGTCAGTCATTTCGAAAATATTCATCATTCTCTTCTTGAATTCTGCCACTTTATTTTCATTGTTACCCGTAACCAATAAATCATCAACATAGAGGCATAGGATTATCACATCACCACCATCTGACTTCACATACACCCCGTGCTCAGAAACACATTTCATATACCCCATGTTGATCAAGCTCTTGTCTATCTTCTTGTTCCAAGCTCGTGGAGCTTGTTTTAGGCCATACAATGTCTTTCTCAATCTCAGCACTTTGTTCTCACTTCCTTGTCGAATAAAACCTGCTGGTTGTTCGACATACACCTCCTCTTCTAATTCTCCATTTAAGAAGGCAGATTTTACATCAAGTTGATGTATCTTCCACCCCTGCATACTAGCATGAGCTACCACAGCTCTCACAGTTTCAAGTCTTGCAACAAGTGCAAAGACTTCATTGTAGTCGACACCATACCTCTGTAGGAATCCTCTAGCAACCAATCTTGCTTTCAACTTCACAGAACTCATTAAACTCAGTATTCACATACTCTCCACCACCATCAGTTCTCAACACTTCGACAGTCTGTCCACATTGTTTTTCGACTAGGACTTTGAATTTTTTGAATACTCCCAACACATCACTCTTCTTCTTAATCAAATAAATCCAAAGTTTCCTAGTGAATTCATCAATAAATGTAACAAAATACTTGTTACCTGCAGGAGTTTCATGCACTATGGGGCCACACACATCTGAGAAAATCACCTGCAGCTTCCTCTTTGCTCTATTGGGCACACTTGGATTGAAGGAACCCCTAGGCATCTTGCTCTCCACACACTCTGCACATACATCTTTTGGAACATGGATATGAGGCAGACCTTTCACTACTGTCATGCTCTGCATCCTGTTCAAATCACCAAAATTCAAGTGTCGCCACTCTTCCTTGTCGACTGCTGTGGCTAAGCACTGCTGCATCATCACACCTAATTCGATCTTAAATGTCCTGTTCTTGGAGAGAGTTGCCTTTATCAACAGCCTCTGTTCAGTGTCATACACCTTCATAGCATTGTCTTCCAGCACCATCCTATATCCCTTCTCCAATAGCTGTCCAATACTCAGCAAATTGCTCTTCATCCCTGGCACATACAGTACACCAGAAATGAAGCACAGTGAACCATCCTTCTTTCTTATTATTACTCTCCCCACACCTTCCACCTTAATGGTTCTATCATCAGCAAACCTCACTCTGCTCTTGATCGAAAAGTCAAGTTCGACAAACCAATCTCTCCTCCCTGTCATGTGTGTCGAACAGCCCGTGTCTAGGAACCAATGCTCACCACTCTCACCTTCCTCCTTAGTTGTCACCATTTGCACTATTTCATCACTGCTCTCTGTCTCCTCAATTTCCATCAACAGAGATTCCTCCTTCTCTTCCTCTTCTTCAGCCATTTTAGCATCATTGCCATTAACATTGCTGTAGCACTCATCAGCAAAATGTCTATATTTCTCACAGTTATAACACTGTATATGGCTCTTGTCGAATCTTCTCCCTCTTCCTCTATATCCTCTGCCACCTCTACTCCCTATTCCTCTATAGCTATCACCACTACCACTTCCTTGCTCATCACTGTTACTATTATCACTAGTGTTCGATTTGGAAGAGTTTGAGTTATAGAAATTACCTCTTCCTCTTCCTCCTCTGTAATTGTTTCTGCCTCTACCACGTCCTCTTTGATTTCCACCTGATTTGTTGCCTGTTTGCACCGCTAGAGCTTGCTCAGTGCCCGACTTCACCACTTTCTTCTCATTCATCCTCTTCTCATGCGCTTCAAGTGAGCCTTGAAGTTCTTCTATCGTTATCGTTGATAGATCCTTCGCCTGTTCAATCGCCACCGTGATGTGATCAAAACGCGACGACACAGATCGCAAAATCTTCTCCACTACTGTTTCATCAGAGATCGTTTCACCACAATACAGCATCTGATTCGTCATAGATTGGACTCTAGTGAAATACGCAGAAATCGTCTCACTCTCCTCCATTCCTAGCAATTCATACTGTCTTCTCAGAGTTTGAAGCCGCACCTTCTTCAATTTCTGATCTCTGCTAGAGCTTTGCTTGTCTCCGATCTAGCAATTTTCTCAAAAATTGCAGGATTCACACACTGATGGAGGATGCACAATCATTTCCAGTCCTTCTTCTTCGTTTCTCTGTAAACTGCTTGTTGTGCAGCAGTCGCATTCGCCGGTAACGGAGTTACTCCGTTCTACACTAGATCCCACACATCCTGAGATCCAAGGATCGCCTTCATCTTCATACTCCACTGATCGTAATTTCTTCCATCGAGGATTGGAAAGTTCACCTGAAAATGGCCGTTCGTCGTCATCGTGATTCACTCTCACCGTTGAGACTTCACTCGTCTTCTTCACTCTAGATTCACACTCTGAAACTTCAACAATTATGCTCTGGATACCATTTGTTGGAAGTTCCAGATTCTCATACACACACGCACACACTTGAGAGAGAGAGAGAGAGAGAGAGAGAGAGAGAGAGAGAGAATAACAGAATTCAGTTAAAGTGAAAACTGTAAATGTGTGTACTATTCATTGCATCACTGTGAGTGTATATATAGTACATTACGTATGCTGAGTCAGCAATTAATGAAAGCATGAAAATCAAATCTAAAGAGAAACTTTGACACCCTCCACTTCGACAGACAAGTTGAGAGGGGTCGAACTAGCGAAACAGCTAGTCGAACTAGCTTACTTATTCAACACTTATGACTTGAGCATGTGATTAATTTCTTACGCAGTGGCGGATCTTCACCAAAAAGCTTGGGAGGGCCGCCAAAAAAAAGACATGGAAGAACGACGAGGTAGAGACCGACGACAATGAGCAACGAGGAGCGTGAGAAAGACCGAGAGAGAAGAAAGGTTATGGTGCGTAAGAATAGCGGTGAAGCTTAAGAAAAATATAATTAAAATAAATAAATATAAATTAATAATTATTTATAAACAAAATTAAATGACTAAAAAAATAATTTTAATTTCACATAGAGACTTAATTGAAGTTGTTTGTAAAAAGATAATTTTAAATTAAGGTGATTTAAACTAAAAAACTGAAGTACTTAAGATATTTTGTAGTCTTAAGATATCTTAGTCCTAAATACAAAAATTACATATATATTACGGCATGGCTCCTTGTAAGAAGCTTTCAGGTGTTATCAGTATATTGGTGGGGTGTGATTAGTAATGGGCTAGGTGTATCTGTTAGGCCCAATGTCAGTTGTAACTAGCTCAATTGTATTCAAGTGTAAATACTGTTGTTGCAATGAATGAAGGTAATATTCTGTTCTCCCAGTTACAATTGGTAATCAGAGCGAGTCAGCGATCCTAACAACCTTTTCCGGTGAGGTCACCGGCGAATCAAGAAACGTTCATGGCGGAGCGTGAAACAGGAAACGGAGTTTTCTCTCAACCGGCTATCCCCAAATTCGAAGGTCATTACGAATTTTGGGCGATGTTGATGGAAAACCTGCTGCGATCGAAGGATTATTGGGACGTCGTCGAGAACGGAATCCCTACTCTTCCGACAGCGAATGTTACATCAGAACACCACAAAGCTGTGGCCGATGGGAAATTGAAAGATCTCAAGGCGAAGAACTACCTGTTCCAAGCCTTGGATCGGAGTATTCTTGAAACAATCATCAAGATAGATACCTCGAAGAGCATTTGGGACTCGTTAAAGCTCAAGTATCAGGGTTCCACGAAGGTCAAACGAGCTCAATTGCAAGCTCTGAAGAAGGAATTTGAAGTTCTTGAAATGAAAGAAGGGGAAAGTGTGAACGACTACGTCTCGAGAACTTTGGTGATAGCGAACAGGATGAAGTCTCATGGAGCGAATTTAACGGAATCAGATATTGTTGACAAGATCTTGAGGTCTCTCACTCAATCTTGGAATTATGTTGCTTGCTCAATCGAGCAAAGCAACGGTGTTGAAAACATGTCCATTGATGCTCTTCAGAGTAGCTTAATCGTTGAGGAGCAACGAATGAAGGGTCCTAAGGAAGATGAGCAGGCCCTAAAAGTTTCTGAGTCATCAAGAACTGGAGGTAGAGGACGAGGACGTGGTGCAGGCCGAGGAAGGGGTAGATACGCATCGAAAGAACACGTCGAGTGTTACAAATGCCGCAAGATGGGGCATTATCAGAGTGAATGCCCCAATCTTGAAAGAAAGGATGGGAAAGAAGCTAATTACGCTGGGTTTGATGAAGACGATGAAATTCTACTCATGGCGTATGAAGAGGTAAAGCTTGAATTGAAAACTGAGAGATGGTTCTTGGACTCCGGGTGCAGCAATCACATGTGCGGAGTGAAGGAATGGTTTGTTGACCTTGATGAATCGTTTAGAGAAATGGTGAAATTGGGCAACAATATGAAGCTTACGGTTATGGGAAAGGGTAACATAAGAATCAAGATTCAAGGAAAAGTTCAAGTGATTAGTGGAGTATACTATATACCTGAACTGAAGAATAATCTCATTAGCATCGGCCAGCTCCAGCAAAAGGGATTGAGGGTAGTTGTTGAAGATGACTACTGCAAGGTGTATCATAAACAGCAAGGGTTGATTATGAGTTCAAAGATGTCTGCAAACAAGGTGTTCACAGTGATGGCAACTCCAATTCCTCCAAGGTGTCTACAGGTTGTTGGTGAAGACCAATCTGAATTGTGGCACAAACGATTTGGTCACCTAAGCTATGGAAGATTGCAGCTGCTTCATCAAAGGGAAATGGTGAGGGGTCTACCTAGCATCAATGAGCCATCTAAGAAGTGTGTTGAATGCTTGGTGGGAAGACAAGCTAGAGAAGCAATGTCCAAGAGGAGCAAATGGAGAGCTAACAGGAAGCTTGAGCTGATACATTCAGATATCTGTGGGCCGATTACTCCATCTTCCAACAGCAACAAGAGGTATTTCATCTCATTCATAGATGATTATTCTAGAAAGAGTTGGGTTTATTTACTTTCTGAAAAATCTGCTGCTCTAGAGGTCTTTAGAAAGTTTAAAGTCATGGTAGAGAAAGAAGCTCAGTGTGAAATTAGTAGTCTTAGAACTGATAGGGGAGGAGAATTCAATTCTGATGCATTTAATAAGTTCTGTGCTGATCAAGGTATTAGAAGGCAGCTCACTGCTGCTTACACTCCCCAACAGAATGGGGTGGCAGAGAGAAAAAATAGAACTACAATGAACATGGTTAGGAGTCTTATTAAGGAAGCTAGGATTCCCAAAGAGTTTTGGCCCGAGGCTGTCAAATGGTCCTTCTATCTTCTTAATAGATGTCCAACCACCTCCCTAAAGGAAACTACCCCTGAGGAAGCTTGGAGTGGAACTAAACCCTCTGTAGGTCATCTTAGAGTGTTTGGATGTGTCTCTCATGTGCATGTTCCTGATACTCATAGAAAAAAACTTGATGACAAGAGTATCAAATGTATTTTCCTAGGAGTAAGTGATGAATCTAAGGCATATAGATTCTATAACCTAGCTACTAAGAAGATTGTGATAAGTAAAGATGCTGTCTTTGATGAGAAGGAAGTGTGGGACTGGTCTGCTAACACAGGCACTAGTAAGAAATGTCAACCTGATGAGGAAGAAAACCATGGTGAGAAATATCAAGTTGAGGGAGAAGCTGGTGAGGATAGTATTACAGAACATACTGAGCAGCATAGTGAACCTCCAGAACCTGATCCTGACACTCAACCAGAAAGCACTGAAAATGAGGAGTTAGCATCTGAAAATGAGGAGTTAGTGTCTAGAACTGGTAGACAGATAAAGAAACCAGCTTATCTAGATGAATATATCCTCACTGCAGAACTAGGGGATGAAAATGATTACTGTGAGGAAGAGAATGTTCATAGTCTTGCTGTGTTTGAACATAGTGGTGATCCTATTACCTTTACAGAAGCTGTTAAGCATGATAAATGGAGGAAAGCCATGGATAGTGAAATTCAATCCATTGAAAAGAACAACACTTGGTTCTTGACTGATCCCCCTAGTGATGGTAAGGTAATAGGAGTAAAGTGGATTTATAAAACCAAATACAATGAGGCAAGGAAGGTAGAAAAATATAAGGCCCGCCTAGTTGCCAAGGGGTACACCCAGCAGTATGGGATTGATTATGAGGAAGTCTTTGCTCCGGTTGCTAGATGGGACACTATTAGGTGTATTTTAGCTCTAGCAGCTCAAGAAGGGTGGAGTGTTCACCAATTAGATGTCAAGAGTGCTTTTCTCTATGGAGATCTTGAAGAAAAAGTGTTTGTTGAGCAGCCTGATGGATACAAGGAGAAAGGGAAGGAATCTATGGCTTATCAACTTAAGAAAGCCTTGTATGGCTTGAAACAAGCTCCTAGAGCTTGGTACAGCAAAATAGAAGCATATTTCATTAAGGAGGGTTTCAAAAAATGCCCTCATGAGCATACATTGTTTACAAAAGCTAGAAATGATAGTGCCTTTATCATTGTTAGTCTTTATGTGGATGATGTGTTGTATACTGGCAATAACATCAAGATGATGCATGATTTCAGGGACTCTATGCAGAGACAGTTTGAGATGACTGATTTGGGAAGAATGAAGCACTTCCTTGGGGTTGAGATCACACAAGACACTAGAGGAATTTTCATTGTGCAACAGAGGTATGCTACTGAAATCCTTGATAGATTTAAGATGCTTGAGAGCAAGGCTGTTTGTAATCCTCTAGTTACTGGCACCAAACTGAGTAGGAACACTGATGATAACAAAGTAGATGCTACTGTCTTCAAACAGCTGGTTGGTAGCTTAATGTACTTGAATGCCACTAGACCAGACTTGACATACGCTGTAAGCTTACTGAGTCGTTTTATGGACAGTCCCACTGAGATTCACTTAATGGCTGCTAAGAGAGTATTGAGGTATCAGAAGGGAAATATTGAGCTGGGTATACTCTATAGAAATGGGCAAAATTATGATCTCAAGGGATATTGTGATAGTGATTATGCTGGGGATATAACTGATCGTAAAAGTACTACTGGTTTTGTGTATATTTTGAGTGCTGGTGCAGTATCTTGGGCTTCAAAGAAGCAGCCCATAGTAACTCTATCCTCAACTGAAGCTGAGTATGTGGCTGCAACATACTGTGTGTGTCAAGGTGTGTGGCTCATGAGAATCTTTGAAGAAATGGGTATGAAGCATAATGGTCCCCTGACTGTGTTTTGTGACAATGTTTCTGCTATTAAAATCTCCAAGAACCCTGTCTTATATGGTAGGACCAAACATATAGATGTCAGGTACCACTTCTTAAGAAACCTGTGCAAAGATGGTGTGATAGAACTGAAATACTGCAGCACTCAAGACCAAGTTGCTGATCTGCTAACAAAGGCCTTGAAGAATGAAAGCTTTGTGAGGCTTAGGAATCAAATGGGTCTCTGCTACTTGAAAGATGTTGGAAACTGACTGTTGAATTACCTGAACCTCTGATGAACATTTCTGGAATGTGATTTCTGCTGCTGTCTGTTCTGTACTCTGTACATTGCATTTTCTTTTGATTGCATTTTGTTGTTTCTGTTCTGGTTCTGTTTTCCTTTCTCTGTTGTAATAATCTAGCAATGTGTGTTGTAATTGCTAGCTTAAGGGAAGGTTTGTAAGAAGCTTTCAGGTGTTATCAGTATATTGGTGGGGTGTGATTAGTAATGGGCTAGGTGTATCTGTTAGGCCCAATGTCAGTTGTAACTAGCCCAATTGTATTCAAGTGTAAATACTGTTGTTGCAATGAATGAAGGTAATATTCTGTTCTCCCAGTTACACTCCTGGGTAGTTGGGAAAAAAAGGAAAAGGTACTTAAGATATATGTTTTGGCTCTCAACAGTTTGGATATTGTGGAGAGCTAGAAATGAAGTAATTTTTATTGGACAGCCTTGCACAGTTACCACACTGTATGATCAGATTGTCACTGATTTTGCAGATGGTATATTTTGATTGTTGCTGGTGAATTGATAGAAGGAGTGGACTGGTCGATGTCTCATAATTTTCTTTTACTAAGTGTTGCAGTGGTAGCCAGCATTTGGTTTGGATGGGTATATTGTTTGTGTTGTCAATATGTCTGGGATCGTGGCTGTGGGCTGTGGCATTGTTTTGGACTTGCCATTGTTTTCCTGGGTGTAGTCTAGTGGAGTGAGTGGGGTGGGTTCTGTAACTGTTGCCAATTTTGTGTTTCATTTGCTTTTTGGCTTAGTTGGGTTTAGGGTCCCTTTTGGTGTTGCTTGTTTGTAAGCTGGTGGTGGTGCCTAGTATATCTTGTACTAATTGGCATCCTGTTTAATTAAATTAGTTTGATTATAAAAAAAAAACTCCATTTATAGACAAATATTGGCTAGACTATGCCATCATGGCCAAGAGCCACTTCTATGAATACTTACTACAAAAAAATGCCTTTAAAAGCGCTTATTTTAAGCCATAATAGCGCTTATCATAGATATTCACCTATCCTAGTGCTTCGAAGCACTATAATTACATCTGTTAAGTCATAAGAGCCACTTCTATGACTTATTATTAGGCCTAAAGTTTGGTACACTTTATTAACGTTTTTTTAGTAAGCGCTATTAAAAGTCAAGGCTAAAAATATACTAAGAAGAATTTTTTTTTTGATCAAATACTAAGAAGAATTTAGATACATTAATTTATAGTTATTCTAAAAGAAATATTGACTTATAACTTTATCCAAACGGTATTTTACTTACAAGATACAAAACCTTCCCTAAAAAACAGAAACAACATCTAGTACTAAGATTGAATCGTAAAGGTATTAATACATTAACACCCCCAAAAATCATGAGTCGCAAAAATGTAATAATTAACATTTCGTGTTTTTGTTAAAGACCTCCACTTTTCTTGAAGAGTGTAGATATTTATTATGAATGCATTTGTAAGAAACGTAAGAAATATAGATGGTAGGTAAATTGAAATCGCAGCGAATAACAATTCACTTGGGTGTCTGGCTTATCATTTTTAATTCATATATTTCGTTTCGTACAAAAAAATAATTCTCTTTCTAAAATAACAAAATTTGTTCGAAAATCAACTCTCAAGACAGTAAATGAGTACGAAAAAAACATCTTTTTTTGTCAACTAAAAAAAAACTCAAACTGTGGAAGTATATTATCAAGACTGAGGGTGTTAGTATTAATAGTTGCACCCAGGAAGTAAAATGGATAGAAGGTTGAACTGGGCCTAGATATGTTAGCCCAAATAGGAACTGTTAGTTTGGGTCTGAATTCTTGAAAGGATAACGATAAGGCTATGGTTACGATGGATTTCTATTTCGCAGAAGCATTTAGTTGAAGAACAAAGAACAGAAAATGCTACAAACGCTTGCAATGCCCGTGGCACCATCACTCTCCGCCGCCATCTGCAATGGCAGATTCTCCAATAGAGTCTCCATGCCTGTTCCGAACCCTCAAAAACCAAAGGTAACCACACATAATTAGGGTTTCAATCTTTGGCACAGTAAAAGAAAAATAAAACCTGAGCGTGATTCTGATTCTTACGATTGTGCAGGTTCAGAGGTTAACCATCCAGTGCGTTCGTGTTGGAGGTGTGGAAATTCCAAACAACAAGCGAATTGAGTTTTCGCTTCAATACATTCATGGAGTTGGAAGAAACAGAGCGCGACAGATCCTCACTGATATCAAAATGGAAAACAAAGTTACAAAGGAATTGAGTGAGGAAGAGCTCATTAGTCTCAGGGATGAAGTTTCCAAATACATTACTGAAGGAGACTTGGTAATTTTACTCTCACTTTCACTTCACTCTCTTATTTTAATTTTCTGCAAAGTTTTTGTAACGGTTTGATTTCTTTTGGGAGTTATAGAGGCGGTTCAATGCGCTTAATATAAAGAGAATGAAGGAGATACAGTGCTACAGAGGAATTAGGCATATTCAGGGGCTTCCATGTAGAGGACAGCGTACCAAGAATAATTGCAGGACATTGAAGGGTAAGAAGGTTACTGTTGCTGGCAAGAAGAAAAAGTAAAATACTTTTTTTATTTTACTCACTTGTGTAAGAACAAAAAGATCAACATTTACAACATTGCAATTGTTTGCAACTTTTCATTAAATCAGCTGTGATTTCTCTGTTTTGATTAGCAATTCATCCTGTGAACAATTGATTTTACTCACTGTTTGCCCATGTTGAAAATTTAGTTCTGGGCACACAGGCTTATAAAGTCATCATCCTCTTGACAACTGTTAGATTAGCTTAACTATTGTTTTTCCATATAGTCTAGATGGTGTTGGGTTTAATGCATAGAACATACTTAGTTCCTAGCTTCTTTTTAGGTGATGCAGTATTGCAATGTGTTCAACTGTGAATATCGGTATGCCTGCCTATTTGTGGGATGATTTTTGGTGATTATTGTGGTGTGGTAGTCTGTTATAAAATGTCTCAATGTAGTGTATTTTTTGTTTTGCAAATGCTATCAATGTTTCATTCTTTGATACCAGATGGCATTATGTGTAATGCATGATTTGATATCCTCTTGACAACTGTTAGATTAGCTTAACTATTGTTTTTCCATATAGTCTAGATGGTGTTGGGTTTAATGCATAGAACATACTTAGTTCCTAGCTTCTTTTTAGGTGATGCAGTATTGCAATGTGTTCAACTGTGAATATCGGTATGCCTGCCTATTTGTGGGATGATTTTTGGTGATTATTGTGGTGTGGTAGTCTGTTATAAAATGTCTCAATGTAGTGTATTTTTTGTTTTGCAAATGCTATCAATGTTTCATTCTTTGATACCAGATGGCATTGTGTGTAATGCATGATTTGATATCTAATAGGGATTGAAATGATTTGATATCTAGTAGGGATTGAAATGGAGTGGAGTGGAACAAAATGAAATTGAATAGAAACAATAAAGTTGTCAAAAGGACTCCGCAGGGGCGGAGCTTCGTTAGGGTCATGGTCCACCCCAAAAGATCATAGTGAAATTAATAAAATACCCTTATTTTTTAAAAATAACTACTATAAGTTTTGGGCACATCTAATCACCTATTAGTGTGGCGTAGTGGTTGACTAACCTTAGATTCACTAACTGGTTTCGTGTTCGAATCTTGTCGGATGAGTTCCCTCAACCCTTTTATTTTATTCACTCTTTCATTATGAGTTTTAAAACCGTGCCCAACGACTCGGTGACTCGGGTTAGAGCTGTCAATTTGTCCCCAAGCCCCAAGCCCAGCCCTATTGGCCTCCAATCAAGTCCCATAAAATTGAAGCCTCCTATTAACGGGGCTTCTTTTATCCTCAGCCCACACTTTTAAATTTTTTAGTCGGTTAGGGCTGGGGCTTTGTAAGCTGACCCCCAAATTTTATTCTCATTCTTTTTCCACTATTTACACCTCCACTTTCTCCCTCTCACCACCACCTTCTTCTCCCTCCCTCTCACCACAACCACCACCACCACCATCTCCCACTCACCAACACCACCACCTTCTTTTCCCTCTCACCACCCAACTCCTTATCGCTCTCACCACTTCTGTATCCCTCTCACCACCACCACCCCCACCTCTTTTCCCACTATTTATACCTCTACTTTCATTCTTTCACCTCCTTCCTCTTCTCCCTCACTCCCACCACCATCACCATCTTGCACTCACTACCACCACCATCTTCCACTCACCATCGCCACCTCCTTTTCCCTCTCACCACCACACTCAACCATCATCACCTCATTTTTCCTCTCACCACCACCACCACCTATTTTCCCACTATTTACACCTCCACTTTCATTCTTTCACCCTCTTCCTCTTCTCCTTCACTCTCACCACAATCTCCTTTTCCCTTTCACCACAACCATCACCACCACCATCACCATTTTCCACTCACCGCCACCTCCTTTTCTCTCTCACCACCACCACCTCATTTTCCCTCACCACCATCACATAACAACCACCACTTCCTTTTTCCTCTCACCACCATCACATATTTTCCCACTATTTACACATACACTTTCATTCTTTCACCCCCTTCCTCTTCTCCCTCACTCACCACAACCACCACCACCACCACCATCACTATCTCACACTCACCATCACCACCACCACCTTTTCAGTTTTTTTAAAAAAGGCCCATGGGCTGAACTAGGTCATCAAAGTTGAGTGAGTCATTTTTTGCAAAATAAATATTCAGGGCCTCTGGGTTGGGCTGGGCCCATGTGGGCTTTATGGGCTTGGGGCCTATGTGAGCCATAGGATTGTGGGCTTTTGGGGCCATGTGGGCTGGCCCACGTGGGCCAAATTGACAGGTCTAACTTGGGTGTTTGTAGTTTCCATTGTAATTATTCTCAGTTTTTTTTGGGATCGGAAATTATTCTTTCATTAAAAAAGCCAATAAATAAAAAACAACACCCAACCGGATTTATACCGTATATGGAGGCATTTCACACACTCCTTTACCACTAGGATAGCGAACTGTTTTGGTATACCTGTGCAAAGTAATCTATTTATATTATATCTAATAAAGAAACACTTGAAAAGGTAACTTGTATTGGGAAATTTTGGTTTTGTTATTACATTCATCCTCTTCCATATTTAGCAATTTTATTTTTTATATTACTATGTTAAAATGGAAATTGGGAGATTATTAAATTTATGTTGCGAATTTATTTTTGGATTTCTTTTAGTTTAAGTAAATTAAATTTTACATGTATGAAATTTATAGGTCATGAAAATTTTGGAAATTGTTTTTATCGAGATCAGATCGTTGGTCATGCGGTTCAATAACTGCCGTTGCGTTTGATTTGTTGATTATTTTCTCTTCATCGTCTTTCAATTTTTGACATTGTCTTCTCATCATCGCTGCAAGTTTCTTTCAGTCCAATAAATTTCTTAAGGTATGTTGAAACGTTTTTGTGTTTCTGCATCTTTGTTCATGCGTTTGAGTTTTAGTGTCTCTTTCATTGGCTGTCCACCCAAGCTTTTTAGCCAAACTCCGCCACTGGGACTACATTCCTTTTCATCTCATACCCTCCCAAAAACAGACTCTTGATTTTTTCCAGCACCATATGCGGAGCACAATATTAATAGTAGAGTAGAAAACCTATCATTCTTGGAAGCATTTCTCCAGATCTTGGATATCCCGAAACTCAAACACGAATCGGTTACTATCTCTGATTGCAACTATTAGCTACAAACATCTTAGTTTGGTAGTCTACAACAAGGTAATCAAAACCGGATCGGACCGGTCGGTTCGACTGGTTGAACTGGGAACCGGACCCCTATCCGGTCCATATAGCACCGAAAACCGCTATAGCAAAGAACCGGAATTTAAATCGGATAACCGGTACTGAACCGCCGTAACCGAACATAACCGGGTACAAAGCGGTTTGGAGCGGTTCAAAAATATTGACCTGCTTCCACAGAATGTATTCGCTAGTGAAGGAAGGGGTCTTTTATAGCAATATCTCTGTACTCCTTCTTCAACTCCAAGCGATGTGGGACTAACCTTGGGTTGTTATTTTCCAGTTTTTCTCATTCTCCTTGCTGCCTTCATCAACGGACATTTCATTACTCAAATGTTACCTACTGTATAATAATAGTTTTTTTTTACAAACATTTACTATACTATCATTACAATATAAAATAATACTACAAAATTACTATATAAAATAATACTACAAAATACTGTTAGATAATTCTATAATGAAAATAAATGTGTACACTAATATTACTATGAGAGTACTTACATTATACTAGTATCTAACTATCTATGATTGTTGAATATTATAATTTTATTATGTTATACTACGATTTTTTGTTTTTTATCCTTTATATATTGTAACAAATATATTAAATAATCTATTTAATTAATTCTGGTTCAACCCCCGATTCAACCGGTTGAACCCAAGAACCCCTGAACCGCTACCTCTTCCGGTTCAATGTCCGGTCCGGTTTTGATTACCTTGGTCTAAAATACAAGCAAATTTTAACTAACTTCACCCTATTTGATGATATCTTGCTCAAAATAACTTTCACTTAATTTTATTTTATTTTTCAATAATTCTTATTCTCATGGACTAAGTTTTTATTTTTCAATAATTCTTATTCCCATACAAGAGGACAAGTCTTAGCTACTACTGAGAGGACAGTAAACTCTCAGGGAGTGGGATAAGAGGAGGTGGAGGTTGCGGTGGAAAGAGGGTAAGATGCGGGTATTTGTGAAAAGAAAGGAGTAGATAATGGGAAAAGTAAAAGCCAAAAAGAAGGTGGGGATAACAATTGCCAAAGCAAATAGGCATTGGTTCAATTTGGGCCTTCCTAGCAATTTTTTTCAAAAGGTTGTTTGTTAGCTACTTAGGATCAACATTTCTAAAAACATGGGTCCCTAAAGTCTTGCTAGGGTTTCGGTCCAAAAAAGGTGTATTTTGTCCAACGGATACTTTCCAATGGATATTAAATAATTTATTTAATTAATTCACACTTTAAACTTATCTACTATCTTATTTTTTTAATACAATAATCTTTTCTTCTTATAAAAGTAATAGACTACAAAAATTACTTTTTTCCGACATCTTATTATGTTGACACATTTTAATTTTTAAGGTCAAAACTGTAATTTGGATTTCTTCTACTTTTTTCCCTCTCACTTTAATTCTCCCTCCTCTCATTTTAATGTTATCTATTGTCGGTATAACTTTTTAATATTTTTATATTCATAAATGCATATTTTGTTTTTAGTTTCGATACATCTCCACGTTCTCTTTTGCTTGAAATTGAAATGGGAGCAACTTTCATGTTGTTACTTGGTTAGACAATGATAATAGGCTATTCTTAGAATCCGCTACAATTGGTATATGTAAGTTATACCAACATGATGACAGTGTCATTGCTAAGTTCACATATCTTTATAACTAGATAGCGTTTTAAAATCTTTGTACCCGTTTCTTCAAGGTATTTGTAGCATGGTGATTTGTTAGATGATGACTTGGGTATGACCATAATAATGTTCAAAATGCACACGTTGTAGCTAACAGTGCAAATGCAAATGACAGAGTTGGTGGCAGTATGGAAAACATTGGTAAAGACCAAGCGAGTGTATCCATACATGACTCCCTAGATGTTAGAGATGTGAAGAAGATGACGCTTATAACTACGGTTTTCAATCATGTTTTTTTTTCCAAAAAAAAGTGCATCTTTGGTCAAAGTGTATGGTCACGTAATAATTGAGAGTGTCTAGTGAGAGCGCGTTTCAATAATGACATTTTGGTCTTTTCTTATGGTTTGGGAGTGTCTAGTGAGTAACTGGGGGTTGTAGGAAGTATGGGCCTTTAAAAAGCCGAGGCTCTGCTTTGAGGTTGAACGATGAAAACCCAGTAAACATAGGCCCAACGTAACAACGAGAACAACTAATAAATTAGGAATTGAAATCGACACCTCCAGTTTTAATAACGTACCTCCCTATTACTTTTTCGTTTTATGTCCTTGTTAAAAACAACCTTTCAGGTTTCAAGGGGCACACAACTCCCTTTCATACCACTGTCCTAAACCGCTTCAAGGACCACAAAACAACTTGCCTTTGCCCTTTAGAAGATTAAAACACAAATAATAGAAGTAATCATGTGATGCGTTGTATATCAAGATTGATTTGGTCCCTTTCATGTCCCAAATGCTTAATATCAAGCATGATCACTATTGAATAAATATGTTAGCCCCAACAATATGTGGGCATAAACCAAACATACCACGATAGTGTGTGGATAATGTATCAATTATTATTTTGGTTGACATAAAATCGCACCTATTTATGCACTAAAGTGGGGTTCCTTTGTACTCTGGCTAAGAGACCTTATTCATAACACTCTTCATATGCTTTTTAAGTGCTTATGTTTCTTCATATATCTTATGGTCTACATTTTGATGAGGAGGGGGGCCTCTTTTTTGATCGATAATGACAGCCACAAAAGGGATTTCATCTCTAATATTGCAAAACAAATCAATCTCTATACATAATATAAGAAAAATACATTATAGGATGCTATTAATATGTGGGCTACAATGGATTTTTCATTTGAAAATTGATATTCCACTTGATAACCACCCACGTGGTACTAAGGCACAAAAAACAAATCACTTTCATTCCACCTACAACAACAAATGGCAGCAAAGTTAGCCAGTGATTTATTAATGGAACATTATAATTAAGTATCTATCTCTTGCCTTACCTTTCACGCTATTTAAATTAACCAGAAAAGATGCACCTTTCAATTTGTATAGACTATTTGCCTATAGTAGCCACCACTATACATAGAATTGTTCTTTTGGTGGTGGCGCTTGAAATTTAAGTTGGAAATGGTTCTTCATTTGGAATAAATACAAGTCAACATAAATATGCCAATAATATACATAAATCATATACAAATCTATCGTCACATTGACATCAACCAAAAGAATGGTACTATCACATTCCCTGGATTGAAGCTTTTTGATTATATCTATTACTTGATGTTACCAATTGCAAATTGTGGTCTCAGGCGGCATTCTAAAAGGTATTGGATTTGGAGCCTTGGCCGGTCCCTTGAAGAAAAAGAAATAAACTATTTAGCCAAAGAAGATAATGAATGATTTTTTAGGGATGAATGATAAAGTTTATTCTCCTTTTTTAGTATATAAATAAAATAATAATAAAAATTAAAGTCATGATTCCAAATACAAACAAATTTTAACTAATTTTGTTCTATTAAATGATATTTTTACAAAAATATTCTTGAATAAAATTGTGATTTTTTTTACCAATAATTATCATCAAGGGAAATTATTCTCATTAATTTTATGCTTACTTTAAGAATATTGAATGAAATAAATAACTTTCTTAAGTGGGTAGTTATATTTTTTGTGCTAATAGGGTCCGTTTTGATTAGGTTATTTTTTAGCTCATGACAAACAACTTATGAAGATTAAATTTTATATTAATTCATAAATTTCCACTTTCAAAAGTTATAAATCCATTAGTTGTTTTTCCATAAACTACATTGATAAGTTTATGAATAATATATAAAAGCTTATTTATTTGCATAAGTTGTTTTTAATAAGTTCAAAATAAGTTCTATCCAAACTGACTCATACTACTATACTAGAGTATGTTTCCGAGAGTTTTTGACAAATACTACCCATGTTTTTTTTTTTACTTTCCGTTTTAAGATTTTTTATACCTAACAATAAAACTAATAAATTTGGCCATTTTTGATAAAATTAATTATTTTTTTATTGTACTCTTAACTAGTTATTACTTCATACTTATTTCTTTCTTTGTTAAAATATAATTAGATGTATTATTGGTAAAACCAAAATTATTATCACATTCAAAACTTTAAAAACGACGAATAAATAAATGAATAATAGATTAATCGTGGAGTAATTTTACATAATTTTATGTCATGAAGGGATATAGTGATTGATATTATATTTTCTAGATGATGTTCATTTTCGGAAGCTTTAGACAACATAATGAAGACTTTTATTATTTAATTGTGTGTACGTAGTGTAAGTTGAAAGATTAGATGGTAGGGGTCTTTTTCAGTTTAATCAAGGTCCTTCTCGAATCCATGTCTGGACATGCAGTAGTGTTAAATCTCTTGAGTGAGAGCTTTTCCGCTCATTGTAGTCATACTCGGTTCAAGGAATTAGTCTATACAATTGCGTGCAGATGATACCCGGTTTATAAAAATAAAAAAATGTAAGTTGGAAGGGCCGGATTCTTTCTCATTAGTTTCTTATGCATCCAAAATCAAAGTGGAAGAAAATAAAACAAATTACCAATGAAATGGGGGTGAGTGTCCCCCCTGTTGGAACCTCATGTTTGGTTCACTGTTCGATTTTTGAGGACCATTAACTACCCCCTTTCCTTTTGGTTGGGATTGTAGGGAAGGAAGAAGCCTGAAAAGAAACTACTTTTTCATATTTCTCATTTTATAATTTAATTAGGCTTTATTTAACTGTTTCAGACTTATATTCAATGGTTCAACAACGCATCAATTAAGCGACGGTGTTAAATACTACAGCAGTGCCTGGTAGCTTTCGTTGCATGTACGAGCAGTTTTTCATTATCTCTCATACAATAATTTTGCTCCTCCATATACAATTTGGTGCAAGTAACTGTACATTATATATAGTACGTATATATACGAGGGCTTTAACTAGAATAAAGAAAATTGAAGAATTCTCCTAATACACATACAGGATATGGTTGGTGGGTGGGTCGAAGCTAGCTATAATTAACCTCAGAAATGGAAAGCGTCACCAAATACTAAGAAGAAGAACAAAAATTTATGAAGCAGTAAGAATCGTCGTATACAGCACATCACATAGTTACAACAACAATCCTAAATAGAAAGTCAACACATTTTTTTATTTTAGCTATTTCTGTTATTCAGCCTAGTTATTTCGATTTAATGTTGTATTAGGTGTCATATCATTTAGGTGCTATAGCATGAATGATAGCATTAGGTGCTGTAAGAGGTGCTACACCCTTCTTGTTGTATACTTGCATTAGTTAAGGGGTGGACAAATATTTGTAACCGACCGCAACCCGAGAAATCCGCATGTAATATGGGTGAAACAGTCGTATTGAAACGGACTGCGGGTTGAAAAATAGAAGAAATGGAATCTACATGGTTAAAGGTGGTCGGGCTCGGGTGAGTAAAATCAAGTCCGTTGACACCCGGCCCGACCCAAAACAAAACGTGTTTGTAGTGATAGACAATGCATCACTGCTTTACATTACTCCTATACTAGTCCTGCGTTACTTTTCAAAAGAATACAACCAATGAATATTATATAAATTCTATATGCTGAGACACTCTGAAAAGTAGATGTGCACACTGCTCAATGTTGCACACTACTCAACCAAAAAAACATTTTATATTATGAAACTTCAAGGCAACTTCTTCTTCGTTAAATAAAACTTCAGGCAGAACAGCTAAAAGCTTTCTCTTTCCCGAAGCTGTTAAATTAACGCAGGAACGAGTTGGGAGATGGTCGTTGACGGAAAATAAAGAAAGATCGGAGAAGATAAAGGAAGTTCTACCACTGCATGTTGAAAACCGAATATACCCAACCGTTGAAACGGCCACCCGTCGGAACTTCATCCGCCAAAACCGCCACTCTAAATGGTCGAAAATGGGTGTGTTTTCTTCCTCTTCGGTTTTCCTTGGATGAGAAGTTCTTTACCCGAATCCGAGGTAACCGACTGTTTGTCCAGACCCAGTTAAGTGTCGTGACAGTTATAACTCTTAACCAATTTTAAATTTCTGATGTGTAGTCAGTAACTGAATTGTTCCAGGCTTGTGCCGTATAAATACATCAATAATATGAGAGTGCTCAACACAATGACAATATTGAGCCTCATTTTGCGAATACATTTCTCTTCCTCTTGCCTTATTCTTTTCTTTTATGATTAGTATTCCAACAGTTTCTTGTATACAACTTTGAAAATTAGAAGATAAAAGTCAACACACCCATTCGACCTTGTATATATAAATAAATGGGAAATGCACGCCTTTTAACACGAAACAAAATGTAAGATTGAAAAAAAGTCACACACCTGCGATGAGGTGTTATTTTGATAGGTACACTTTCTATCAGCTTTCCGGTACGATTATTACTTTTCGTGTCACCTGCTTCATACCAAATATCAGTCCTCTAAATAAATATAAGTATAAATATAAATATAAGAAAGGATTGCAGCATTATTTTAACAGTAACTGTTTTGACAACTGTTTTTAGCAGTAACTATTATGCATAATTATACAGAAAAGAGACTAGATAGATTCATTTGTAATGAGAGATGGCTCAATTTTTGGGATAGTGTTGATTGTTGCGCTCTTTCTAGAAGCATGTCAGATCAATTCTTGCTTCTCCTCCTTATGAAAAAGGAGTCTTTACAGAAACACTCTTCTTTTAAGTTTATGGAAATGTGGGCTTAACACCCTGATTGTAAGAGGATTGTCTCCAAGGTTTGGCAAAGCCCTGTTGTTGGCTGCCACATGCATATCTTATCGCAGAAGCTGAAAAACTTGAAAGCAAAGCTGAAGGACTGGAATAATATTGTTTTCGGTAACGTTTTCACTAATGTCAATGAGGCTTTCGCCAAACTTGACAATATCCAGGAACAAATTAATATTCTAAGTGGTTTTGATGCTTTATTCGCTCTTGAGAAGGAGACTCAAACTAATTCGCAGATTGCGTTAAATTATGAAGAAGCTTACTGGAAGGAGAAATCTAGAGTTAACTGGCATAACTTTGGGGATAGAAACACTACCTTTTTTCATAAAATGACAAAAATTAAAAATGTTACCAAGAGAATTTCTGTTATGAATGATGGAGATATATAGTATTCTTACAGATGCTGCTAATATTGAGAACCATATTTTGAATTACTATCAGAATTTATTTTCGGTGAACAACGACCGTCACTCTAATGATCTTATTCGGGATGTTATTCCTTCTTTAGTTTCGGATCAGGACAATATTATGTTTACTAATTTACCTTCTCTGGATGAGGTTAGAACTACAGTTTTTTCTCTTAATGGTGATGGCACTCCTGGTCCTGATGGATTTGGCGGCTTCTTCTTTCAACATTTCTGGGGTATTGTTGCTCACGATGTTTATAATGCTGTGCTACAATTTTTTCAACAAGGTTGGTTGCTCCCTAATTTTAATTCTAATATCGCTGGTTTGATTCCAAAAGTTGATGGAGCTGATTGAATAGAGCATTATAGACCTATAGCTCTAGCTAATTTTAAATTTAAGATTATTACTAAAGTTATAGTTGACAGACTTGCTCTAGTTACTCCTACCATTATCTCTGATAATCAAAGGGGACTTGTGAAAGGTAGACACATCTCTGATTGCATCTGCACTGCTTCTGAATCTATTAATCTGCTTCAGAAAAAGTCTTTTGGTGGCCAATTAGCCTTGAAAATTGACATCAAAAAAGCTTTTGATATTATTGACTGGAATTTCTTACTTGAAGTTCTGGCTGCTTTTGGCTTCAATGAGAAGTTTTGTTCTTGGATAAATATTATTCTTCACTCAGCTAAGCTCTATTTTTCTGTAAATGGCTCTACCGTTGGTTTCTTTGGTTGCAAAAAGGGAGTTAGATAAGGAGATCCCTTGTCCCCTCTTCTTTTTTGCTTGACCGAAGATGTTCTTAGTCGAGGCATCTCCAAACTTGTGGATGAGGGTAAGCTTCAGCTCATGGTCGGCCCGCGATAATTCCGTATGCCAAGTCACGTGTTATGTGCTGATGATATAATGATTTTTTGTAGTGCTACTAAAAAGAGTATTTCTAGTTTGCTGGAAGTCTTTTCCTCTTATGAGCAAGCCTCTGGCCAGATTATTAGTAAAGAGAAGTCTAAATTTTTCACTGGCAGCATATCCTCCTCCCGCATCAACGCCATCTCAGCTTTCCTTGGGTTCTCTAAAGGGTCTCTCCCCTTTAACTATCTTGGTGTTCCTTTATTCGAAGGAAAGCCTCGGAGAATTCATTTGTTACCTATTGCATATAGAATTAAGGATAAGTTATCTTCTTGGAAAGGCTCCTTATTATCTATTATGGGTAGAGTTCAACTGGTAAAATCTGTCATTCTGAGCATGTTGGTTTATAGCTTTCGCATTTATGCTTGGCCTATTAATCTCCTTAATACTATTGACACGTGGATTAGAAATTTTGTGTGGCCAGGAGATGTTAATACTCGAAAAATTGTCACTGTTGCATGGCATAAGGTTTGGAAACCCTTATAGGAAGGTGGTTTGGATCTTAGATCTATTAAAACAATTAATAGGGCTGGTATGTTAAAACTTGGCTGGAGCTTCATCTTTACCAACTTACAATGGGCTCTGCTTTTGAAAGCTAGGGTCTATAAAAATAATAAGCCGGTGAACTATCATGTCTCTTCTTCTATTTGGCTTGGATTCTCGAGCACTCAACTTGGAAGCTGGGAAATGGTGTTAGAATAAATTTTTGGACTGATTCTTGGCTATCCAGGCCTATTGTGGATATCATTGGTATACCTTCTAATTTGCATAAGGATCTTAAAGCTACTCTAAGTGATTTTATAGTAAACGGTAGATGGTCTATCCCTATGGATTTAATTCATTAATCACTTCCCCCAAATTTACTCTGAAATTCAGAAAATAGTTATTCCCAATATTCCAGTGGAGGGTCAATTGATGTGGGATTGCTCTAATTCAGGAGATTTGACTTTCAAGGATTCTTTCTTTTTCTCGTTCCTGCTGGGCAGGTAGTTCCTTGGACCAAGACAGTTTGGAAGAGATTATGTTTCATTCCGCCTTCAAAATCATTTATTATTTGGAGGGCTCTTCATAACAAAATGCCAACAACCAACTTTGGATTAGAGGTTGCACTGTTGTTTCTGTTTGTAGCCTTTGTGGTAGTGACTTAGAGACTTCTCACCCCCTGTTCCTTGCTTGCCCATTTGCCAAACATATTTGGAATTGGCTCGGAGGAATCCTAAGCCTCCGTCTTGACACTTCTTCTTTTCAGAGCATTTTATCATTGACTTCTCATGGTTTGAGTCCTCAATTGAGTGACATTGTCTCTGCTGCGATTGTAAACATTTTCTGGGTTATCTGGTATTGCAGGAATCATGCTAGATTTGAGAATCATATGATCCCCTTACATATTGCTATCAATTTAATTATCTCCAATGTGACTTTAGCAGGAAATGCCTCTAAATCTACAATGTCTTCCTCTGTTGCCGAATTTATGATTATAAAAGCCTTTAATGTCATTGGTAATTACAGAAATTCTTCAACCATCAAAGAGGTAATTTGGTTCCCCCTGCTCCTTATATGACTAAGTGCAATACAGATGGTGCTGCTAAAGGGTGCCCTGGTCTTGCTGCTTGTGGTGGTATTTTTAGGGACAGAAGAGCTGCTGTCCTTGGGTGTTTTTCTGCCTACATAGGCAACAGTTATGCACTGCATGCTGAGCTTATTGGGGCTATGTTGGCAATCGAGATTGCTTTTGATAAATGTTGGATGTTTTTGTGGTTAGAATGTGATTCTCAACTAGTTGTTTCCGCCTTTAAGAACTGTAATGTCGTTCCTTGGAAGCTTCGCAATAGATGGAACAATTGTTTATACCTGACTAGACAGATGAATTTCGTTTGCACTCACATTTATAGAGAAGATAATGCTTGTGCTGATAAGCTTGCAGGTCATGGAACTACTTCAAGTGGTTTTACTTGGTGGAATCTCATCCCGAGCTTCATTGCTGAGGACTTTTTCAGTAATAGGTTAGGTTTGCCTAACTACCGGTTTTGTTAATTCCTTCCGTCCTTCGATGGATTGGGTTCTCGTTTTGCCTCCTATTTTTTGTGTGCTGCAAATGATTGTCAATGACTTTGATGCCGACCTGGTTGGGATGAGAGTCTTTATAGTGATGCTTTTGCACACCTCTATAGGTTTGCTTTTATTTTTTTTCCAGTTATAATGATGTTTATGCTCATGGGTTTTGGTCTAGTCCCCCCATGTTTTTTGTATATTTTCTCTTTTTTATGAATAAAATTTAGGGGGAGTACTCTTTCTTCCTGATGTTTTTTTCCTAATGAGGGTTTTGCATCAGAAGGTTTTAACGAGACTTCATATCCCTTTCTTTTGTTTAAAAAAAAATATTATGCATTTAGGAAAATTACAGCAAACTTTAATGAACCATGTTTGTACGACTTATTTAAGACATCAATTCATTGGATCGACTAACAATTTTCTACTTGATCAGAAAATATCGTATTTATTTCTATCTATGATTTTCAAATTTACGTTCTGATATCATTAGGACTTTTGCTAGTAAGTATAAGAACAGGGGCAAGGTATAAAAAACAAAAACTAGTGGAAATTTGACATTAAAAAGCATCATTTAGCATCGGTTGTTTGAACAACCGATGCTAAAAGTAGGCGCGGTGGCAATTTTGCAATTAAACTGAAGTTTTTAGTTTTCGCGCCTACATTTAGCGTCGGGTGTTTAAACAACCGATGCTAAATGTGTTTGCTTTAGACATTTAGCATCGGGTGTTTAAACAACCGATGCTAAATGTCTAAAGCAAACACATTTAGCATCGGTTGTTTAAACACCCGACGCTAAATGTGTGTATCTTAACACATTTAGCATCGGTTGTTACAACAACCGATGCTAAAAGTCCCTTTTTATTTTTCCATTTTCCATCGCATACATTCATCTCTCGCGAACCTAGCTCTTTCTCAACCTCTTCCATTCTCGCAAACATCGCTGAACCCTCTTCCTCTTCCTCTCGCCGTCAACACTCTCCACTCTCTTCCACAACCACCACCCACTACCGCCACTCTCGCCTCCTTGTCGCCGGCCAGAACCGCTCCCTCTCCTCCTCACTTCAACCCCTTCTCGCAAACATCGCTGAACCCTCTTCCTCTTCCTCTCGACGTCAACACTCTCCACTCTCTTCCACAACCACCACCCACTACTGCCACTCTCGCCTCCTTGTCGCCGGCCAGAACCGCTCCCTCTCCTCCTCACTTCAACCCCTTCGTGCGACCCACCGAGCCAAAAACCCATAACCCATCGCTCCTCTTCCACTGCTGCCGTCGCTCCTCTTCCACTGCTGGCCAAGAGTTCTACTACTTCTTCTTCATCTGTGGTAAGTATTGTACTTCTATTTTACTGTATCCTAATCAAAACCCTAATTTTTGACTTACTGAAAACCCTAACATCCTCTTCCTAAATTTACAGCTTCAATGCGAACCCTAAGCCCCAATACTCTCTGGTTCTTCTTAATTGATTTTGTTGTTGATGGTAAAGATTCTCATCATTGATTTTGTTGTTGATGGTAAAGATTGAGATGTTCACCTAAGTTGTTGTTGATTCTCATCACATATTTGTTGTTGATTTTGGCATATGTTTCAGGGAGAGAGGCAGAAGAAGTTGAGCCCATACTGGATGCTCTGCCTAATCTAGAATAGTAAGTTGTAGTAGTACTAGTCATTAAATATTAATTACCACAAAATGCTTTGTTTGTTTGTTGTGATTGTTTCTTACACACTTCTAATAGTTTCATGCCTTTGTTTTCCTTCTCTATAACAAGTCTCTTTACTTGATACTTCTTTTTCAGCTTGGTGGTGGTTATCTTTTTGGGCTTCCAGTGGGATTTGTTGCTGACTATATTGGCGCAACTGTTGGTGCAGGAGATTGCTTTTCCAAACAAGAAGGTCTGATCGTCATTCAGAATACGAGTAAGAGCAAATTACTGTTTGCTGTTTGTTGTATGAGGTTTGTTTGCTGTTTGCTGTTTGTAGTGAAAATTACTGTTTGTTGTTTCAGCTTAGCTAAGATTCCTGAATTGTTGTTTGTTTGATCCAGATCTTGCTGTTTACTGTTTCAGCTTAGCTAAGATTACTGAAAATTACTGTTTGTTACTGAATTACTGTTTGTTATTCATTGTTTATTATTCATTACTGAATTTTTGTTTGTTACTGAATTATTGAATTACTAAAAATTGCTGAATTACTGAATGACTGAATTATTAGTTGCCTTAAACTATCACATTGCTGTTTGTAGTGAAAATTACTGTTTGTTGTTTCAGCTTAGCTAAGACTAGTAACATACCCGTGCATCCGCACGGGTCGACCACGTTGCGTGTTACAATTTGGACTCAATTTTAAATTCAAAGTCTGAAAATTCAATGTAGTAAAAAGATGTTAAAAATATAATTAAATGAAGATTGTAAAGAAAACTATTGGCCTATAACAATGAAGACTAATAGCCTATGAATACTCACATTAAGTCGGAATTCAATATGGATTCTCAAGAGATACTTTGGAGGTGTGGCACGTTTTGCCTCGAGTAGCTCACAAGTTGACAAAGCGGAGTTGATGAAAGAAATTATGGAGGATGTGGAAGTGATGGTGCAAGACCGAGTTCGCAAAGCGTTGGCAGAGGTATATGTTTATATTACTAGATTTGTTTTATTATTTGAATCAATTCATAAATACTAACTTAATTTATATGTATGTTTTAATTATTCAGCACACCATCTCATGTGGAGGAATTCAAAATGCGGGTGTTCAGGTTCCCTCTCCCATGACAACTGTTGGATCTAAGGCTAGCTACTCACCATCTCATGTGGAGGAGGAGGCCAATATCGATTGGATGAAAGAGATGCTTGTGACAGGGTATGCTGATAAGAGACATGCTAGGATATGGTTGCAGCATGAAGATCATGAGTGCTTTGTCTCCTTCAAAGAGATCACGGACATGATTTCTGGTGAAGAGTGGCTTGAAATGAGCCATTTGGCCATATGGTGCACGTAAGTAGTAAAGTCTATTCCATTATATAAATTTCTCACATTTTACATATATTAATCGATCTGATAGTTTTTCTTACTTGCCACTAGATATTTGCATCGTCAATGTATTGAAAGAGGTATTGATGACTTATATGGATTTGTGTGTCCTTACAAGCTTAACGTGAAGGATATACCCATGAATGTTGTCCTTCAAAACCTTCAAGACAAATTGATGACCACCAATAAGGGAGTATATATTGCTCCATTTTGCCATAGGTAACAGCAACATAGTTCCTTGTTTTGATTACTAGTTGTTTTGTTGGTGAATGGTGAAATGCATGTTAGTCTTCTGATTCTGATTTTCTTGTGTCATTCTGAGTTTATTGTGTGTAACATGCATTTCTTTGTGTGTTGCTTAATTTTAAGTTTATCGATGTTGCAGCGGACATTGGCAACTAGTTGTCTTAATCCCATCTCAAAATACTGTGGTCTGGATGTGTTCCTTATGCCGCAAACCAAACAAAACAATCAAAGAAATGTTTAGCAAGTAAGTTTGTATTTTTTATCTTGGTTTAGATTATAGTATTTGAACTTAAGTTGGGTTGAAATTTTATAAATACTTTTATATTATGTTATTAGAGCTGTCAAAGGTTATTCTACATCTGCCCCCACGTGGTTGTACCCTAAAGTAAGTAATTTAAAATATGGAGTTGATTTAATTTGGAATGAATTCATATATGATATATATATATATATATATATATATATATATATATATATATATATATATATATATATATATTTGGTTACCTTTGTTAATTCATTTGTGTGTAGATGCCAACACAACGGAATGGTTTTCATTGTGGATATTATGTGATGAACTTTATGCTGACCATTGTGAATGCTAGTGTTGTTGATAATTGGGAGCAGGTATAAATTTTTGGTTAAAATTATACTTTACACATCTATTTAGAATTATAGAATGATTGAATATAATTTGTTTGAGTAATTTTTAAACTTGTAGGTATTTGATGACTTAAAGGCATACACCGAAGAGGAGCTTCTTAAGGTTCGTCAGCTTTGGGCAGAATTCTATATGAAGATTCGTACGGAGCAAAAAGATACATTGTTTAGCATTGTTTAAACTTGTTCAATTTATTCTCTATTTCTAGTCTTTGTGAATTGATAGTATTAGAATTGTGAACAAATTTTTTATTTGGTCTGGTTTTCTATTTCTATTTCTAGTTTAGATGAAATGTGAACAAATTTTTTATATGGTCTGGTCTTCTGTTAATGTAAACACTGAGGTATTAGAATTGTACTAGATGAAATGTGAAGCTGGTTTTGTGTAATGTATTAGAATTGTGACTGCATATTGTATTAGAACTGTATGTGAGCTGGTTTTGTGTAAAATGAGGTATTAGAAATGTGAAGCTGGTTTTGTGTATGTCTGTGATGCAATCTCCAGGTTTAGAACTGCACTGAGGTATTAGAAATGTGAAGCTGGTTTTGTGTAATCTGCAGGTTTTCTTTTAACGTGAATAGTAACGGTATGATAAAAAACGAAGGAAACTAAAATGTGTAAAATGACATTTAGCATCGGTTGTTTGAATAACCGATGCTAAATGTCATTTTTAATGACGTTTAGAGACATTTAGCATCGGTTGTTTGAATAACCGATGCTAAATGTCATTTTTAATGACGTTTAGAGACATTTAGCGTCGGTTGTTTGAAACAACCGATGCTAAATGTCCATCAGTGAGACATTTAGCGTCGGTTGTTTGAAACAACCGATGCTAAATGTCTCAAAGGGGACTTTTAGCATCGGTTGTTTCAACAACCGATGCTAAATGTCCATCAGTTGTATCCTAATAATTACAGAAAACTGTTGGGAAAAACAACATAAAAAAATAATACGAGCACAATCGGAACACAAGAATTTAACGTGGAAAACTCCAAAACCGGAGAAAAACAACGAACAGTTGTCTAATGACAACCAGAGAATAACACTATGTGAAAACTGTTACAACACATAAACTTCTCTCAAACACCACATGGCCCAAGTACACCCACACCCTCCCCTGAAAATATTTAACTACATCTCACAACACTCTAAAACAAGAGCATAAAGGAAAAAACAAAGTCAAATACAACATAAGGCGGTCTGACTGGTACATCTTGTAAATGAGAACTTGAGCCCCTTATATAGTCTTGGTTTCCCTCTTCCTTTCACAAAACTAAGCAATGTGAGACTTTTTCAAGATGTCAATTTCAATCAACTCCAACAAAAACATAACTGACTCTAATAATAAATACGAGTAAAAATACCAACAAGGGTTAGTCCAAGTGGTAACTGGACTTGGATCCCACCCCAAGGTCTCGGGTTCGAATCTTAGGTGTGGCAAAAACTCTGTTGGGAGGGGAGAACCACACGGGCCGGCAAAGCTGGGTACTCGTGGCCAGCCAGGTTCTCCGGCGTGGATTTGTCATCGGCAAAGTCGATGGAAACTGCGCACCACAAACATGGTAACAAAAAAAAATACGAGTAAAAATGACATTTGGCAATAAACACATTAAAGTTCGTACATTTTTCATATATATGAAAGTTGGAACCGAAAAGAAAACATCGCTCAAAGACAAATTTTGTCTCTGTTTCTTTTTGATCAGACTTTTGTTAGGCGGTCCTAGGATTTTCAGAAAATCAGTTTTTGGCTAGAGTTTGGTTGGTTATAATTTATGTTTCAAAGACACATTCTGTTTATCTAACTATTGTTAGTTAGAATTTTTATTTTAGCATTTAGGATGAAGTGTTTTAGGGGTCTCTGTTAGGGGCTCTCTATTATTATTATTTTGTTTTTAGCTTCTTTTATGTCAAGGGTTTCGGTTTAGTCTCCCATTTGCTCTTCTTTGTTTTTTTCTCTTTCTTTTTTTAATAAATTTTGGCTGGATGCCTATTTGTTTAAAATAAAAAGAATCATAGTTTGGTGGCCTCGAAAATAAACAGAAGTCACATTATTTAAC
Organism: Astragalus membranaceus; assembly: GCA_039519185.1. Lineage (NCBI taxonomy): Eukaryota > Viridiplantae > Streptophyta > Magnoliopsida > Fabales > Fabaceae > Astragalus > Astragalus membranaceus. Next base: position 41,569,106 of record CM076848.1, on the reverse strand, counting down.
TAAGGCTTAAATATATGTTACCCCCTGCAAATATTCTCATTTTCCATTTACCCCCTGCAAAAAATTTTTTAAAAAAAAAACACCTTGCAAATATTAAGTGTTTCTAGTTACCCCCTCTGTTAACTTTTCTGTTTAGTTGCTGACGTCACTGCCACGTGTCACCATATTATTGGACCTTTGTCACCACTGCCATGTCATCACCCATGTCACCACTGCCACGTCAGCAACCAGCAGATGGCTGCCACGTGGCAGTGTTGTTACACTCAAAATAAATTTGAAAATGGCAGCATTAGGACTTAAACTCGCAACCTCTAATTCACACACAAAGGGAATTACCACTAAACCAATGCTTCACTTGTGATATTACGCCAGTTCTATTTTATTTATGTTGTTAAAAAAATAGATTTTTAAAATCAAGCAGATCTCCTCTTCGCATAAGCCATTCTTCTTCTTCTTTAAATCCATACGAACCCAGATCTCCTCTTCTTCTTCTTCAAATTCATTTTCTTCGAATTATTCTTCTTCTTCAAATCAAGCAGATTTATTCGATTTCGTTTCTGGATAAGCCCTTTATTCGATTTAAACGAAATGGGTTCAGATTCAGTTTGTTCTTCGCATAAGCCATTTATGGGTTCAGATTTGTTATGGGTTCGCTTTATGTGGCACAGATTTGTGCGTTTCCATTTTGTTTAAGATTCGTTTGTTAATAATGACGATGATATTTGTGTTCGTATGATGATGAAAAAATGAGATTCGAAATTCGAAATCCATGAATCTAAGAACGAAAAAATGAGATCCATGAATCTAAGAACGAAAAAACAAGATCTGTGAACGAAAAAAAATGAAAAAACGAGATCTGAAAACTGAAATCATAAATCCAAAAACAAAATTCACAAAAGATGATGATGATGATGATGATGATGATGATGATGATGATGATGATGATGAGAAATGATGATGATTTCGTTTCTGGGTTTATTATTGTTGTTGAGGATGATGATGATGAATTTGGGGATGAATTTTTGGGTTTCTGCAGAATCGTTCTATATAATATATATTAATAGCTTGCTTAATATTCACAAGAATTGATTTGGTTTAATGGTATTAGTTAGTGGGTATGATTAAAGGGTCATGAGTTCAACACTTGTCTCCCCCAAAATTCCTTAATTTTTTTAGTAACAATATGTCCCCACCTTGCCATGCAAGCTGCCATGTGGCAGCAATCCATCAGTTGCTGACATGGCAGCCACGTATCTGATCCAGGTAGGTATCCACATCAGCAATCAATTAACAGTGTTAACCAAAACTAACAGTAGGGGGTAACTGGATAATGTTACATTTTGCAAGGTGTTTTTGTAAAAAAAATTGCAGGTGGGTAAATGAAAAGTGAGGATATTTACAGGGGGTAGCATATATTTAAGCCTTTAACTATTTAGTATTAATGTTTTGAAAATACTCCTTATTAATCTCTTCCTCTTATCCAAAGTTCCACGACAAAAACTATCAATCATTTTTTACATAGTCTCGAGGTAAATTTTTGTCTGCAGACATAGGGGCAAACACAATACGTAAATTCACATATACAAAGTACAGATACTAGTTCAAACAAAAGTAACCACAAAAAATGTACTCTCTAACAATATCGGTTGTGTTAAGCTTGTACATGTACATCGTTAAAAGACGATTAAGCTAACGAAACAAACTTTTTCTACAAGTAACTAAACAAACGTTTTAATAGTCTAGGCATTAAAAATCTAGACAAGTTCAATATCGCTTTGTTAACTAAATGGAAGTGGAGGACTTTGTCGGACGTTGATGCTCTTTGGAAGGGAGTGTTGAGATATAGGTATGGTGACTTTGCTTCATCTTTGGTTCATGTGCTCACGTTTCTATTAGTAGGGGCCTCAAAGGTTCTATTTGGTGGCGGGATTTGCTTTTTTTGAATCATAACGAACCAGAGTGTAAATTAAGCTCTTGTATTCGAAGGAAATTGGGTAGCGGCAATCTTGTTGTTTTTTGGAATGATCATTTTTTAGGACATGCTCATTTATCCGTGTTGTATCCGAATCTTTATGCAGTTTGTGAGCACCAATCTATATCTATAGCTGAAGTTGGTAGTTGGCTTGGTGATTCTTGGCGTTGGATTCTTCCTTGGATGGAGCATGGTCGATCTGACGGTACTGCTGCTGCGCTATTGGTTCAGCGCACATCAGCGCCAACACTACAAGAAAAATTGATTTTTCCGGCCAGGACTTTCCGGCGGATTTTTATCCGCCGAAAAATTTTCGGCAGATTTTATCCGCCGAAGCATTACCGGCGGATTTTTTTTTCTCCGCAACAATTCCAGCGGATTTTTAGGTATTTCCGGCGGATTTGGGTCTACGAAAAAAAAATTAAAAAAATCCGCCGGTAAGGTCATTTCCGGCGGATAGTTAAAAGAACCGCCAATTTTGAATTTCAAAAATCCGCCGGAAATGCGTAAAAATTCACCGGAAATGACAACCCGACTAAAATCCTCCGGAAACGTCATTTCCGGCAGATTTTTTTGAAAAAAAGCGGGGGATTTGATTTTTGAAAATCCGCCAGAAATCCTTGAAAATCTGCCGGAAATCCCCTGATTCGCCGGATATCCCCTAAATCCGCCGGTAAATGACATTTCCGACGGATTCTGCCTTTTGACCGTTTGACTTCGTTTCTTCTATATAAATCCCTTCTCCACTTCTTCTTTTTCACACCTCTACCAATACTCTCATTCTCTCTACTAAATCTCTTCTTGAAATTCCTCTCTTCCTCCCTACGAATTCTCTTCTTCTCTCTACTAAATCTCTTCCTCTCTTTGGCAAATTTCTTCGATCTAAGGTATGTTTGTAACATGAGTTAATAGTTTTAGTTTTTGAATTATTTTATAATATGAGTTTGTTACTAATTGTGGTGTTGTTTGTTTAGTTATTGTTTTAGTTTGCGTTCCTCTTTTTTCCTCTTTGTTTGAGTTGGGGATACGCTTCAAGTCAGAGCCTTCTCTTCACTACGGTTAGTTATCAAAGTAAAGTAATTAATATATCAATACATATATGAATTTTTTGTTTTTAGTGTCTAAAAAAATTTTACCAACTTTTGGTCACCGTAAAATTTGGATTTTTTCTTTTAGTCCTTGGTGACTTTTAATAATGCTTATTGTCGATGATTTGAATACATGTTTCTGTGTCTCATTGTCGTGTCTTAGAAGTTGGTTTTCTCAAATCACATTTTTGGTACAATATTAAAATTAATAAAATATTAATTACTTCACTATTTATAGTAAAATTTTGTTACAAATTTTGATTGCAATAATAATACAAAATAATTTATATTGAAAAAACTTATTTATTAAGTTCACTTATAAATTTTATTAACAGATATTGTCTTATAAAATTGAAATTTAAAATTAAATTTGCAATTACTATTTATAATGTATAAATTATTAATATATAACATTATCTAAAAATTCATTGTGTTGCCATTGTGTTGCTGGTAATTGATAGTTTATTGATATATCAAAATAAAGTAATTAATATATCAATATATATCAAAATATAAAGTAACTCGTAGTTTATTTGATAGTTTATTTCATTTACATTGTGGTGTAGTACATAGATCTTGAAATTATGGATCGTAGTTGGATGTATGATCGATTGTTTCCTGGAAGATCCGGTTTAAAGCGACATTTTGTAGAAGGAGTAGAAAAGTTTATTTTTTGTGCTAAGTGTCGTGAAGAATTTGCGCGACAAGGCGGTATTAGATGTCCGTGCTTGAAATGTTCCTTTCGATTTATAAAAAATGAAGAAGAAGTTAAACTTGATTTGTACAATAATGGGTTTAGGCCAAATTATTGGATATGGAGTCGTCACGGGGAAGTAGGACCAGGGGTAGCTGCTGTTCCTGCGGTTAATGTTCCGGTTGAAGTAGTAGCTCCCACATCAAGTAGTTATCCAGCGACTACGACATCGATCTAAAGGCCAAATTATACAACCGTTAGATGTTTATCAGGGAATGATATCTGACGCTGTTGGAGTAAATTTGGATTTTGAAGAACCAGAATATGATGCTGTTAGCCTGCATTTTCGAGAGGCTCAATTAAATGCAGTCAACGAGGTTTGACTTGCTAATTTCAAGAGGAAATGTGTTTATTTCGACAGTGAGAAGTTTTCCCAAGAAGGTTCGGCGCAGTGCTTAACTTAGTGGAAATTGAAGAATTGAAGCCAATGGTTCAACGAGAAGAAAGTTAGTGATAGATCAGAAATAAAGTGCTCGTTGTTGAAACAACATAGCAGTTATTGTGGTTGAAGACATGGCAGTTACCATTTTTCAAATTCTATGTATAGTTAGTTAGTAATTTTGTTTCCCTCCTTGTATAAATAGTAGTTTTTCATAGGAAAAACGGGTCACAAACTCACATACAGAATTCTGAAACTCAAACTTCCAACATCACAGAGAAAACGAGTCAGCGAACAATGTATGAATTTGTGCACTTTTACTTCCAACATCACAAACTCACATTCTCTTTACAATTAATGCAATTTCACTTTTACTTTCTTAAGTTTTCTGCATTTTATTTGTTTTCTCTTCGCCTTCTACTCAGAATTCTCCCTTCTGGAGATAACTTCGATGGTTATCTGCATACTTTCAAGTTTAAACAGCAAGAACACTCATAATTTCTGGAAAAACTTTAACACAAATGTTCTAGGATTTTCTAGTCGATCCTGCAAGCAACATTAATTTGTAACTAGCGGTGTTTACCAAAAAACACGGTAAACAAATTGGCACGCCAGGTGGGACATTTGTGCTAATTTTTAAAGTTTTTTCGTTGAAATCTTAAAACTTGTGATTTAATCTGTGCATGCGTTTGAGGGGTGGTAGACATCTTTCAAAGATGGCACGCTCTAATGTAAACAATACTTCTACATCAAATGCACAAAGTTCACAAGAACAAGCGTCAGTTAGTGACGCTAACGCTAACGCTACGAATGTCATGGGAGTAACCGCTTCCATGCCTTCTTCGACAGTTATGGGAGTAACTGTTGTAACCGCTCCTGTAATTACTCCTGTGTCGATGATGACAACGGCGGCATTGACACAGACTAACGCGATGGCTTCTGTGCCACCAATATTAGGACCAACAAGTCCTTTAATGGCTAATCCAATGATTGGAAATATGCCATTTAATTTGCCTATGAACAGTAGGAGTTATCCATATGGCATGCCAACAACCTTGATTGCAGACCTTCAGACAAATTCGTCTACGTATGCAGACAATGCAATTACAGGATTTGCGCCTACACGGCTACACATAGTTCATCAGAGAACATTTTTAGTCAAAATGTTCATCCTTCATTGACCACATCATCTTTGCTGGCATTAAGGCAACAAATGGATGATAGTAATCATGATATGGTTAATATGTTAACACAACAAATTGGTATAGTGCTTAACCCTCTAATACAAAACACAAATAATAGTTACCAAATGTTAGCAACACAAATGGGAAGAATTGTTGATTTCTTTGGCACTCCACCAGTGCATAACCAGCAAATTCCTCAAATTCAAAATGTTAGGCCTGTTGAAATCCCCATAGAAAGGCCCCAACAATGCAGTTCCCATCAATCAAGGGCAACAACTTGTTGTCGAAGAGCCTGTTCTTGATGTTGTGTTAGTCAATAGGAACCAAAATGCTGCTGAAGTGGTTAGGCAAGTCCAACAAAATAATTTTGGAATCCAAAACAATTTGGCTAATCGTGTCGAAAATATTCTAGCCCAAAATGGTCTTGATTTAAGCCTACATAAGCCTAATTTTGTGTCACCTTTGTCGGATTATATATTGCAAACAGAATTGCCCAGGGGATGGAAAATCCCTAAGTTCACAAAATTCGCTGGGGAAACTAGCGAATCTACTGTCGAACACGTTACCCGTTATTTAACTGAGTCTGGTGACATAGCACACAATGAGAATTTAAGAATGAATTACTTTCCAAATTCTCTAACTAAAAATGCTTTTACTTGGTTCACCACTTTACCTCCACATTCCATTTTTAATTGGAATCAGTTAGAAAAGGCTTTCCATGAGCAATTCTATATGGGCCAATGCAAGATTAGTCTTAAGGAATTGGCTAGCGTTCAACGTAAAGTGGCGGAGTCTATTGATGACTATCTCAATAGATTTAGACTTCTCAAGGAAATGTGCTTTACTCAAGTGCCTGAACACGAGTTAGTCGAAATGGCTGCTGGTGGCCTAGACTATTCTGTAAGAAAGAAATTAGATACTATGCACTTAAGAGATATGGCACAATTGGCTGATAGAGTTCAACAGGTCGAAAGGCTTAAAGCTGAAAAGGTTAGGACTAGTAGGTTTAATAATATAAAAGAAAAAGTCGTACATGTCGACACTAATGACAACGACCAGGAATTCGACATATCGTATGAGGATGTCGAAGAAGAGGTTAATATTGCAGAAGTAAAACATGGGCCTCCTTATACATGTAAAGTGTTAAAGCCATCAGATGGGAAAAATCCTGTCGGGCCTAAAAATGATAAGGGTTTGGTCCAGAAAGCTCTCAATGAAGGTAGACTGAAATTTGGTGACAAATCAAAGCCTCCAATGCAAATCGACACTGATCCTCTTCCAACAGCAGAGGCAATGTATGCTGTAGTCGACATCATGGTTGTCGAAGCCACTGGAGTTGTTGCTGGAAATGATAATTTGACAAAAGATATTGAAGTTTCTAAGGCTAATCTCGAAATGGTCACTGAAGACCAATATGCTGAGAAAATGAAAGTTGCTTACCCCAAAAGCAGAAGAGGAATTAATTGATTTCTTTAATCGTGGCAAGATAAGAAACACAGAAGTGATGCTATGTCCAAGATGCAGTTCTGTCTTTGACAAAGAGGCTGCAAAGAGCCTTGAAGGTTATCGACCTCAATTGAAGCGGAAAGGAAAATGGGTCGATAAAAGGCCAAAGTTCAGTTTCAACAAAAGTGGGATACCATACAAAGTTACTTCGACAAAGCATACTCAGAAAGAGCAACTTAAGACTTATGTTCCATCAACAAAGTCTCCTATAGAGAAATGGGTGTACTCCGGTGGAAAGAATACTGGATACTTACCCGTGAATTCTGGTGGGAAAAGTGTTTGGTATCAACCAAAACCCACATAAATAGTCAAGGGCAGCACCAGTACTACTGGCCAAAATAAGGCACCTGAATCTAACAAGTATGCCTATAACAACAATTACAAGGGGAAGAATGCCATGACTAGAACTCAATGGCGCAGACACCAACTCCAAAAGAAAGCTATTGGTGCAGGACAAGTAGAGAGTTCTAACAAAAAAACAAGGTAAGCAAGTGGCTGTCGAAGTGGCTAGAAAGTCATCTACTGAGAGGATATTTCCTTCACTCTCAGCAATCAAAGAAGGCCTTGACTTAGACGAAGAAATGGAGTCTGATTTTGCTAATTCTGGGTCGAAATTTGATGTCTTATGCAATGTGGTTTCAATTTCTACCAATTGAGTATGATGTAGTTTCCGAAGTGAATGATGTCGAGGAAGATTTCGACGAAGAGACTACTTATAAACCAATTTGTTACTATGTGCTGAAGAATGGTTGTGTCGAGGAACAACATGTTGTATTTGAGAAACCAGATTGTGGAATGATGCACCATCTCAAACCTTTGTTCATTCAAGCTAAAGTGAACAACATAGGTGTCAACAAGATTTTGGTCGACGGTGGTGCTGCTGTAAACTTGATGCCACAACATTCGTTGAGGAAAACTGGTAAATGTGATACTCACAAATTATGAAGGCAAAACTGGCCACTCACTTGGGGCCATTGAAGTCGAGTTAGCTTTGGGTAGCATCAAAAGATCAACGTTGTTTCTGGTAGTTCCTTCTAAGGCTAACTAAAACTTGTTGCTAGGAAGAGAGTGGATACATGGCGTGGGGGCAATACCATCAACTGTTCACCAAAGGCTCATTATTTGGAGTGAAGATGGTTTGGTCGAAAACATTGAAGGTGATCAGAGTTACTTCAAAGCGGAGGTAAATACTATCACTAAGAAAACTTTCGACAAACAATTGGCGAACATTGCGCCATGTTCTTCTTCTGATCTTGGTTATGTACACCAAGATAATGTGTTTTCCTCAGTTACTCTTCACCCAAACTATGGATTTATTTGGGAGAGGGACGTTATGGATGAGGATAATCACCCAAGAGGCTTTTGCAAGCCTACTGGGTGGGATGGACCATAAATAGTTTATTTATGTCTAAGCCCAATGCATGGGATAGAACTACGGCCTATGTGGCCGAAAACAAAGAAAAATCGGCTTTGGAAGCCGAGTTACAACAACAAATGGTTGCTGAAGCCAGTGCCAGTAATAGTAAGGAAGACTTGGTCGAAGACCAAAGGCTTGATTGTGTATATAATGATGAGCCTTTAGGTTTTGAAAAGGACCCAATGGGTTCGACCAAGAAAATACAAGCACGAGATCCCTTGGAAGAAATTGACTTGGGAGATGGCTTTGTAAAAAGGCCAACATATATTAGTGCAAAGATTGACAAAGCTTTCAAGGTGCTAACTATCGAACTTTTGAAGGAATTTAAAGACTGTTTTGCTTGGGACTACAATGAGATGCCAGGTTTGAGTCGAGAAGTAGTGGAATTGAAGCTGCCTATACGACCAGAAAAGAAGCCAGTGAAGCAGACACCAAGAAGATTTGCACCACAAATCCTGTCAAAGATCAAAGCAGAAATCGAAAGACTACTCAAGAGCAAGTTCATCAGAACTGCCAGGTGACTTTTTAGGATTTGTTGTGCACAAAAAAGGCTTTGAAATAAATCAACACAAAACATGGCCCACTAAATCTGAGATAATGGCGCCATAAAGTGCTTTTACTGGAAGTGTCTTTTCAATTCTGAAAACTGATGGTAGTGACGTCATAAGATTCGACATATGGCTGTTGATTGTAATTTCAAAAACGTCATTTTCTGCCTTCATTTAAAACTCAGTCGAAAAAGACATTTTTGGGGGGAATTTGTTGACCTGCATTTTCGACAGGCTCAATTAAATGCAGTCAACGAGGTTTGACTTGCTAATTTCAAGAGGAAATGTGTTGATTTCGACAGTGAGAAGTTTTCCCAAGAAGGTTCGACGCAGTGCTTAACTTAGTGCAAATTGAAGAATTGAAGCCAATGGTTCGACGATAAGAAAGTTAGTGATAGATCAGAAGTCAAGTGCTCGTTGTTGAAACACCATAGCAGTTATTGTGGTCGAAGACATGGCAGTTACCATTTTTCAAATTCTATGTATAGTTAGTTAGTTATTGTGTTTCCCTCCTTGTATAAATAGTAGTTTTCATAGGAAAAAGGGGTCACAAACTCACATACAGAATTCTGAAACTCAAACTTCCAACATCACAGAGAAAACGAGTCACAGAACAATGTATGAACTTGTGCACCATTCTCTTTACAATTAATGTGTTATATCCCAATTTTGTCCGATCACTTTTTTTCGATTTTTTTCGCAAGCATTTGAATTTAGTACGCGTGTCATAAGTCCGAGGGAATATCGTTACGAAAACAGTATTTTGAACGCTTTCAATACTATCTTGTTTTAATTTAGGCAAATGCGTGGTGTTTCGTTCAAGTGGGTCTACGCTCAATATGTTGGGCCAGTTTGTCTAATTTCGGTCTATGTCTAATAGTTTGGGCCAGTTTTTAATAAATGGGCTTATGTCTAATATTTTGGGTCATTTATCTATTTGGGCCTACATCTAGCTTGTTGAGCCTCCTTTTTTTAATAAATGGGCCTATGATTGGTATTTTGGACCTATTTGTCCTTTGAGCAAAAGGCCATAAAAAATATTAAATAAAATCAGAATTAATTAAAATTTAATTTACAATAATCCAAAAAATCTAAAAATAAAGAAAATACAAAATAATCCAAAAAATCCAAAAAAGTAGAAAACGAAAATACAAAAAAGATCAGCAGCTCTCTGGGCTTGTTCTTGCTCTCCAAGGCTTCTCAATAAGCCCGATACCTGAAACGGAAACGAAATCGTTAGTCATAAATTTTTGATTACGTTTCACACCTATAAAAATCAGCATAATACAGACGAAAAATACACAAAATCAGATACGAAAATTCAGAGAAAATCAGAGCGAAAAAAGTTAGGGTTCCACACTGGAACCCTAATCACAAAGTTCTAAAACAGAAGCAGCGGCGGTTTGAGAAGCAGAAGCAGAGGTTCGGCAGTAGCAGTAGAGCAAAGGGTAGGGATTAACAACAAAAAATCAATTTTCTTTCGGGAAACCAGGTTGGTCTCCACGATATCCTTTTTTAGTGTTTATATGTTACATCAGTTTTAGTTTAAAACAAGTGAATTTGTGTAGAACTGTTATCATCACTTAGGCTTATTAATTCGATATCAGTGTTAATTAGGATTTAAAAGCAACAAAATAAACTTTTTTTAATGACATTTAGGCCTGAGAGAAAGAAAGGTAGTTGCTGGACCTTGTGATGATTATCAACAAGTAAAGGGTGATAGTGTTTTGAATCAAAGGTTAGGGTTTAGAAAAGTTAGAGTTAAACTAATAAAAACAGTAATAGAATCAGAAATAGGAGAAGAATATAGGGAGAAGGGAAGAAATAAAAATCAGAGAACCGAAACCTGCTTTTTTTCAGACATCATCACCGACGGTGATTGTCGCCAGCAACCGCGCCGTCGTGCGCTCCACCATCGCTATCGTGCGATGTCGTTAGCCCTCCATCGCGAGACACCGTGGTTCACCCCTATGCGCCGCCACGACCACAGTCGCAGTCTCCTCAGCCGTGCAGCTTCCGCGCAGCACTCACCTCTGGCATGGCCATGAGGTTGTCCTCCCTCCGTTAAGCGTCCAAACCGCCGGATCGCCATCGTCCACTCTTTCAGTGCACGCCATCGTCCAAACCGCCGTGAATCACCAAAGTCGTCGCCTAGCCGTCAAAAACGGAAAGACCACCGCGAACCACCCTGTATCGCCGTCAGCGCCTCCGTGGCTCTCTCCTCTCTCCCTCTCTCTTCGCGCGACACTCTCTTTCCTCGCGCGTCTCTCCTTCTGTCCACGAACTCGCTTTCTCTCTCTCCCCAGAAACAACCCTCTCTCGCCACCATGAAAAAAATCAGAACTTCTCTCTCTCAGGGAGCCAGCAGCGGGGCTGGTAGAAAAGGAAACAAATTTAGGGTTTCAAAATGAAATCCCTCTTTATTTTGTTAGTTTTCAATTTTATTTTAATTTTAATTTTTTTTAAAAACAGATTCATTACTATACCCCCATCTTTTAATTCGTACCACCCCTACGCAAGCCCATTACCCACAGGCTGATCACCAGTAAACGGGCTGGCCTGCTAAACGCACCCCCTTCTTTTAATGCAACCCCGAGTAGCTAAACGCAACACCATTTTACTATTGCTCCCTCTCTTTTCGTTTTTATTATTATTTTCTTTTACAAAAAAACTATACCAATAAATAGATAAATGTTTCATTTTCAAAAAATATAAATAGGGGACTAAGTCGACTGTACAGTCGGGTTAGTCTGCTTTTTAGGTCACTAATGAACCGTTACGGATCATGTCCTAAAATCCCTATTTAAAACAAACAATTTTTAAATTAAAATAAACACAAACACATTTCTTTCCACAAATCAAATTTTGAAAATAGGGGATTAAATCGGCCGTACGGCCGGTTTAGTCAGTGTTTTAGGATGAATGAACCGTACGGATCAAGAGTCCTAAAACCTCTATTCGAATAAAATCAAGCCACCACACATCGAACTATCTTCCAAACTTCAATAAACCCCGTTTTCACAAACTAGGGGACTAAGCCGACGGTACAGTCGGGTTAGTCATCATTTTAGGACAAATGAACTGATCACTCACGAGTCCTAAAATCCCTAAATAAAATACACCAACAAACAAACTTTTTCTACCAAGAACTACGTGTGATTTGATTCTCTACCAAGAGATACGTAGGAGCGGAGGGCGGCCGACCTCTGTCAGTTGCACTTATAAAAAACATTTTTCAGTCTTCTCCTAAATAATCATTTTCTTAAATAAAATATCAGTTTTCTTCTTTCTTTTTAATTCACAATAAAAGGGTAAAAATAAACATTTTAAAAATGAATATTCTTTCCTACAACTAGTTAGCAGGTAACCTTCCTTAGGAAGGATGTCGTGGGGTGCTAATACCTTCTCCACGCATAACCGACTCCCGAACCCTAGTCTGGTCTCAAGGACCCTTATCCATTCCAAAAGGGATTTTCCAATGTTTGCCCTTAAACTAAACTTTGGTGGCAGCTTCATTTTTGAACCTTCGAGGAATCCTCACCCAGATTTTTCGGTCGCTACATAATGCAATTTCACTTTTACTTTCTTGAGTTTTCTGCATTTTATTTGTTTTCTCTTCGCCTTCTACTCAGAATTCTCCCTTCTGGAGATAACTTCGACGGTTATCTTCATACTTTCAAGTTTAAACCGCAAGAACACTCATAATTTCTGGAAAAACTTTAACACAAATGTTCTAGGATTTTCTAGTTGATCCTGCAAGCAACATTAATTTGTAACTAGCGGTGTTTACCAAAAAACACGGTAAACAGATGCTGAAGAAGTTCCAAATGAGGAAGCTCAAAGTTTATACATGTATATGAGTGAGACAAAAAAACCATTATTTGATGGATCTAAAGACTCAAAATTATCAATGTGTGTTCGGTTGTTGGGTCTTAAGTCTCAATTTAATGTTGCTGAGTTGTGCATGGAATATATGACCAAAATGATGTTGGATGCAACCCCCATTAGAGGGCTTTTGCCGCAAAGTTATTATGAAGCTAAAAGACTGGTATCGAAGCTTGGCTTAAATTCTAAAAGAATTGATTGTTGTGTGTCTGGTTGCATGCTCTATTATAACAATGAGTTTGGCATAAATGATGGAGAGTTGTTGGAATGAAATTTGTGTGGAGAGCCACGCTATCGTGTCAGTAGGAAAGGGATGAGCAGAGGCAAACCGGTTTCACGAAAAGCAATGTTCTATCTGCCGCTTATACCAAGGCTACAGAGGATGTTTACTTCAATGGAGACCGCGGGTAAAATGACGTGGCACCATCAAAATAGAAATAATTTTGGTGAATTACGCCACCCATCTGATGGTGAAGCTTGGAAGCATTTTGATCGTGTTCATCCAGATTTTGCTAGTGATCCACGCAATGTTCGCTTGGTTTATGCTCTGATGGTTTCACACCATATATTCAAGTCTCAGCAACACCGTATTCATGTTGGCCAGTTATTGTTACCCCATACAACATTCCTCCAGAAATGTGTATGTCTAAACCATACATGTTTTTAAATTCTATTATTCCAGGGCCAAGTAATCCAACAGCTGGTATTGACATATATTTTCAACCTTTGATTGATGACCTAAAAAGGTTGTGGAATGGTGTTTTAACTTATGATGCAGCACGCAAACAAAATTTTGTGATCAAGGCGGCTTTGATGTGGACCATTAATGACTTCCCTGCCTATGGAATGTTGTCTGGATGGGGGGCACATGGTAAGATGGCGTATCCGATTTGCATGGTTGACATAAAGGCTTTTAGTCTTAAATACGGAGGAAAAATTTCATGGTTTGACTCGCACCGTAGGTTCTTACCTATGGATCACCCATTTAGAAAGTAGAAATATGCGTTCATCAAGGGAAATGTTGAAACAGCTGGACCTCCTCGTAAGTTGACACCAGAGGAAGTTTGGAATAGTGTTAGGGATATCCCTCCTGTGGAAGTCGTAGCGGGTGTTGTTTCTCGTCCAGATGGACAATGGCACAATTGGACAAAAAAAGTATTTTTTGGGAACTTCCCTATTGGAAAGATAATCTATTGAGACAGAATCTCGATGTCATGCATATAGAGAAGAATTTTTTTGACAACATATTTAACACTGTCATGAACGTGAAAGGCAAAACGAAAGACAATGATAAAGCTAGGAAGGATATAGATCATTACTATAGACGAAAGGATTTGCTGTTGGTTGGGCAAGGTAGTAGGACTTTGAAACCCAAATCCAATTATACTTTATCTACCGAACAAGCGAAAGCAGTTTATCAGTGGATAAAAGAGTTGAAAATTCCAGACGGTTATTCTTCCAATTTATCTAGATGTGCGGATGTGGATAATGGGAGGTTGCATGGGATGAATGTAACACCCTAAATATTTAATTAATTTATTTAATTAAGTATTTAGGTATTTAATTTATTTAGTTGATATAATTAGATTATTGAGAAATTATATTAATTAATTAAGTGGAGGTGTGGTATTAGGAAATTGGTGGCACCAACTAATTAAATTAGGGCTTAAGTGGAGAGAAAGCCCATGACCCATGACCCAACAAACATAAGCGCATATATAAACCAAGTTTTTGGGTTTTTAGCTCATTTGGTGAAAAACAAGGAAGAGAGCCGTGAGGGCTTAAGCTATGAGCGCCGTACCCATGAGAGAAGACAAGAAGGATTGCGCAAGTTCCATAGGGGAAAGGGAGGGATCTAGCTTGTTGCGGTGGTTCTTGGTGGTTCCAGTCAAGAGGGTTTTGTCTTCGGTAAATTAAGGTAAGGGGAGTTCTATCTTTCTATATAATAGATATTCATGATAGGTTGTAAGGGTGGGGTTCCTTTATCTAATGGGTTTATATGAAGGGGGTTATGTGGGAGTAGGAATTATAGTGCCATAAATCTGAAATTGATGTCGTGTTATGATGATTGGAATAAGCCCTTGCCATATGATGTCTTGTTGTTGAAGATTTGTGATTTGTATGCCAAGTGTTTGATTAATGTTGTGATAGTATTTTGATTGATGATAATTGGAGATGACCGTGGTAATTTGATGTTCATATTGGTAATTGAATTTTGGTGTTGAATTAGTAATTTAATTGATGAGAAATAAGATTTTGTAACCCCTAGGCGCCTTGGGCGCCATATGTGTGCATTCTGGACACTGTTCGGTTTTTCTAAAACTGGTATTGTTTTGTTGATCCAAAAATTATGTGGCTGATTGTTTTTGAAAATAGACTTAAAGCCGGTCGTTTTGGCACTGGTTTCGTTCGATTTGGAGTTGTGTAGCTCAAGTTATGAGTCTCCAAAGTTGGGTCAGATGTCTGGAAATCAAACTGTGTGCGTTCTGTTCTTGGCGCCCTGTGCATGGGCGCCGGGTTCCCTGTGTGTGGCGCGCCAGTGCGCGTGTTGCTGTCCTGGGCGCATGGCGCCCGTGTGTGTTGCCTGTGTTGCTGTCCTGGGCGCATATGGCGCCCGTGTGTGTTCCCAATTTTTAATAAAACTGTTTTCGCTATATCTTTTGACTCGGGCATCCGTTTTAAACGTTTCAAAAAGCGTTGGGAAGTTTTTTCGGTCGTCTACCTGTGTGTCATATTTCTAAAAATAAAAACTTATTATTTGCTGGTGTTTTCTGGGCGCCCAAGAGGCTGTCCCCGGTGGTCCTCCCAGGACGTTGTAAAGCCGTGTTGAGTTCTTTAAAAATCCTCTTTTGCGCACAACCAACAGTTTCAACGCTTTAATGTCAAAAATGATGAGTATGACGATGATGCCCTTAGTGGCTAGTTAAATGACGTTTTTGCCCTTAGTGGCCAATATTATTTAATGATGATGTGATTGTGATGAGTATGACGATGATGCCTTAGTGGCTAATTAAATGACGTTTCTGCCCTTAGTGGCCATTATTTTGATGATGATGTGATTGTGATGATTATGACGAGAATGTCCTTAGTGGCTAGTTGAATGACGTTTTGCCCTTAGTGGCCAATATTTTGATGATGTTGTGATTATGATGATTTGTGGTTGCACATGTGTCCATAGTTTCTCATAGCATGTGCATTTCGCCCATAGTGGCAGTGACGATGTTCGCCCATAGTGGCAGTGACGATGTTCGCCCATAGTGGCAGTGACGATTATGGTACCATCATGCATATGCCCTGGTGGGGGTTGCATCTCATATAGTAGCATGACATTGTGATGAATTATTGTAACGACGTGATTGATGATTTGCGATGTGGTTGCTTTAATGCTGTGATTTGACTTATTGCTTATCATGTGATTTATTATATGGATTGAATTGAGCTCACCCTTCTGCTTGGAATGTTGCTCTATTGTGGCAACGCTGCAGGTAACCGCGAGTGAAGGTCCTGCTGCCTTCCTTATTAGCTATGGGATGTCTGTCGAGTCGCTCTCTGATACTGTAGCACCTAGGGGGCGTGGTTGGAATGCGTTAATTTATTAATTAACTGTTTAACGATTTTGTTGACGATGTACGGTGTGTTTGAGTGCAAACGATGAGTTTCTTTATGACGATGTGACATTTCCTTTCTATCCGTTGAATTAATATTTTGAAAACAATTTTATTTTACTCTGATAATGACGTGTAAACTAAGGGGTAGAAAAGGGGTGTTACAATGAAGAGCCATGATTGTCATGTATTCATGGAGTGCTTACTTCCTATCGCTTTTAGTTCGTTGCCAACACACGTTTTGAATCCGCTCATTGAAATAAATCAATATTTTAAGAATTTGTGTTCTGCAACGCTAAAAGCTGATGATCTTTCAAATATGGAACAAGACATCCCACTTATCTTATGCAAGTTGGAGAGAGTATTTCCGCCTGGTTTCTTTGATTCTATAGAGCATCTACCGGTGCATCTCGCATATGAAGCTAAACTTGGCAGACCTGTCCAATACAGATGGATGTATCCGTTTGAAAGGTCAGTTAATTTTTATAATATAAGAAACAAGTTTAAAATATATGATTATTATTTTAATTAATATCATTTTCTCTAGGTTCATGGGTGATTGATGTAACACCCCGTTAATTTCTATCTTGTAGAAATTACCGAAGCGCACTACTGGCATACATCAGAGTGACTTCCCTTTTTAAATACTGAACACATACTAATACTTGATGCTAAAAACCCATCAAGTTCGCTTACATAACTGAACATAATATATATAAAACGTTCTTACACCACTCAACTAGTGTTCAGTACCAAAAACCGAAAGTCTGCGGAAGCGATTTACAACTTAAAAACATAAGTCATACCATCGTACATCTAAGAAACTGAATACAAAATACAGAGATACAAGGGAAACTGAAATACAAGACATAAAGAAATAAAGATGGCGGCTGCTCCTCAAGCATCTTCATAGCCGTGCCTCACGGTCTTCATCTTTCCCTGCTTAACTGAAAAACAACAACAATGGATTGGGTGAGACAACTTGTCTCAGTGAGTTCTATCGCGACCCCTTACTAATCCTCTCGGTTCAATTATGCTTGATTCATTATACTTAACTCATAAATCATAGTCCTCAAAGTTGACTATGTGGCTAACTAACTAAAAGTTGACCTCGTAACCCTCAAGCCGGTTACCAGATACAACACTAACTAAAGTTATAGCGTGTCACCGGTCACTAGGCATAATAAGCTTCCGGTGAACCCGTCCCCACTAATCGGCTGGGTCCCTTACGGGGCCTAGGTTCATAAGGCTCATGACTGCCTCTCCCCTAGCACACTAAACTAAATAGGGTCGTTACCCCGACTAAAGATATATATGATGATATACCTGGACTGAACTCAACAATGAACTTAAACATGATAATAACATAACTGAACAATGAACTGAACTGAACATAAACTTATTACTATGGTGATCTAATTACTAACTAAGTCTAATTATTAAGTGATCTCTCATGGATTACTAAGGTTTGCTAACTTATCTTATCAATCTTACTAAACCCGTCAATCCAGCACAATACATCAAACACAAATTCATAACATGAAATCAATGGTCAATTACATGAGCATTCACTTAACCTGAACGTAATCCAAACACAACCAATCATAATCAATTACCACTCAATTCAGGGCAATTCAATTATGGTAACATTGGGGAAGGTGGAAGGAGGGATTGGAAAGCAATTGGAATCGTTCGGAATGATTTAAAACACTTTTTAAAATAGGCAACCAGAAGACCCCGCACGACCCGTGCGTCCATACACACGATCCGTGCGTGTCCATCATTTATCGTGTCATTCCTTTCCGATCCCGAATCACTTCCCACTCAATACTACCACTTCAGTCAAAGCCAGACATGTAGAATTACGGTGTTCCCATCCTAAGGGAACCTGGGGGAGTGGATTGGAAGGGACTTAGGACGTATTTCAAAAGGTCGCATCAGAGAGATACGCACGGTCTGTGCGCCTTGGCACACGACTCGTGCGCGTTTTCAAAAACAGCACCAGTGGTTCCAGAATCTCACGCACGACCCGTGCGCCCATACACACGATCCGTGCGTGACAAACAGTATTTCAGAAAAATAGTTTTTCACGTTTTCTTTTCTATTCCGATCGTTTCTATGTCCATCCCGATTCACGTTCAAACTGAAAGACTCATATTCATGTTTTTCCTAGTGAGTTATAGAACTCACCTAATGTGATGAAAATCACACAATCAACAATCTACGAGTTGGCACGATCCGAGTGACCTCACGAACGGTCTCCGTAACAGCTCCCTTGCTCTTATGGTCACCAAGGCGGCTCCTAATTCGAATCCCAGGCTCCTAGCTACTAAACCTTCCTCCAAATTGCATAAATGAACAATATATCCTCTGAAATCTACCCTCAACCTTAAAAGAATGACATGCAAGGTGGATCCTCCATTAATGGCTAAACTTGGAGCTCAAAATCGAAAATGGGAGATGATGAAGGAGGAGGGTTTTGGTTCAGAAATTTGTATCAATGGGAAGAGGGGAATGAGCTGGTCATGATGGTGAAAGAAAACTGAACATGCATTGGAGTTTTTCTGAAGCTCTCTCTCCCTTTTCTTCCTTCTCCCTCTCGCTCTCCTCTCCTCTCCCTCTCAATTTGCTGTTTCAGATTTTTCAAGGAGTGAAATGTTTATGGTGTTTCAGCTGGAAGGGTATGCATATATATGTATATAGTTAGGCTAGGTAAAAGACAACTATACCCTTTACTTAGAATTTTATTCCTAATGACTCCTTCACTCCTAATTAATCTAATTTGACACCATTAATTACCAATCACACACAATTGACTAATAAATCAATCAAGCAAATTTTTCATTTTATTTTCAAAAAACTTAACAATTCAATTCACGCCAAATAATATAATTAGCGAAAATTGGGGATATTACAATTGAAAAAGATCGGTGAAAAATAAAGCTAGAGTTGAAGGATCGATATGTTCTTCTTACTTACACCCTGAAACAACATATTTTGTAGATATCTTGTGCTGCAGGACTTATACTGCAGGTCAGGTTTTGATGATGAAAAAGGCAAAGCCAAAGTTGATGAAAAAGACAAAGCCAAAGTTGATGGCCAAAGTTAATGAAAGTGACAAAACATCAAAGTCACAATCCAAGACAATCAAGCTCAAGAATTGAAGATTCAAGTTTAAGGGTAGTCCTTAAATATAAGGGTAGTCCTTAGGGTTTGGGTGTGTCTTAGGAAAAAGTGTAAGCTCTTCCGAAGGTCAGCTCATCTCTCAAAGTCCCACGTTTTTCAAAATGCATGCATGCACACATAAACCCAAAAAGCATTTTTAAAAAACCCTAAAATCGATTTCTAACTAATTGTGAAAGTCCACAATCGATTTCTAAACTAAATGAGAAAGTGCATAATCGATTTTGCTAAGCATAAAATCGATTCACAATTGTTTTCAAAAGTAAAGAATCGATTCCTAGTATTTCTCTAAAGCACATAATCGATTTCTTGCTTCCTTATTTAAATGAAAATCGATTTCAATCCTTTTCCTTTAAACTACATAATCGATTCCTTGCTTCCTTATTTAAATGAAAATCGATTTCAAACTTTTTCCTTTAAACTACATAATCGATTCCTAAGCTAAACAATTTTTAAGGAAGAATCGATTCACACCTTTTTGCACTAAACTAGAAATCGATTCCCACATGTCTCAGGCAAGCCAAGAATCGATTTATACAAGATTTCATCGAGTATAGAATCGATTCCTAGCCCTCCTGGATCTCAAGAATCGATTGCCACCTCTTTTCAAAGCAAGTCAAAATCGATTTTCAATTGAACGAAGAATCGATTCCTAGATCCAATGTTTTCAACAAAGAATCGATTCCTACACTATTTTCAACGTAAACTTGATTTTCTCATAGCCTATAAATAGAGGCCTCATAGCCTCCATTTCTCACCAACCCATTTCACGAAATCAGAGTAAATTTTGAGAAAAACTCTTCACACTTTTATTTCTGCTCATCACGCACTGTTGGTCTGTCTGAGCTGATCTTTCGCTAAGAGTTAGTTGGGGTTGCATTCTTCAAGTTGTATTATCTGCCTACATTAAGAGGTATTTCGGTCTTTAAATTTGTTATTGTTTATTGGTTGTATTCTGTACTAGGGAGTGGGGTATCTCTCTAGGGTAGCTGTTTGTACTAGGAAGTGGGGTATCTTTCTAGGGCAGCTGGTTGTAACAGGGGTGGGGTATCTCTTGTTATTGTTGTAATAGATTTGAGGGCTCTTTATAGGTGGGGTATCCTAGTAGAAGAGTGCCTGAGTCTGTAAAGGTTTTCCAAGGCACCGGTAAGCCTTGTTGTTTTGGTTAGTGGAAAATCTCACAAGGGTGTGAGGACTGGACGTAGGTCACTAGGAGGTGACCGAACCAGGATAAATCTGTGTTCTTTATTGCTTTATTTTCTAATTCCTTCGCTTCCATTTAACCTGCGCGGAAATTGATCTAAGTCATTGAAAAGGGGAAAAACGTTTTTGAAAGTTATCAAAAGTTTTTAAATCTCAATTCACCCCCCCCCCCTCTTGAGACTGAAGCCACTTGGTAACAAGTGGTATCAAAGCTAGACTCTTGTATAAAGGGCCTAGCATCTTCAAGAGAAATGGCTTCAGGTTGGTCTACACAAGAGGGTGCATCTCTTTTCCGTCCTCCGGGATTCAACGGAGAAGACTATGCATATTGGAAAGAAAGAATGAGAATTTTTATTGAAAGGGTAGACTTAGATGTTTGGGATGCTGTGGAAAGAGGACCTTTCGTCCCCACACACATAATAGATGGTATTCTTACAATAAAAAGTAGAAATGAATGGTCTGATGATGAGAAAAGAAAAGTGCCACTTAATTTACGTGCTAAAAATATTATTACTTCTACTTTGAGTGCTGATGAATTTTTTTCGAGTTTCAAACTGTAAATCTGCCCAAGAAATGTGGGATAATCTCAAGTTACTCATGAGGGTACAAGTGAAGTGAAAAGGGCAAGAACAAATACTCTTACCAGAGAGTACGAATTGTTTAGAATGAATACAGGTGAAACAATATCAGAGATGCAGAAAAGGTTCACTCACATAGTGAACAAATTGGGTTCAGTAGGAAAATCATTTCCCCCCGAAGACTTGATCAACAAAGTGTTGAGATGCCTAAACAGAGAATGGCAACCAAAGGTTACTGCAATAACTGAATCAAGAAATTTAGCAACGATGACTCTTGCCACCCTGTTTGGAAAACTACTAGAGCACGAGTTAGAACTCACTCGCCTAGCAGAGCATGAAGAAAACGGCAAGAAAAAGAAAAGTTTAGCTTTCAAGGCTTCTAGTTCAAATCCATGTGATGATAGTGATGATTCAGAAATTAAGGATGATGAAGACGATGAGAATATGGATCAAATGGTTAGAAAATTCAAAAAGCTCATGAAAAGAAAAAGGTCTCCCAAAAAGAATTCTTCATCCAAAGGAGCCTCAGGCAAGGAAAACTTGTCAAGTCCTCCAACTTGCTACGAATGTGGTAAATCCGGACACCTGACGATGAAGTGCCCGAACTTAGAAAGAAAATTGTCAAAGTTCAAGAAAAAGGGGTCCAAAGGAAACAATGGTAGAAAAGCCTACATAGCTTGGGAAGACAATGACATGAACTCATCAGATAATTTAGAAAATGAAAAAGCTCAAGTTGCTCTCATGGCCGACCACGACAGTGAAAACGAAACTGAGGTATATTCTAACTCTGAATCTTTACAAGATGCATATGATGAGTTACATGTAGCATTTGTTGAATTGCATGATAATTCATTAAAATTAGCTAAGGCATTAAGTAAATCCAAGAAAACTATTGCCAACCTTCAAAATGAAGTTAATGCTTTAAAAGAAAAATTAGAGCTTAGAATTGAAAATGATAATCTTGTTCAATCTAAGGCAAATTATGTATGTGATAAGTGTACAGAACATGAAAAGAAAATCCATGAGCTTGAATATACAATAGGCAAAATGTCCAACTTACAACATGTGCATCCTAGGGTTCCAAGAGATAATTTTGTGAAAAAGCATGTGCATCATAAACCAAAATTTTCCACTAGACCATACATTAAATGTTATTATTGTGATAAACCTGGACATACAGCTTCCGTTTGCAGGGCAAGAGGTATACAAAATATGAAAAAGGTATGGGTTCCCAAAAGGACCATACCAAACACTAACTCACAAGGACCCAAAGAGATTTGGGTACCGAGAACCTTGTTTTAGATCTTTGCAGGTATGCTTCAAGGTATGGGGGCAGATTGATACCTTGACAGCAAGGACTCAAAGTGTTAGACTATCTGATAACCTTAGAGGGGGGGTGAATAAGGTTATGTGTAAATCTTGGATTCTTTTCAAAATAAATGATAAGTTTGTTTTAAATCAAATGCTGAAACTTAGATTTAAACTTTATATGGTGCAAGCAGGCAGATTTAGGCACAATGAGATGTTATACTATTTTCAATATACACACTAAGATTAGTTATAAGAAGAGTAGTGATATTGAATATAGTAGAAAGTATATCAATTGCAGTGATATGGAAGATGATAGATAAGCACAAGATCAGAGTAGTTTAGTTGTAGACAGATGAAAAGTATGATAAACAGATCTAAATAATATTCAATATAGAAATAAGCAAGGGTATAGATAATAAAGCAAAGTAAAGAGATAAGGATAGAGATACACCAGGAATTTAGCGAGGTTCGGGATAAAAGCCCTACGTCCTCGGCCTCCGGCTTTGCAACCTTCGGACTTTGATGGCAACCACTATATTGAAGAATTGTTTACAAATAGGCAACTTCAAAATAGCAAATCTCAATTCCCCCGAACTAAGAACCCGAGCACACAACTAAGGATTTCAACCCGCTTCAATCTCCTGATTGAACGACCCAAGAGCACCTCCCAGGATTTCACTACCGCTTCAATCTTCCCCGATTGAACGACCCAAGATCACCTCCCAGGATTTCAAACCAACTCAATCTCCTGATTGAGAGCCCCAAGAAAACTTCCCAGGATTTCTAACCAACTCAATCTCCTGATTGAGAGACCCAAGAACAAATCCCAGGATTTCAGAGTGACCCCACAAATAGAGTAACGAATACAAACAGAGATCTATGATCCAATCACCTCAGATATAATGACAGTATAGTGACTAAGAGATGAGTGATATGGAAAATAGAAAATGATATGAAAGTTGAAGCTCTATTTTCTCTCTTTCTCAGATTTAGAAGATGTATGTGAGAAGTAGAGAGGTTTAGAAAAATGTGGTGTGTGGTGTGTTTGAAAATGTGAAGCTTAGTTTCCTATTTATAGGGATTCAAAAAACAACCGTTGAATATTTTTGAAGAAATCGATTATGGCCTTAATGCACAACAAGACATAATCGATTGTTTGATAAAAAAGGAAACATTGATGTTTCTTGTTAATCGATTATGTGTGAAGACAATCCAAGAGATAATCGATTCATTGCCTTTAGAAAATTAAAGGAATCGATTTTATTGTGTTTTAAAAAAGAAGGAAATCGATTCTTGAGACATCCTAAATAGGTAAGAATCGATTTCATGTTTAGTTAAAGTAAGGAGGAATCGATTCTTGGCTTTGGCTTGAGTATATGTATGAATCGATTCTTTGTTTTAACATTGGATAGGGAAATCGATTTCAAGCTTTAAAATAGGATTAAGAAATCGATTTCATGATTTAGAAAATGATAGAAATCGATTTCTAGCTTTCCACAAAATTATTTTTAGGTTTAGGTGCCACCTTATGCATGCATGCAATTTTATAAAATATTTTTCACAACTATTTTGATGCACCATGCATGTTTCGAAAAACTCATCTCTCAGCTACTAAAAGTCATAGACCTTCAGTGATAGGACCTTACACAGTGTCCTAAAGAAAGCGGATAAACAAATAGGTCTTGAACTGCTGAGGTGGCTTCTTCTCCAAGCTGCTCCACTTATCTCCTGCTCTTTGATTCATGTCCTGTATTTTATTTTGTCCCTGCACTTTTATACACTGCAACCATTAGTAGACTAAATGTAATTTGTTATCATACAAAACAAAGAGTGTTTGTCCTTGGTTCAACACAAAGCGCATGACCGGAGACGCAATAAAGTTCTTAACACTCACCCCCAGAAAAAGTCGTCATGTGACTTGTGATAAATAGAGGAAGAATCACCGGTAAAGGTCAGATTGGTTAAAATTTTATTCACCTCTATTTTGAAAATGTGCTTAAGAATAGTTTATTAAGTCAAATATGTGACTAGTGAAACAGAGACTAATTTCATTAAGAAACAATATTTATAAGGCATGATTAGAATAACAGGAATCAACAAAGTATTTTGGTCAACCCTCTAGGACTGATCATATAGAAATTATACATGACCTTCTTAGAGGTTATGGTTAGAAAGGCGATAGTGTGATTGAGCTAGTTGAGTCGTCACAAACAGCTAGTTGATATTTTCACGATCCATTGCAAAAGAAAATTTGGTTCTTCAAACGAGTTTTTGTTTCTCAAGTGATTTTGTAAAGAAACGTGGATTCAAGTGAAATTGTGACTTATGAATTTCTGCGTGCTCAAAAAGCATTTTCTAAAAGCAGTTGAAGCGCTATTTTTTTTTAAATCTATTTTCTCCTGTCACAATCAATTGCTAGTAATTTTCAGAATACATGCTCACAATCGTTGTTTACCTAAAATAATTTTTCTCCCATATTCTGGCTGCCATCACCAACTTTCAAACTAAGCAGCATGAAATGTATAAAGCTTAAAACAACTACTTCACAGTGTTTGAGACTCATGATTTTACCTGTTTTGATGAAATACTCTCTTCATGGTTTCAAAATATGTTTTTCTCTTGGTTTTGATGATCACTTATAAATCTGCAATGGTTCTTCAAATAGCTGTGTCATTCGATTCGCAAACTCTATCTTACGTCGACCCTTTTGATCATGACAAAAAGGGGAAGAGAAATATAGGGTTGCATAAAGCATATAGAATGAGCATATAGATCTGTCATAGCATTGTCACTATGCATATAGTCAATAAAACAGGGAGAGCATCATGATAGGGGGAGTATCATATACATGCATTATGTGTTTGAACTAACCTCCCACCTTAAGATGAGTAAAGTTTTATCATCATCAAAAAGGGGGAGAATGTAGATATCTTGTGCTGCAGGACTTATACTGCAGGTCAGGTTTTGATGATGAAAAAGGCAAAGCTAAAGTTGATGAAAAAGACAAAGCCAAAGTTGATGGCCAAAGTTAATGAAAGTGACAAAACATCAAAGTCACAATCCAAGATAATCAAGCTCAAGAATTGAAGATATCTACATGTTTATGCCCCTCACCAACTCCTACCAACCAACACTTGAGGAACATATCAGACGGTCCTCGAAGATGTGTTAAAGAATGGAACACATACTTTGTCAATGGATACAAATTTCACACCAATGAATGGACACAGGGCAGAGAGACAGTCAATAGTGGAGTGTGCATGAAGGGTGTCACTGGAGGAGTTGAAGATGATTTTTATGGTGTGGTTCAACACATATATGAACTTTTGTACCCCCATCTAGATTTTAGTCAGAAGGAAGTGGTTTTTTATTGTAATTGGTTTGATCCGTCTGCTCGAGGAACAAAGGTGAATCCAAACTCAAATACAGTGGACATTAAAATGAATGGTAGATATCGACTGTATGATTCGTTCGTCATTGCACAAAATGTGAGACAAGTCTATTATGTCCCTTATCCATCAACACGGACTGATAGGCGTGGTTGGTGTGTCGCAATTAAAACAAAACCAAGAGGTCGCATTGAGACAAATGATGACACGGTGGAAGATGTGTCATATCAAATGGAAGAGATGTCTAATGTAAATGAAGTGATTCAAGTTGAACCCATTAGTCGTTTATGTGATGAGCCAAACACCGACGATGAAGTTGATGACGAAGAAGATGCTGATGAAGATGCAACAGACCACATTGGTGTATCAAGAATTCACTCCTCTGATGATTATGATTTTGAAAATGAATGGGATTCCAATTAGTTATTTATGTTTCCACAATATATGTTAACCTATTTTTAATCAAGGATGTAATTTATGTTTCAACAATTCTATTTTTAATCAAGGATGTAATTTATGTTTGTTTAATTAGTATGTTTATATATTTTAATTTGTTTAGTATGTTTATATATATATATATATATATATATATATATATATATATATATATATATATATATATATATATATGTCTAGATACGGTCATGGCATCTCACTCAGGATCCGATGACGACACATATGTTCCTCCACCTGTCACGGGTGATGCCGCCAGCACTAGCAGGCGGAAGACTTCTACTCACCTAGGGCGTCGTGTTTAGCCTGCTCGTGTTGTTGTTTCTGGTGGCAGATATTTGCCACCACCTGGATGCTAGTACTAGTACTGCAGGGGACCTAGTGATTCCTGCTGGTATTGAGGGCTTAGCTCCGGCAGATGTTGATGCATATGGGGTACGAACATTCATTGTTGACCGTGAGGTGGTGAGGTATATAACTGATGGGCGTATCATATTGGAGACTGCTGGCGATTCGTAAGTATATATATTATTATTTATTAATTTATTTTTGTTGCCTTTTATATAACTTATATAATTTGGTGTAATAAAATTCATCTTTTTTTAATGCAGGTTTCTTCCTTCGAAGGCTACAGCTACTGCCATCACAAAAACAATCAAGGAGAATTTCACTAGCAACTGGAAGAATTGGGCGGCTGTTAGAAAAGATACAGAGGCAATTGAGAGGATGTTAAAATCATTTTTGGTAAGTTGTTCTATGAAATAATTAATTTGATGTATTATCTTATTGACTTGATTAATTAATTTGTCTTATAATTAACAACATTATTGTAAATTTCTTAAATAGGAGAAATGTACATGGTTACCAGAGCAGCAAAGAGAAGTTGAGAGAGTGTTCCATAAGAGATGTTCTCATCGCTATTCTGAATTACTGCGGGAAGCGCGCGGTAAGAATGCGAAGCCATCTTATATGGGAGACTCAACTTGGGTTGGGTTAAAAGAGTACTCGCAGACACCAGAATTTAGGAATTATTGTGAGAAAGCCAAGAAGAACCGTGCTTCTGAAAAATGTGGCTGCACACACACAAGGGGGAGTGTTAATACTGCAACGCATCACATGCGTTTGGTAAATTTATTACTTTATTAATTGATTAATTAATTATTTATAATTAACTAGTCGTTTTCATGTGTATTAATTAATAATATGTATATATAGGAGGCGAGGGAACAACGAACAATCACTTTGCCTGAGTTGCATCGCAACCTTCATATGCGGGAGGACACTGGTTTGTTTGCTACAGATCGGGCGAGGAATATTCAGGTAAAACTACTTTTACAATTACATATTAATGTTTATTATTTATATTAATCTTTATATCGGGCGAGGAATATTATATTAAAACTACTTTTGCTATAGTTATTTACTTGTTGGGTTATTTTTTTCAAGAGAGCTTCCAGGGTGGGCTGGATGAGTACCATGAGTCACAATAGAGCAGTGGGGCAGCTGATATCGATCCAGTGGAGGAGGCTAGAGTAGCTCGTGATATTTGGGAGAGAGCAGTTGTCCCCAAAAGAGTAATCGCATGGTACGATCAGGTGGTATTGGACCGGCTGCTTTCCGAACAAGCATTATTCCGAGTCTATCAGCTTCACATTCTGGATCCTAGAGTACTGGTCGCTCTTATGTTCCCAATGCTGGTGAGTTGAATGCTGTTACGCAATTGACGCAACAACTGAGCGAGGCCCAGCGTCAGTTTGCCGAGCGGCAAGAGCAAAATGAATGGGAAGCGCAGGCGCTTCGGGAGAAAGCCAGGATAGCTGAGGAGCGCATGGAGAAGCAGGCTAGGGTAGCTACGGAGCGCATGGAGGAGCAGGCTAGGTTAGGTGCGGAGCAGGCTAGGTTAGCTGCGGAGCAGGCTAGGCTAAATGAGGAGCGCTTTAAGTTTTTGTAGGATCAGCTGATGTCTCAGAACTTGAGGCCATCATCATCACATATGCCATCCTACCTGCCGCAGCAGCATTACGGCGGTGCATTTCAGCAGGGGCCTCAGCAGCAGTATGCACCTCAGTATTCCCAGCAGTATGCACCTCAGCCATACCAACAGCCCCAGCAACAATCAGCCCCACCAGCCAAACCAGCACCCCAGCGACGGTCACCCCAGTAGCCCCACATCGATCCTAATATCGATGCGATTAGTGTTTTTCTTGCATATGATGATACCTATTATCATGGTGATGACACAGACCAGCAGCCACCCCAGTAGCTTTGGATTATTTTATTTTGTTGTATGAATATTTTTTTTATTGTATGGATATTTATTTAAATTAATTATTAATTTTCATTCCTAATTTTTATTTTTTTAAATAGTAAATTAATTAATTATTAAATTTTATTTTTTATCAATAATTAAAGTTTTTAATAAAATAATTAATTAAAGTTTTTAATTAAAAAATATTAATTTTTTAAATAAAACGATTTTTAAAAAAATAATATTTATTTTTTAAAAATAAATAATTTAAAAAAAAAACGGTTTTTTCCGGCGGATTTGTGGACTTTTCGGCGGATAAACTCATGCGAATTTTTTTTTGGATTTTCCGGCGGAATATTTTTCGGCGCCACGAAATCCGCCGGAAACCGTTTGCTGCGAGCTAGCTACCGGTGCCAAAAATCCGCCGGAAAGTCCACATTTTCGGTGGATTTTTGGCTTTTCCGGCGGATTTTGCCCGCCGAAAAGTCCAATTTTTCTTGTAGTGCTATTGCTGCCGGTTCTTTCGGCCAGCACCTCCCAGCAGTGAAGGTTGATGATTTGTTTGCGGTTTTGCAGGGTGTATCTCCTTCTAAGGACGTGCCGGACTCTTGGTTATGGTTGTTGGATCCTTCTAAATCTTTTACAGTCAAATCGTGTCATAATTGGCTTGCCAATTTTAACGATAATAACGATTTGGAAGAGGATCTAAAAACAAGGCTAATGTCGTTATGGAAGTGCGTCGTCTCTTCCAAGATTTTTATTTTCGGTTGGCGTTTGCTCCGGAATTCTTTGCCCACTCGTGGTTTACTCTTTCATCGTAAAGTGATAGCGGACATGGTTGATGCTTACTGGCCTTTTTTGTAAGTCTTATTGCGAAGAAGTTCAACATCTGTTCTTGGATTGCGTTTTTGCTAACGAGGTGTGGTCTAAAATTTATTCTTGGATGGGTATTGATTCAGATCCTCCCAATGGCTTGATTGATCACTTGCAATGTTTGGGAAATCTTGTCACCGGTAGAAAGGCAAAGAAGATAAGACACTTGATTTGGTTGACTTCGTGTTGGTGCTTATGGTTTTCTCAGAATGGGATTATTTTCAATAAAGAGGAACCAAACTGTGATTCTATCATTAAGCGGATTAAATGTTTTTCTTGGAGTTGGCTCGTTTATAGAGCGAATTGTAATCCTTCATTATCCATTGCGTCTTGGTGGAACAATCCACTTTATTGTCTAAACAATTTATAATTCATTGTTTGGGCCGAGCACCCCTAGACAATACTCCGATAAATGAAGTTTTGCTATCAAAAAAAATACGTGTAAAATTAGCTAAATTTATTTTATTTGTAAACAAGACCAAAAGGAGTACTATTATTGAATGAGGGGAATAATCATGAGGGTACAAAAATGAAATTATTATTGAGAGGTTTGCTCCCCTCAAAACAAGCCTCCTCGGGAATGATCATGCCTTGTTCCCGACATGTGGCGGCCACCCAATAAATAAGTTTACTTACTTTGAAGCTTAGGCAGCAATCCATTAATTGATAAAGTCACAACCACAAGAAAAAATACAAATTTATTCGGTAACTAATTTATTATAGACTAGATATAATAGTTATTCGATTAATTTAAAACTTTAATTTTTTTTTTTATAAATAGGACTAAAGTAGTACTATAATCACTAAATACTTACATGGTATTCCCTCCGTAACAAAATATAAGTAAAAATGGGCAACGGAAGTTGACGTATTTGGCTCGAAATTTGCACCAAAGACATCAAATTTTGTTGACTATTTTTACTTATATTCTACTACACATGGAGTACATTAACACTTTTTGTTCTAGGAGTCTTTGACCCTGCTCCGATGTCCGAGGAAAGGGGTCTTGAATAATTTGGAGTTCGACCAGAAGGTAATTAAAGTCTGACTCCAATTTATTCCATCGTCGGGGAATCGAACTTAGGTACTAACCGAGTTCGCTACTTTAAATGAGTGCATTAATCACTTGCAAGCTTAGAGTTACTACGGTAACACTTTTAGGCACATACATAAAAAATACTCATCATTTAATTATATACTCCATTCATCACGTTTTGTTTGTTATTTTAGCAAAACTGATTTGTCTCATTTATCGTTGTTTTATAATTTCAATAAAGCATTTAATATTTTTTCCACTCATGCTCTTCTTTATTATGAGAACATTTTACACAGGTGTATCAAAACCTTAAACCGCAAACAAAACAGGATGAATGGAGTATTTGATTCTCCCATCTTCTCTCTTTGTTCTTATGTGTGTGTCTGTGCGTGCGCTACACAAGAGCTTGCAGATATTATGACCAAGCCTAAGCCTTTGAAGCTTGAATCCTTTGTCAATTTTAGAAAGTTACAAGGGATGTGTTATATGACTGATGTAAACCGGTTGTCTTTAGACAACTTGAGTTTAAGGAAGGGTGTGTTAGTTAGTTACTCCCCCATTTTCAAATATTAGCAAATGACGGCTCCATACGGTTTTTAAGAAAAGCTAAAAAGTTGAAATTAGGTTCCTAAACTATCATTATTTTACTATTTTGAAAAGTGTGACGAGTAAAACTAGAGTTAAATAAGGGTAAAGTTGGTATATTTAATAAAAAAAAATTGACTTGCTTATATTTAGTAATTTGACTTATTGTCAACAAGAGTAACTTCACTAAGTGAACATTTTGGCTTATATATGAAAACATTGGGAGTAGTTTAGTATTTTCAGTCAGTTTTCTATTATGACTTATGAGTTAGTTATGTAACTTGGAGTAAGGACTCTCGGATTTGGATACGGTGCAGTCAAATAAAAATGTAGTCATGCAGTTAGTGTGTCAGAAAAAAAAATTAATTAAAAAAAGAAAAAAACTGAAAAAACAATTTGGTTATTTTATTCTAATAGTTGATTTACCCTTGACTGCACCGACTGCACATTCAGTGACCGTACTGAATCCATATCTAGGACTCTCATTTTTTTTGTTGGTAAACCAAGGTATCATTTGCGCGCGCAATTGCAGAGACTAATCCCCCGAAGTACTAAAATCCATTTAAGGGGTTGACCTCTCCCACTAAGTAATTTTCCATACGCACTGGCCAATGATCGAACACTTAACCAAATGGTTAATGAGCTTAAATATCTATCACTTGTGCTATACCATGTTGGTAGTACTCCCATTTTTGCAACTCAATATAAGTGGCATATTTGCCCATTGAATGAAATAACTCTGTGATTCAATGCTAACAATTTCTTTAGGAATATGGAACTGGAATTTGGAGCGGCAATGGAATATGGTGATTAATTGGATATCATCCAATCCAATATATTTTGGCATTTTTCGTTTACAGAAATCAAATTTCAATAATCAAATTTTTATACCGAAGTTGTTAGTCTGAGTAGAAAACATGATTGCAATGGTAGATTCTGTTAAAAGTGTGCAGCCATATTATCGAATGAAAACTTTGTAAAAAAGTTATCAAGTAAAAATTAATCATTGTCAGCACAAACAACATGGTAACAAAAAAAATTACTTATTGTAACAATTAATTTTTGAAATAATTGTTAATAAAATTAAAATAAGCACGCCCTTGAACTTGAAGGGTGAAGAAGACGAAGCATAGGAATAGAAATAAGAAAGAGGATCGGATGGGCATGGGTCCACTACTCGCAGTGACGTTACGTACAACGAATAACGATTGCTTCATGTCTCGGCAAGTTGACAACAGAATCTCCCAACAAAAGAACAAGGTCAAAAAGAGATCTAGGACTTGCAGTTGCAGCTAATAATAATAATAATAATGGAATTTTGGATCAATCTGTTAATAATAATAATAATAATAATAATAATAATAATAATAATAATAGGGATTAGAGATTTGAAGTTTGAACTAGCTGCGGAGTCCAACCCTCCAATGCGTTCCGGATTTCTTTTCATTTCTTTATGTTAATGTTGAAGAGAGAAAATTAGAGAAACGTCTATCTAGGTCAAAACTCTATTTAAAGGGAAGAAAAACAGATCTGCAAAGTCCTTATAAAAAAAAGATCTGCAAAGTCTTGTACATGTAGTTTTTTTACGGGCAATGTTAGTGAGCGGGATAAATATTAGTTTTCTGGGTTTGAACCAATGACCTCATTTTTGCACTTCTTTGGTGCACTTCTTAATATCAAATGATTTACAATTTACTCCTATTTCCTATCTAATCTAATATCTATTTATACAAACAAATCACACTCATCTAACCAATGACAACATTGTAATTTACTATCTTTTTTTCAAATTTCTTCTTCCAATGCATTTTCTTCCCACTCTCACTTTTTTCCTACTTTTTTTCAAATTTCAAATTTCAAATCAAACTCACCGACTTTCTATCTACTAATCAATTTATACAAACAAACCATACTTAAATTACCCAAACAAGTCTCCTTATTTACTTCACAACTCATATAACTAAGGATAACATTGTAATTTACTATCACACATTTTTTTCAAATTTCTTCTCCCAATGCATTTTCTTCTCACTCCCACTTTTTTACTACTTTCTTCTACTTTTTTTCAATTTTCAAAATTCAAATCAAACCCACCCACTTTCTTTTTCGACTATTTACTATAATCTACTAATCAGCTAAACTAATCAATTGGAACTACGAGATAACTGCACTGATATATAAAAAACACGGGATAACTACATTGATATATAAAAAAACAAGAGATTAATATCTAACTATCTATTTATACTAACAAACCACACTTAAATTACTCAAACAAACCACACTTAAAAATGACAACATTGTAATTTACTATCACATTTTTTTCAAATTTCTTCTCACAATACACTTTCTTCTCACTCCTACTTTTTTTCCTACTTTCTCATACTTTTTTTTTTCAAATCTCAAAATTCTAATCAAACCCACTCACTTTCTTTTCCCACGAGATTATTATCTAAAAAAACAAGAAGACTTAATGGCTATTTAAACTACTGATTAATATTTAAAACACAGGTGACAAATATTTGTCACTAATACCTATAAAAGGACAAATAATTGTCACAAATATTTAATAAAACACGAGATAAATTTTTCTTATTGATAATCTACTATCTATCTAATATCTATTTATCTAATCTAATATCTATTTGTACAAACAAAACACACTTAAATTACCCAAACAAGTCTTCCTATTTATTTACTTGACAAGTCATCTAACTAAGGGCAACATTGTAATTCACTATCACATTTTTTTTTCAAATTCCTACTCCCAATGCACTTTCTTCTCACTCCCACATTTTTTTCAAATTTCTCCTTTTTTTTTCAAATTTCAAAATTCAAATTGAACCCACCCACTTTCTTTTCCCACAATCTACTATAATCTACTAATCAACTAAAATAATCAATTGAAACTACAAGATAACTGCACTAATATATAAAAAAAAACACATGATAACTTCACTGATATATAAAAAAACAAGAGATTAATATTTTAAAAAAAAAAGAAAACTTAATGTCTATTTAAACTACTGATTAATATTTAAAACACATGTGACAAATTTTGTCACTAATACCTAAAAAGGACAAATAATTGTCACACATATATAATAAAACAGGGATAAAACTTTTTTTATTGATAATCTACTGTCTATCTTTTACTATCTACTATAATCTAGTAATCAACTAAAATAATCAATTGAAACTACACGATAACTTCACAAAAATATATAAAAAAAACACGGGATAATTTCACTGAAATATAAAAAACACGAGATTAATATTTAAAAAAAGGAAAACTTAAAGACTATAAACTACTGATTAATATTTAAAACACATGTGACAAATTTTGTCACTTATACCTAAAAAGGACAAATAATTGTCACAGATATATAATAAAACACGGGATAAAACTTTTTTTATTGATAATCTACTGTTTATCTTTTACTATCTACTATAATCTACTAATCAATTAAAATAATCAATTGAAACTATGAGATAACTGCACTGATATATAAAAAAAAACACGGGATAATTGTACAGATATATAAAAAAACACGAGATAACTGCAATGATATATATATATATATATATATATATATATATATATATATATAAATACGGGATAGCTAAACTGATATATAAAAAAGCACTGCACTTATATATTTATTAATCTACTATCTATCTTTTACTATCAACTATATATAATCTACTAATCAACTAAAATAATCAATTAAAACTATGAGATAACTGCACTGATATATAAAAAAAACACGGGATAACTATACTGATATATAAAAAAAACACGGGATAACTGCAATAATATATATAAAAATACGGGATAGCTAAACTGATATATAAAAAAACACTGCACTTATATATTTAATAATCTACTATCTATCACTTACTATCAACTATATATAATCTACTAATCAATTAAAATAATCAATTAAAACTATGAGATAACTGCACTGATATATAAAAAAAACACGGAATAACTATACTGATATATAAAAAAACACGATATAACTGCAATAATATATATATATATAAACACAGGATGGCTGCATTGAGATATAAAAAAACACGAGATAAAAACACGGATATATAAAAAGAAAATTGCACTGATATATAAAAGAACACGGGATAAATACAGATTACTTTTAAATAATACTTTTACATTTTCGGGCTTTTAGCCCCTTTCAATCTCAAAAAAAATAAATACTTTTACATTTTTGTATTTTAATATTTATCTATTTTTTATTTAACACTTTTTTTATCTACTTTAAGTTTATCTTTTTTTTTTTCATGGGGTGCTGTCCAGACTATTTAAATTTTGTCTAAGTTCATTTATTAAAAGAACACGACAGCACGAGTGCGTATGCACGGGTATCCTACTAATAACACAATAAAAAAAAATTAGAGAGAGAAAAATGAATAAGCATAATCTTTATGCCTCTGCCACCGAACTTTGACCACTGCAATGAATAGTACAAACTTGCCTTGAGACGCGCCTTACGCGACTCCCAAAGTTAACTGACAAGTCAGAACATGTACGTCTCTGGACCCCTTCAAAATCAATAGTTTATGTACTAGTACGTCTTCAAAGCTTAATAACCAGGATTAACGGCCTCATTATATTATATTAAAACGATGATAACCGGGGTTAACCAGAAAACAATTTAGAGGTACGAGTTGACGTATAAAATTTACAAATTTTTAAAAATGAGGATGTGTGCAAATAAAAACAGTGAAAAGCGGAATAGGGAAACAAAACAAGGAAAAACAAGATACACTAGGGAATCTTTCTAGTGCTTTCTCTGCTTTTCATACATTACAAACCCAATGCCCTCACTTTCACTGCAAAAGCTAAACCAACCCCCCTCCCCAAATTTAATGTTTAAAAGCTACATTTATTGACTTCTATTGAAAAGAGAGAGAGGGGACTGGGTTGTTTTGGGAATTTGGAGAGATGAGAGATCCCAAAGATCCATTAGCACTCTGTTTCACAACCGTGTCTCCAAACTACCTCAAACTAATCAACAAATTACCATTTTTCTGGACAAAACAATTCCAGTATCAATCCCTTCTTTAAGAAACTGTACACATTCTTTGTTGGCAACCATCCACCCATTTTGATTCCAGTCTCTGAAAGCATCTTAGTGTCTCCCCTACCTATCAACATTTACATCCATATCATATATTTTTTAGCCACAATAGAATCCGCAAATCCCACCACCACCTTAAAGGGAAAAATAAGAAGGAAAAAAGGCAGAGATAATTTCCTCCATCTTACATGTACAAAGATTTCCCTGCCTAGTGCCTCCAATAAACCATCATCATGGCAAAACCTTCAATATTTGGCCACAGAAAAAAACCAGCATGAGGGTGAGATTCTCAGTCTCATAACCTCTTCATCAAAAAGTCAACCACATGCTCACAAATTCCGCCAACTGAATCAATTTCCAGCTTTTTTCTTTTCTGGATATTCAGATCAATTAAGCACCTTTAACAATCATGACAACATTTTAAGCTTCGTTTCAACTCGCTGCTACCTGTCCTCAATGAATATTCTCCCCACGAAATCACGGAACCTCTTGGAGTAAAGCTTTGGATCAACAGCTGAGATTGATGAAGGGTCAACCTGCAAGGACTTGTATGCATGCTCCAGCTTCTTGCTGATGTCGTAATCTTGCAGAATGTCTATAATCCCAAAGTATAGAACAACATCGCAAGTCTCCCCATTGCAATGAGGAGTCAAATGCTTGATTCCAACACTGGTGTATTGGTCAAAATCGCTCCTCCGAGCCATGCGCTCTGCTCTTGCGGGCATATTAGCTCCTAACCTAATCAATGATTTCCTGAAACAATAGTACTCTACTTAACAAACCAAAATTTATAAACATGTTTGTAACCTGAAGGATAGGATCAATTCAGAATGTAAAAACTGATCAATTCATAACATGTAATAACAGGTCCACATCATCGTAAGCCTTAAGGGGCCAATGATACATATCTTGAACTAAATACAAGCACTTCTCCGTTTCTACATGAGCAAAAACTGACCCAAGGAACACCTTGTATCTAATCCACCCACTTAGACTATGGATGCCGGTGTCACACCAACCTAATTATTCTATCAACTTTAATTCAAATAACCAGAAAGTATTTCAACATACCTGCCAGATTTAACTCGATCTCTATCCTGTAGTTCTGCTTCAAGGAAGCGATAACCACGCATGAATTTTTCACTTTGATAAGAATCCTCCTTGCCTAAAAGGGTAAACAACATAACAAGTCTCAATTCTGTTGCTATTGTATAAACCTCATCTACTCTACTTTGAGCACTGAAAAGAAATATGTATCAGTACCAGTGCGCAAAAGAAATGGTGACAATCCCATTTTGTCATATGTATTGTCATCACGGAAGTGCATGCCAACCAAAAGACTGTAATCCATAATTCCCTCAGCTTCCAAAAATTCGCAATCCCGCTCAATTTGTCTGGAGAAAATATATAAGATTAAAGTAAAAGATATGCATGGTGTTTCATTGCTAAGCAGCAGCCCAGAAAATGTTAAATAGGACCCACTCAACAACTTACTTGATGAGATCTTTGAACCAATTTCTTTGCAGTCGAAACACAAAATTGAGATCTAGGTCCTTGAGGGTGGTAGTTTCATCAATCTCCTCTTCAGTCTTATGTGTCGTACGACCATGCGATGATCCCTTCAAGTCAAATCGCCTATGGATCGGATACTCTGAGCAGAAAAGATTTCCCATCACAATGAACCGGGTCTGAATTTCAATAACAATAAATTTTAGGTCCTGTGGCGCATAGACAAACCGTTTAAAAACATCAATTATTTATCTTCAAAGACCTACCTTTTGGCCTCCAATTGGTTTGACACAGTGTACCCCATAGAATTTCGTCACAAGTGAATTTTCATACTGAGAAATGTGTTGGTAATAACTTCGGAGCATCCGAAGTAGCACCTAAAAGTAACCAAAGTCAAGTGTCAAGTTTTAAAGATATCTAGTTCAAGAAAACTCCATGGAAGGGTAAAAGTTATCAATGATTGATTTACATCAAGTCCAAAAATTGTAAGAGTAGACCTTTTCCCACAAAACCCAACACTGATAAAAAGAAATTTGACTACTACATCGGAGTATTAATTAGGCTTTATTGAAATAAAAACCAATCCATTTGAGAAGTGCATATGGTTTTGGGTAGGCAAGCTCTAGAACTAATCCTCAGCACATTAATTTGAATGAACGTTGAAAAGAAGTTTTCAAATTTAACAACAAAAAAGTCTATTGCTTAGGTATCTAACCTTGACTTCGGATTTTTTCACTGTTTTTATCATAAATCTGTCATCCTGGGTCAAGTAGAAGAAGCTTCCACTTTTGCCCGGAGAGGAAAGTTCCCTTAGGGCATCATCCCCACATATAGCCAACATGTAATCAGCAGGATCCACCTGAAATCGCTTCCTCAATTGCCTGAAATTCAAATACAAATCCAATAAACAACAAAGCAGAAAAGCAGCAAATAAAGTAGCAATAAAACTCAAACAGTATTCTCCATGGGCATACCTAAACACCATAGGGCAGTAATCCTTCCACCGGAACTCCATTGATTGATGTGGTGGCGTAGTCTTGGATCCCTCACGTGGAAACCTTGTCCAAAACTTCTCCTTTGGATCAAAATCACTTGGTTTAAGCTCCTTCGATATTGAAGCTTCCTTTCCAACAGAGTATCTATAACAAAAAACACAAACCAAAAATCCTTTGAATCCAGAAATAGTAAATCGCAAGCAACGAATATAATCTAAGATTTAAATTTAAAAAAAAAAAAAAACAAAGTTGATAAAAAAGATATATACCTTATGCCCAATTGCAGATTAAGCATGAGATCATAATTCTTATGACCCTTGGATATAGTCTCCCCAGGTCTCTTCACCTCAGATGAGAAACAACAAGGGTTACGATTAAACTGCTTCATCTCCTGTGAATCTGACCCGCTTCGCAACATTGTTACATTATCAACTATATCACAAGTTATATCACCAGCTTCTCCATCCGATTCCCATATACAAATCTTACGAAAATTATTCTCACCAACACTTCCTCTAGAACTATCTACCGAAGATCTTTTCCTCATTGTTAAAGCAAAATCATCACCAAGTAAAGGTCCATTACCAGGGTAAAAAGTCCCATTCACTTGTTCCATTTTGAGTTCCTTATTCCAACACCCAACATAGCAACCTCCATCAGGCCAAGTGAAAACCCCTTCCCCTTTAGGAACTCCATTTTCCCATTGCCCTTCGTAACGATTTCCGTTAGACCAAATAAGCGTTCCTCTTCCGTTAATAACGCCGTTTTTCCATTCACCAATGTACTCGTTTCCGTTTTTCCACACGTATCTTCCTTTCCCTTCTTGGAGATTCTTCTTCCACCAACCTTCGTAGTAATCGCCGTTTGCGTAACGTTTTTGTCCGTAACCGTGTTTTCTATCGGAGCTCCATGAACCGCGGTATGAGTCGCCGTCGGATCCGGTGAAGACTCCGAACCCTTCCATTCTACCAGATTTGAACTCACCTTCGTAGGTAGCACCTGAAGGCCATGAGAACTTTCCTTTTCCAGAAGCTTTACCTCTCTTCCACTTTCCTTCGTACATGCAACCATCTTTCCATAGGTATTTCCCCGATCCGTTTGGTACGTTGCCGGAGAAACTTCCCATGTAAAAATCTCCGTTCGGGAAGAGCCTTTGTGAGCTTCGGTTTCCGTTTCCGTTTCCGGCTTTGGTTTCGAATTCGATTGTTAGGCTAGTCGGAGAGACTCTCCGGGTGCCGACTTGAGACCGAGTCCGGCTGGCTACAACAACCGGCGGCGGTGCTGGGAGATTAGATGGTTTGTGAGTGGGTTTGTTTGAGTCTGACTTGTTGTTCTGAATGTCTCTCTGGTGGTCACAGAGAAGTGCTTGGCGCATTTTGTGGTGGTGGTAAGGGAGAAAAGAAGGTTCCGTAATCAATGCATTTCCGGCGAATCAGAATCACTGTAGAGTCACCTGCGCATTTCTAACGAGAGAGTCGTTCTGCTTTGTTTCTATTTTGGTTTTAGTGCTCTTTGTGTTTTGGGGGAAATGGGTGGAGCAAGTTCACAAGTCACAGCAGAAGCCAAAGGGATAGAAATTAGAAAGAGGATACTAGTGAGGCTGTGCATTAATAGTACAGTAGTACTACTATTGTTTGCTTTTGTATTTTACTGCTATTTATTTTTCAATTTTTTATTTACGAAAAGGAAATACTCGTATGTAATGATTTTTATTTTTAATTTTACTATTAATTCGACGGCTTTGCCTAGGGAACGTTGTAATTTTACTATTAATGGTTTTTGTTTTTTGAAAATAGCTGATGGTTAATGGTTGGTTAGTGGTGCTTGACACTGCTGTGTGAAGTGAAGTGAAGTGAAGTGAAGTGAATAGAAACCAGCTCCGAGCTCCGCCATTTGGCAAAAAAACCAGCCTAGCAAAAAAAAAATTACCAAAATAACACTGTTTTAAGATTATTTACCAAACTAGAACAGATTTCAAAACATGACCAGAAGTCGCCTCTGAACTGAAAAATGGAATTTTTTTTGCTTTTCATATTCAGAAGCCGCCTTCCCCAGGGTGACTTCTCAACTGTGTTTTTTTATTTTTTATTTTCTTTATATTAATTTAATAATGTTATATTAATTATTTTATTTAATTTAAAAAATTAATATTGTTAATTCTAAATTAATTATTAAATTTGTGGAGAAAAAATTATGCGCTAAATAGAAATATAGAACTAACTGTATTGATTTAATTAATAGCACATTACAAAGTGTATAGTACATAGGGCAACATGCAGTTTCAACGGTCAAGATCTTGCCGACACTAATAAACGGTCAAGATCTTGCCACCGTTTATGAAATGTGTCGGCACAATGGGCTACTCAGTTTTAGGGTTCGCGACCGCTACTCAGCAGCGACGACAATATGTTCTATAATCTGTTCTTTTCAGAGGCTTCAGGAGCAGGCCGGTGCTAATTCCTCGTCGGCAGCACAACGGCGTTCAAGGCGGAATCGCCGGCCACAGCCATGTGGAATTGGCCACCACCATGTGGAATTACCGACACTAATAAACGGTCAAGATCTTTTTATAAGTCAACACGGTAGTTTTATAACTCTTCTACACGGTAGATATTTTTTTTAAATAAAAAATATATGATTAAAAGTGGTCAAAACATAGTAAAAAAACTAATATTTTTACACTATAAAACAAACGGGTTTTTTGGTGTTTTTACAATGGTATTGATGTTGCCGACACTTTTGGACGCACGAGATCTTACCAACACTTTTAAATACATTAATAAATACAGTTAGTTCAATATTTCTATATCGCGTATAATTTTTTTTCACCACACATTTTATAATTGTTTTTAAATTAACATTATTAATTTTCTAAATTAATTAATATAACTTTATTTAAATTAATATAAAGAAAATAAAAAATAAAAAACATAGTTCAGAAGTCACCCAGGGGGAGGCGACTTCTGAACATGAAAATTAAAAAAATTTGCAAAATACAGTTCAGAAGTCGTTTCCCCAAGGGGCGACTTCTAAACAGCAAAAGTAAAAAAATTAAATTTCCATGTTTAGAAGTCGTTGCCATGGGGTGACTTTTACACTAAAAAAAATTTATTCTAATTTGGTAAATAATCAAAAAAATATATTATTTTAGTAAAAAAAATAAATCCGTGCTACAGACCTATACAGTCGCTTTTTCCCCCACCATTTT
This sequence comes from Astragalus membranaceus, assembly GCA_039519185.1. Classification (NCBI taxonomy): domain Eukaryota; kingdom Viridiplantae; phylum Streptophyta; class Magnoliopsida; order Fabales; family Fabaceae; genus Astragalus; species Astragalus membranaceus. The sequence continues at coordinate 41,527,095 of CM076848.1, read as the reverse complement.
ATTACTTTCTTTGCACTATCATTATTAATCTAATTTTAATTCTAATCTCTTTTTGACAGGTTTTTTTTAAATTCTAATATTTTCCGGGTTTTTTTTACCCCCACAGTTCCTTCCCCCCTATACCCCACAAAATATGATATTTCCAGAATGCCTCACAGAGTTACAACTAACGGATTTATCTATTTTAAAGATAAATCCATTTTGGGGAAAAAATCAAAAATGGATTTATCTTTTAATTAGATAAATCTGTTTAAGGAAAAAATTCATAACGGATTTACCCCCACAATAAATAAATCCGTTATTAAAAAATAACAAAAATGGATTTATCTAATTAGATAAATCCGTTTTTGTTATTTTGTAATAACGGATTTATCTTCATTAGATAAATCTGTTTTGGAAATATTCAAAACGGATTTATTTAACAAATAGGTAAATCCGTTGTATATTTTAAAAAAATTAAATAGATAAATCCGTTATTTAAAATTAACAAAAACGGATTTATCGAATAAATAGATAAATGTGTTTTTGTTCTTTTTTAATAACGAATTTATCTATAGTGGGGGTAAATCCGTTATGAATTTTTTCTTTAAACGGCTTTATCTAATTAAAAGATAAACTCGTTTTTGGTTTTTTTCCCCAAAACGGATTTATCTTTAAAATAGATAAATCCGTTAGTTGTAACTCTGAGGGACATTCTGGAAATATCATATTTTATGGGGGTATAGGGGGGAACTGTGGGAATACAAAAAAACCTATATTCCGTATCATAATTAAAGACCAAAAACCCTTCAAACCAAGAGTTTTTTTAAAAAATTAAATTAAAAATACAAAAATGCCGTAAGTGTAGCACTATTTCTCTAAATGCCACATTTTTTAAAATACTAGCAATATTACATTTTTTTTACCAAAGCAAAATTATGGTATTTCATTCATAATCAATGTTGCAATACAAATAGGGCTATAATCAAAAACGTGGGAGCCACAAGGTTTGCTTGCCGCCTCACAAAGCTAACTGTTTAGCTTCTTAAAGACGATAATAAGTTACGACAAGGGACCAAGCATGACGAAATCCAAGCATGAAGCAATTTGGAACGCTTCGCCTTTTGCCAACAATATAACAAATCCAAAGAACTCTGCACTGAAACACGGACAAGCTTCTCCCGTATTACATTTTAAAAGTGCAATAGGCGACAGCCTAACATAAACAAATAATTTTTTTTTAATAATATATTTTTGTTGACAATTTTTTTAAATTATTGGTTAGCATATCGCATTTTCAAAACGCAATAGGCTTTCTTCGTACTTTTTTCTTATTTTAAAATTATTTGGCGTAATTTTAGGTACTTTACGGTTTAAAAAAATTAGGTGTATAAATACGTGAAGTTCGTTTCTTAATAACTATTTTGGTGAAAGGAAATATTTTGACAATATATGAAAAGTGCAACACTAGCCAGTGTGTTTTGCGGTATTTTAGGATTCAGAAAAAAATTCAACTGTTCAAATACTTGAAGATAAATTCTCAACAACAAGTTTGGAGAAAAAAATTGTGACAAAATTTGTAAACGGTGATCCCAAGCAGTGTGTTTTGAGGTACTTTAAGTTTTGGAAAAAATTGTAGCTATTCAAATATGTCAAGTTCGATCCTCAATAACCGGTTTAGGTAATTGAATTACTTAAAAAATGAGCAAAATTTTAAAAAAAAATATAGTTTTTTTTTAAAATTCATCAATCAAATTACAACTGTTGCGAAGAACTGTCAATCTTGGTCTTTTAATATTGTCTCGCTTTACATATTTTTCATCAAATGTATTTATGGTTGACCTAAACTGGTTATTGAACATCAAACTTGACATACTTAAATAGTTAAAATATACTTCAAACATTAAAGTACCCAAAAATACACCGATAACTGTCGTGAATTATATATTTTATCACGAAATTACTTTTCTTTGCCTAAACCTATTAATTGAGGATTGAATTTGATATATTTGAACAGCTAAAAGTTTTTCCAAACCCTAAAGTACCCCTAAACACACTGCTTAGCATCACTGTTTATATATTTTAACACAATTTTTTTCTCCAAATCGATTGTTGAGAATCTAACTTTCCGTATTTGAACGGTTAAATCTTTTTCTGAATCCTAAAGTACCCAAAACATACTGCTTAGTGTCACACTTTACATATTTTGTTACCAAATTAATTTTTTTCACAAAACTGATTATTGAGGAACAAACTTCGTATATTTAAATATCTAAATTTTTTTGCAAACCTTAAAATACATAAAAACACAACAATTAACATTAAAATAAGAAAAAACATAAAAAAAAAATGAACAATAGCCTATTGCCTTTTGAAAGTTCGATAGGCCAACTAAAAATAAAAATATTAATTATTTAAATTAGGTTATTGCACTTTTAAAATATAATACCCTAACTATTTTAAAAAGTGTGACACTTTTGTATTTATAAATTTTTTTGTGTTATTAAAAAACTCTCAAACCAGTATAAGTATAAGTACTCTCTTTATTTCTTAATATAAGATCCTATTACACTTTTCATGCATATTAAGAAAAGTTGGTAGTGTAATTAATACGTATAATTTGGGTATACTCTCTTCATTTCTCAATATAAGATCCTATTACACTAAGGCTCGGTTTGACAAAAAAGAGAGGACAGCGGACAAGTTAGCATGTGAATTTAGAGTGTTTGGTAAAATAAGTGATTGAATAAGCTTATATGGATATTTGTAATTAATGCTTAAAAATAAAAAAGAATACTCATTTAATGGAGGATACACGAGAAATTTAATTATGGGACGAACTATATATTTTGAAATTACTAAAGTTATTTATGAAAGGTATTTAATTTGCTAGAAAGAATTTAAAAAAAAAACTCATTATAGGGTTCAAAAAGAAACAACTATTATTCTGAGTTCATTATAACAAGATCAAGACTTGACGACCTTACTTGAACGGAATATGTTCTATAGGCTCGTACAAATGTATCTTTGGATATTGAAGAGACATCAAGACTTGAGTTTTTATGTTGTTACTGTTAGCGCTGTGGCTGAAAAGATGAACGGTACCTGCAAAAAAGCAAACGTTAGGAAAACAACCGGAGGGGTCTTGACGACGCGCCCTTAAGGATTTATCCGCCTCTACAGCGCAAATCCCCCGAGGGTACAACCGGTCTCGTCTGATTACACAATAGCGAGTCAGGAATCCGAACTCGCAAGAAGGAACTGTTTAGTGTCTCAGGAAAGATAACCCAGGAAGGTCAGAGAAGAGGAGCGTATTTTATTTTCAGAGAAGAGCTGATTTCGTTGATGTATCAAGTGCTACTCGACTAGCGTTTATATAGGCTCCACCGATAACTAACTCCAGAGAAAAGAGTGGAAGCGGAGCGCATAATAGCCCTCAGCTTGCGCACAAAGTAAGCGAAGTTAGCTGTAACCGCCTAGCTTGTCCACCAAGCAATGAACCTGGACAATTTTGATAAGATGAATGTGGACAAGTCTTTGCAGCCAAGGAAAGCCGTTTGCGAAAAAAACGAGTAAAAATAGTTTGGTTCAACAGAATAGCGAAAATATAGGCTTTTCGGATAGGCTCAATAAGTCCAAAATATAATAATAATAATAAAATAATATATCAGTAAATAAAAATAAACGCAAGGCTAGTCGTGCGCCCAGGGGGGAAATCGGAAGATTTACACTGAGCCCCACAGAGATGGTCTCAGCTTGTGCGCGCGAGGAGTCCCACTTACTAGCTTGTTTATAAACCCTCACAAGGTTTTAATATATAAAGGCATTGGTTTCCACAAAGCCACCCAATGTGGGACTTCCCCACTTTTATAATATCATATAAAATCAATTAATTTTACAACAATCCCCCACATATTTCAAAAGTTTCGAAAAGAATAAGAAAAGGAAGTTTCCTGGGTTATCATCGTAGATGTAATGCATCGGAGCTGTATAGCAAGCTATGGAACTAGTCCTAGACAGATGAAACATAACATACAGTGAATTGGTTTAGCAAGCTATGGAACCCAAGACACGTGTTATATGTTAGAGATTTCACCATCACATTACACCCCCACAGTTCTTGCTGTTTCCGCCGTTTTGCGCTACTAGGCCATGCGCGTGCTCGGTATTCATGAGTGCTCTAGAGATCTCGCCAGGATCTCATGCAAGCGGCCCCACTTGACACTCACATAGGTGATTTCATCAAGTGTATGCTGCAAGTCATACACCACCCATAAGGGCTATGATAATCATTAAAAGCTTTAAGGTTAACCTCTTTAACCCTGCAGTCTAGCACTATCACAATAACATCATAACATCATAGGAAGGGACAAGAATAAAATTAATTACGTGAATTAATTTTTCAGTGCTAGCAATGTCAAGAAGCGACTTGTTTTTACCACATTGAACCTTCTTCATGGGATCTCCAATCACAAAGGTTGGGTTACCATCACTTCTTGATTTCAATTGCCTTAAGTCCCATTCCCCTCGATGTTTCAAATATCAGTTTCTTCCCTAGGGGTTTTGTCAGAGGATCGGCCAAATTCACTTCTGACTTCACATAATCGATCGATATTAATCCATATTTTTGCAATTGTTTGACAATGTTGTGTCTCAATTGCACATGTCTATTTTTGCCATTATAGGTCTTATTCTTTGCAACGGCTATTGCCGACTGACTATCACAGTGTATTGACACTGATGGTGTCGGTTTCATTCCCAACGGAATTCCAGCTAAAAGGTTGTTTAACCATTCAGCTTCAGTACCAGCCATCTCCAGAGCTACAAATTCCGACTCCATAGTCGATCTAGCAATAATGGATTGTTTGGCTGACCTCCAAGTTACCGCACCACCACCAAGTGTAAAAATCCACTAGTGGATTTGGTCTCATCTGAATCAGATATCCAGTTAGCATCGCAGTATCCTTCTAATACTGCGGGAAATCCACTGTAAGTAATACCATAATTTGTGGTACCTCTCAAATATCGCATAAGGTGAGCAATTGCCTTCCAATGATCCTGACCAGGGTTATGAGTATACCTACTCAGACGACCGACTGCGAATGCAATGTCTGGTCGAGAAAAGTTCATTAAATGCAGTAGGCTCCCAATTATTTGGGCATCCTGAGGTTGGTCAACAGGATCACCTCTATTTTTCTTCAAGCGTGAGTTAGCTTCATAGGGGGTACTCAAGGGGGTTGAGTCATAGTGACCAAACTTCCTAAGAAGTTTTTCCACATAATGATCTTGTGATAGTGTGATACTATCACCTTCCCTGATGATTCTAACTCCTAATATTACATTAGCCTCACCCATATCTTTCATGTCAAAACTAGATGAAAGAAAGGATTTTGTTTTAATAACAATATCCAGACAAGTACCAAATATGAGCATGTCATCTACATATAAACATATGATCACATGTTCTCCACACACAGTTTTAGTGTAAACACATTTATCAACATCAGTTGTGGAGAAACCCTCTTTAATTAAAGTTTTGTCAAACTTTTCATGCCATTGCTTTGGTGCTTGTTTTAAACCATATAACGACTTAAGGAGTTTGCATACTTTGTTCTCTTGACCTGAAACTATACATGTAACAGCCCAGGTCCAACGCATTGGCCACCCCAGCACTATTACATCACGGTCTTCTCTACCCCCCTTGTAGAATTTTTGCCTTCCGTGGGAATCGAACCTTGCACCTGAGGCATAAGTGCAAGTTAAACACACCTCCCACTACCAATTGAGCGCGCGCTCAATTGGTAGTGGGAGGCGCGCTCAATTGGTAGTGGGAGGTGTGTTTAACTTGCACTTATGCCTCAGGTGCAAGGTTCGATTCCCACAGAAGGCAAAAATTCTACAAATGGGGTAGAGAAGACCGTGATGTAATAGTGCTGGGGTGGCCAATGCGTTGGACCTGGGCTGTTACAATACATCCTTCGGGTTGATTCATGTAAATTTCTTCTTCTAAGTCACCGTTCAAAAAAGCGGTTTTAACATCCATTTGACGAATAACTAGTTTGTGGATAGAAGCCAAAGCTATTAAAACTCTAATAGAAGAAATTCTTGTTACTGGAGCAAAGGTATCAAAATAGTCAATGTTTTGTTTTTGAGAAAATCATTTTGCTACTAATCTAGCTTTGTATTTATCAATAGACCCATCAGGGTTATATTTTCTTTTAAAAATCCACCTACATCCTATTGGTTTTGCTCCAGGAGGTAAATCGACTAAAGTCCAAGTTTTACATTTTGAAATTGAATCTATTTCAGTTTTAATGGCTTCTTTCCAAAATTTTGACTCAGAAGAAGAAATTGCTTCAATAAAGGTTTCAGGATCTTTTTCAACAAGATAAATGTAAAAATCATTTCCGAAGGATGTTTCTTTTCTTGGTCGTTTACTTCTCCTTAGTTCTTCACATGGTTCTTCACGTGTATCGTCACTAGTAGTCACTAGTGGTTGTCTAGTCGTACTATCACGTTTCAGAGGAAACATGTTTTCAAAAAAGTCAGCATTTTTAGTTTCGATGATAGTGTTGTTATCTAGAACATCACTTCTCACAACTAGAAATCTATAAGCAGCGCTATTTTCGGCATACCCTATACATGCACAATCAGATGTCTTGCAACCAATTTTTCTTTTCTTAGGGTCAGGCAACATAACTTTGGCCAAGCACCCCCACACTTTTAAATATTTCAAGTTAGGTTGATATCCTTTCCATAGTTCATAGGGGGTTTTCCCGGTTTTCTTATGAGGAGTTCTATTTTGTATAAAGCAAGCAGTTAGGATAGCCTCACCCCACAAGTTATTTGGTGCACTAGAGCTAACAAACATGGCATTCATCATCTCTTTTAGGGTCCTATTTTTCCTTTCGGCTATGCCGTTAGATTCAGGTGAATAAGGGGGAGTTGTTTCATGTATGATGCCTTCTTTTTCACAAAAATCATTAAACGATATATACTCTCCTCTGCGATCGGATCTAACTCGTTTAATTTTCCTATCTAATTGGTTTTCTACTTCTGCCTTATATGATAAGAAAGCTTCAAATGCTTCATCCTTTTGTCTTAATAAATATACCTTAGTATATCTCGAAAAATCATCTATAAAGGTCACATAATAATATTTACCACCTCTAGTTGGAGTTTGTTTTAAATCTCCTAAGTCCGTATGAATTAAATTAAGCAACTCAATTTCACGTTGTACGGGGGGACAGGTTTTCTTAGTTAGCTTGGATTCAACACACACGCCACACTTACTATGTTGATTATCGCTAATTGTTATCATGCCAAGACGTTGCAATTTAATAACATACCTAAAGTTGATATGACCTAATCTAGCATGCCACAGATTACAAGAGTCAATCAAATACGCAGAAGTAGACGCATTGTTATTCAAATCATAAATGCTAAGTACAAAAAGTCCATGATCATAATAACCCTTTCCTACAAAGACATTGTTTTTAGTTAAAACAATCTTATTAGATTCAAAAGTCACTTTGATTCCATGCTTCAGCAGTACTCCAACAGAGATCAAGTTTGCCCTTATATTAGGCACATGGAGCACGTTTGTGAGAGCCAATGTCTTTCCCGATGTGAGCTTTAGAAGGACTTTTCCTTTTCCCGAGACTGGGGCAGGATGTGAGTCACCAAGATAGATTTGTTCTTCTCCTTCCCCTACAGGAGTGTAGGAGGTAAAAGCCTATCTGTTAGCACAGATATGCTTGGTGGCTCCAGAATCTACCACCCACTTGTTCACATCAGTCGCCATATTGACCAGAGAAACGACAGCAGCAATGACATCGTCATCCTCATCATCATCTCCGCCAGCATCAGCCAAGTTGGCGTTTGCCTTAGAAGGAACCTCGTTTCTCACTCTATGCCTGCATTTAGGAGCATAGTGTCCTGGCTTTCCACAAACAAAACAAAAACCTTTTTTCTTGAAATCAGAGCCATGAACAGGGTTATGATTATTGTCCTTTTTGTTGTTCTTATGATCAGCAGATTTTTTAGAGCCGTACATTTTGTTTGAAGACTCAGGTTGTTTTTGTCATACCTTGAAGATTTATTCACTACCATGTTTGCTCGAGCAGCCACTGATCTAGCCTTTGATTTGTTGCTTTCCTTTCGGTTGGTATCTTCAATGATGACATGGGTCAGCAGCTCGTTCAGCGACAGTTGCTTGTGCTTGTGCTTGTGCTTCAGTTGTTGCTTGTAGTCCTTCCATGATTCAGGCAGCTTCTCAATCAGGATCCCAGCAATAAACTCATCAGGGAGAATAATACTTTCAGCCTTCATTTCCTCCACCAACCTGTAGTACTCATTGATCTGGGCTTTGATTTCGTCATGCTCATTCATCATCCAGCGATAGTAGTTGCTGATGACGAACTTTTGCTTGCTAGCATCTTCAGCAATGTATTTGAGAATAAGGGATTCCCAAATTTCATTAGCCTCCTTGTAGGTGCAGTAGATGTCAAACAGGTCATTAGAGAGAGTGTTGAGAATTGTGTGGCGACACACTTTATTGGCATGTGTCCATAATTCGACCTGTTTGGGAGTCGCAGATGAGTCAGGTTTGGAGTCAGAGAGTGCCGCAACAACTCCGTGCATGTCCAGGAGAGAGCTTATGCGTTCCTGCCATCTACGAAAATTTTGGCCTGAGAAGACCTCAATTTTGGAGATGTCAGGAAAGGGTTTTGCATAATTGACAGGGACAGAGACAGGAACAGTAACGACGGTGCTGGCGTCGTTGGCAGGAGAGGAGGTGTCACCGTTGTTGTTGGTTTGAATCTTAGCGCTGTGGCTGTAAAGATGAACGGTACCTGCAAAAAAGCAAACGTTAGGAAAACAACCGGAGGGGTCTTGACGACGCGCCCTTAAGGATTTATCCGCCTCTACAGCGCAAATCCCCCGAGGGTACAACCGGTCTCGTCTGATTACACAATAGCGAATCAGGAATCCGAACTGGCAAGAAGGAACTGTTTAGTGTCTTAGGAAAGATAACCCAGTCTGATTACACAATAGCGAATCAGGAATCCGAACTGGCAAGAAGGAACTGTTTAGTGTCTTAGGAAAGATAACCCAGGAAATAAACGCAAGGCTGGTCGTGCGCCAGGGGGGAAATCGGAAGATTTACACTGAGCCCCACAGAGATGGTCTCAGCTTATGCGCGCGAGGAGTCCCACTTACTAGCTTGTTTATAATTCTTCACAAGGTTTTAATATATAAAGGCATTGGTTTCCACAAAGTCACCCAATGTGGGACTTTCCCACTTTTGTAATATCATATAAAATCAATTAATTTTACAACAGTTACACCCTTATAGACTTACGCAAATGCTTAAGAGGCTTAAATCCTCCAGCTAGCATAATAACCTAATTGTCTCCTTGTAATTCTGATTTGTCCTGCTTCTATCACTCCTGCAAATAGTACTTGTGGTGTTCGAACAAATCTCAAGGTGTTGTGGTTTGTGTTAATTGGGGTCTTAGGTGACGGTATGAATTAACTACTTAGAAGGATGCCAATGGTGGTGGCTTGCAATCTAGCTAGTTCCCCAACCATTTGGTCTTGGTGCGCAGTTTGATTCTCATTGTTTGCAAGTTAAGAGTATTATTTGAGTTATGACATCTTAAATACCCATGGAAGGAAGTGGTTCTATATGTGTTAGACGTCGTGGTTTGCGTAGTGGCCTGTGCTCTGATTTGGAGATTAGGTGATAGTTATGTTACCGCTAAGATACATTCAATTCCACCCTCGATTGGTAGAGTTATTAAAGCTAGGAGTTTTTCTTGGCATTTAACATGCAGATGATTATTTTGAATATTGCTATAGAGATTATGCAAATGTGGTTTGGGTTTGGAGTTCTTGACAAATCATATGCTCATGGGAGGCAGTGACTTGACGTGTTTCTCCTGGTGTGAAGAAGTGATCTTTTTTTGGAATTTTGACAGCTCATGTGCTCTTGAAACGAAGGTCGCAGCTTGGTGCTTATCTCTTTGACGTCGGATGTTAACCTTTTACGCTTTATATTGTCTACTGATAGTTTCTTTAAGCTATCTTTGTTTTCACCCCATCTTTTGTCTTTTGCTTTAATTTGTTTTAATTTGCTTCAGCAAGCTAGACTTAAGTTAGATTGGTGTTTGTTGTTGTATCCTTATGGTGCTTTCAAAACAAGTCCCCGATGGGGCATTGATGTAAGAACTTGGGGTATTTTTCTCCTTCAGCTTAGCGCGTGATTGGACGCCCTCTCAAACTCTTCATAGAAGGTGGGGGAGAGTGTGTGTCAATTGTAACACCCATTTCTACCCGGTAAAAAAATAAGTAAAATCAGAGTTTTCACAAACAAACGGATGCTACATTTATCAACTTAAAAACCATAAACAGACATAAATAAGTCTTTTCTGAAAATCGGATACATAACACCCTAACTCGGATGAACCGACAAAACATAATTTCAAAACAAGTCAAACTTATTTTAACTACGCAGCGGAAATTTCAATGGTTCAACTAAACAATCGTGGCAACTATGCAAGATTCATAACTCAAAATCCAACAGTAAACAACTTAAATAACATAAATAAACGTTCATCCCCCCGAGTGCTACGTATCAGAGCGACGACACCAACCCGAACTAATGAAGGTGCAACGTCATTCATTCGAGGTTACCTGCACGTTACCAACATCGGGGTAACATTCAAACAGAAGGAGTGAGATATCAAACTATATAATGAATCATATGAAAGACAATATATATCAGGTCAGGGCATCAAATCATCCTTTCACAGCAGTCAATATCAACATATCACAACGGTCAAGTCATTACGTCACAACAGTCAAATCTTCTCAATCGCATAAATATGCAACATGAATGCGGAATGCAACTCGACTCAGGGCCACCGCCCTATAATGCATGTGGTACCATAATCCAACCAATAAATAGAGGCTTCAACATCGTAACATCATTTCATCGTAATTTGCCAGTCCAGGCCATCGTGTTTTGAGCATAGCTCCATCGTAAAAATATGCTATGTATGCGACGCTATGTAAATGCACAACCAATAAACAACGATTACATAGCAACGCAACAACATCGGAAATCATCGTTGGCCATAGGCCTACAACATACCACCTGCCAATAAATAGAGGCAATTCAACTAGGTAGACCATCATCAACAATAATTAGCAACTTAGCAGCTTTCAACATTTTTGGCAACGCATCAACAACTTAGCAGTTTTCAACATTGGCCATAGGCCCGCAACGTAAAATCCATGCCAATAAATAGAGGCAATCCAACTGGTGTAACATTATCAACTACCAACGTCTGAACCAACAATTCAGCCACAACAATGGGCACTAAGGCGCCAACAAGCAACAGCAACAACCATAGGCGCTAAAGCGGCAACATGCAACAACAACAAACAGGAACAGCAACACTGCAACAACAGCAACAACAACACCAACAGCAACACAGCAACAGCAGCAGAGCAACAGCAGCACAGCAACAACAACACAGCAACAGCAGCACAGCAACAGCAGCACAGCAACAGCAACAGCAACACAGCAACTAGGGTGTGACGCCTAGGGACAGGGCGCCAACACCAGCAACACAGAAATAGGGTGTGGCGCCTAGGGACAGGGCGCCAACACCAGCAACACAGCAACGGCAACACAGCAACAGCAACACAGCAACACAACAACACAGCAACAGCAACACAGCAACAGCAACACAGCAACTAGGGTGTGGCGCCTAGGGACAGGGCGCCAACACCAGCAACACAGAAATAGGGTGTGGCGCCTAGGGATAGGGCGCCAACACCAGCAACACAGAAAATAGAGCATGGCGCCTAGGGATAGGGCGCCATCATCCGTGAGCAGCAAAACACCAAGCACATGGCGCCTAGGGCGCCAGTTTCAGCAACAACAACAGGGACTGGGCGCGTAGGGCGCCAGTTTCAGCAACAAGGCGCCTAGGGCGCCGTTTTTAGCAACACAAACGCAGGGAAATGCACAAGACGCCAAGGGCGCCAGTTTCAGCAACAACAAGAACAGAAAACAGTGACAGGGCGCCTAGGGCGCCACTTTCAGCACCCAATTCAATTTCTCATGATCATGGTAAAATACAATAACAATTCTAGGGCATAGGAATATCAATCACACAACATAATTATTCAACAAGGCATCCAATACATATATGATCATACATTTGACAATCATCAAACCCTAACCCTCACATAAAGTAATTCATATATCCCATTATAAGGCTTGAATCCCACCCTTACCTTAGCCTTAGAAGATCACGAACCCTAGCCTTAGAAGATCACGAAACCCGAGCCTCCTCTCTCCTCTTGGCGTCGTTCTCTCCCTCTTCTCTCCTCTTGACCGTCGCGCCCTCTAGCTCTCTCTCACTCTCAAACTTTTGTTTTTCTAATAATGAAACCCTAACCTAGTTTCCTACTATTTGCCAACTCATTTAACTTCATGGGCTTTCCCTTAGCTTATGCGACTTAATCATGGGTTTTTTCCCTAACACATCTCCTTTACTAATCCTAACACTAATAATAGGTCCACATACACTAACATATAGCTATTCCATTATTTTTCTACTAAATAATTCCTAAACAATTAGTTAAATAATTAATCAATTATTTCGGGGCGTTACAACTCTCCCCCACTTAGAATATTTTCGTCCTCGAAAATTTACCTGACTCGCACAACTCTGGATAAGACTCCCGCACCTTGCTTTGCAGCTCCCACGTCATGCTTTCTCCGGCAGCTCCCAAATAGACTACTTTCACCAAAGCGAACTCCTTGCCTCTTAGAGTCTTCACCTCATGATCTTCAATTCGTACCGGCATCTTCTCTACAGTGAGATTATCCCGTACTTGCACATCACCCGCTTGAAATTCCGAATCCTTTCTTCGCTTATCATGATAACTCTTCTGTCTACTTTGCGAAGTTTTCCTCTGCTCCCGAATTAATTTCCGCGATTATCTAGCAGACAACAAACCAGCTCCCTCCTCTTCAGGAGTAGAAAAACTTACAGACTTGCTATGACAATTAATATGGGCATGGTTATACTCTAACCTATTTTACCTAAGATCACATCCAATCCGCTTAACGGCAACCAAATTAAATCAACGACAAAGTCTCTGTCGAAAATCGACAAGGGACACTCAGAACACACAAGAGAAGTAGTCACCGACCCATTAGCTGGAGTGTCGACAACCATCTCTCCATTCATAGAAGACAACGCAAGACCCAATCTTTTCACACAATCAGCAGCAATAAAACAAAGAGTAGCACCGGTATCAACAATATAAGTTAGAGGAATACCATTAATGAAGCATGTACCTCTAATAAGTCCACCCTCCTTAGAAGTCTCTGTCCCTACCAAAGCGAACACTCTTCCACCAGCTCGTTCCTTCTTCGGTTTCTGACACTGACTACTGATGTGTCCTCCTTCGCCACAGTTGAAACAAATCACCTCCTTATGCTCACACCCGGACACCTCATGCCCGATCTTACCGCAACGGAAACACCTCTTCGCCTCAGCGTTGCACATGTTACTCTTATGACCAGCTTTACCACATTTGAAGCACATGACACCAGCATGAGCATCTCCCCCACTTGTTCTCTTACCATCAGCGACTCTCGGTTCACCTCTACCAGCAGGAGCATCATACGGCTTACCACGACTCTGAGACTTGCTCCTCTTCTCATTAACAATCTTATAATGAGCATTGCTATCCTCCTCGTAGATCCTGCAGCCGTTAATCAAATCAGAAAAGGCACGGATCTTTTGATATCCAATGGCCTTCTTGATCTCTGGCCGCAACCCGTTCTCAAACTTAATGCACTTTGAGAACTCAGCAGTTGCCTCACTATAATGCGGATAACACTTGGCTAACTCCACAAACTTAGCAACATACTCAGTAACCGACAGGTTTCCTTGCTTCAGCTCAAGGAACTCAATTTCCTTCTTACCCCGAACATCCTCCGGATAGTACTTCCTCATAAATTCCCTACGGAACACAACCCAAGTTACCTCTTCGCCTGCAGCTACCAACCTTTGACTAGTCTCTAACCACCAGTTGTAGCGACCGAAAAATCCGCGTGAGGATTCCTCGAAGGTTCAAAAATGAAGCCGCCACCAAAGTTTAGTTTAAGGGCAAACATTGGAAAATCCCTTTTGGAATGGATAAGGGTTTTTGAGACCAGATTTGGGTTCGAGAGTCGGTCATGCGTGGGGAAGGTATTAGCACCCTACGACATCCTTCCTAAGGAAGGTTACCTGCTAATTAGTTGTAGAAAAAAAATGTTAATTTTGAAAATGTCAATTTTTTACCCTTTTATTGAAAGAAAAAGACTTAATAAAAATTTTAGTTTTTTGTGCTTGACAGGAGTGGGCCCCTGCTCCTACGTATCTCCAGGTGCGATGGAGAAATCAAAGCTACGTAGTTCTTGGTTAGAAAATGTTTGTTGGTTGGTATTTTTTAATATAGGGATTTTAGGACTGTGTGATCTGTGTTGGAGGACCACAGGGGGTCTGAAGGAGCACTGGGGCTCTGAAGGGCCGCTAAGGGCTGAAGGAGCGCTGGGGCTCTGACGGACCACAGTTCACTTATCCTAAAACGATGACTAACCCGGCCGTACGACCGACTAAATCCCCTACTTTGAAAATAAGACTTTTTTTATTTTTGAAATGAAAGAGATGTGTTTGTATTTTTTAATTTAGAAATTATTTATTTTAAATAGGGATTTTAGGACCTGATCCGTAACGGTTCATTAGTGGCCTAAAATCAGACTAACCTGACTGTACAGTCGACTTAGTCCCCTATTTATATTTTGAAAATGAAATATTCATCTATTTATTTTTATAGGTTTTTTTGTAAAAAAGGAAAATTTATTTTGTGAAGAAATAACAAAGAGGAAAAAAAACGAAAAAAAGGGGGTGAAACAGTAAAATGGGTGCAAGTTACAGGAGGGCTGTATTATTAAAACTGGGGTGCAGATAGTGAGCCCAGCTTGTTTTTTGTAAGCTGGGCTGCGTTTTTTATTTTCTGATGGGCTTAGGGGAGGTGCGCGAAATAAACTGCAGGGGTGTTAGTAGAAGTCTGAAAAATAAAATAAAAGTGAAAGTATGAAAATGCCCTTAGGTCCATACTATAAATACCTAAACCTAAATTGGAAACCCTAAATTTCCTCTCTTCCCACGGCGAGCCTCCACACCCTAAAATGTCAAGCCTAATTTTTCTCTCCCTCCCTCTCTTGGCGCCGTGCACACCCCCCCTCTCTCTCCTTACACCGCCACTCTCAATCTCCTCCCTCTCCTCTTCTCACAGTCGCTCCCTACTCTCTCGCCAAGAACCCACCTCTCTTCCTCTTCCTCGCCGCCAAACACTCTCCCCTCTTTTCCCCTCGGGTCTACGGCGGCGTTTTGGTTCGATCTGGGTTTGATTCGCGATGGGAAAGGGGATCTGACGGTGGTTCGTAAGTGGTGGTCGTTTGGGACGGAGATCGGTTTGCGAAGGTGTAGGATTCGACGGTGGTGGCTACGTTGGGTTCGATCTAAGTTTGAAGAGGGGTTGTTAGGGGTGGTTTGGTGATGGTTCTAGGGGTTGGTTCGGTTTGTGGAGGAGGAACCTAGTGGTGGTGGTGACCGTGGTGGCTCTAGGACGCGGTGGTCGCGAAGGGGAGGAGTGGGTTGGCTACGGTGTTGCGGGGGGTTTGTGGTCGTGGTGGTGTACTGTGGGTGGTTGTTGGGCGGTTCGGTGGTGGAAATGGTGAGGCCGTGGCGTTTTAGGGGTGGGCCGTGAAGGTTTGGTTTCTGTGTTGGTGGTTCGCGGCGGAGACGAAGGAGGCGCACGGCCAACAGCCACCGTCCATGGTGGCCGGAGCTTCAGAGTGAGTTTTGCTATGTTTTATTTGTTTTTTCTTCTACGCTTTTGGATTGGCTGTCATACATATATTTATGTATTATTATTTTTTTTAAAAAAAACCTGACCTCTCTCAGTTGTTGTCTCTGACTTATTTTTGCTGCTTTGTTTCTATTTTGCAACCTTAAATCTGTTTGTGTTCTTTTATGAAACAGAAGGAAAAAATGTTCAAGACTAAATCCGTGATTACATACATGTACATTATCAGACTACATGATTTATGTGTACATGAAACAATAAATAAAGAAGGTAAAAAGAGATATGAAAGATAAACAGATGAATTTAGGCACTAACCTAGTTCCAAGACCTTTGGAAAAAAACCAGTACTTCCCTCTATTCTGCTCAAACTGAAATATGGTTTCTGTATATTTTTTGTGTGTGTGAATTGTTGTGCGTCTCTTTTTTTTTCTTCCTGTTACTGCTGCTGCCTATGGTATTTATAGTTGAAATGCTGTGGTGTAGGTGTGGGTGTTGAAGCAGGGAATCACAACTCTAGGAGACCATAAAGCACAACAACCTCTGGTGGAGGCAGTAAGAGGCAGCAGGGGAGCAGCAAGGGATGGCAGCAGGGGGTGGCACAGGGTTGCTGCCACTGCAGCAATGCTTTTTTTGTTGAAAATGAAGACCAAACAAAAGGGACAAGAAGAAAGAAGCTTGGGCTTCTAGCTCCAAGGAGAGAGCAAGTCGCATGCTGTCTCTATTTGATTTTATTTTATTATTATTTTTTTACTCTTTTTTTGCTTTTAATTAATTTTTGTACCAATTGTATTTAATTTTTTTGTCTTCATGTATATCAAAGTTGACTTAGGTTGTACTTTTTATTTTGTAAAAAAAAACTGTTTACAATAATAAAAAAACATTAATTCAGAAATTGATTTTTATTAGTTTTTTTTATATAACAATAATAACAAACAGATTAAACTAAATAACAATAATCATAATATCAATAAGTAACGAAACCGAGTTAAACATTCGCAATGACGAGATGCGAACGCGCTTCCGTGGTGAGAGCGAAGATGCGCGCATAGTAAAAAATGAAACGTGGCACAGCGAGAAACCATTTGCTTTAATCTAACGGACAAAATTGGGGTATGACAGCTGCCCCTCTTTATTTTATTTTACTAGAAAATTCTCGGATTTTCGTAGTAGAAATGGAAATGAAGATCGAACAGACGCCAATTTTGTTTGATGAAAAAGAAAGAAGGACCGTTGGGGGTCTGAAGGAGCACTGGGGCTCTGAAGGACTGATTAGTCTGAAGGTTGAATTCTCAGGCGACGATTGGCGAACTGGTTTGAAATAAACTGAAGGACCGACGGGTCTGAAGGGCTGCCTGAGCCTGATGGACCAAAAATGATCTGATGGACTGCAACTAGTTATGGCACTAGTAAAACAATCGGAGGGTGACCTACGTCGGGGCGGTCGTGAGGGTCAAGATCAGATCCGGAACTGATATGTTGACCACGAAGGATTTACGCTATGCCTTAGGCAGATGCAGCTAATCTGAAGGACCACCGGGGGTCTGAAGGATCTGTCGCGCTCCGTGGCGACGTTATGATCTGAAGGTGCAGCTCGAAGTAGCGTTTGACGCGCTAATTCAAACTGAACTGAAGAACCGATTTGGTCTGAAGGATCTATGCTAGATTTTGCTAACACTGCGATCTAACGTGCGATATAGGATTTAACACTAATCGCGTTGGCTTAAGAATTTGCTGTAGGTACGTGTCGACACAGAGAGTCGATACGAAAAACCACATATGATATGTATATGACATGTATGCGATGTATGCATCTGCGGTGATTAATTTTGAGTGAGATGATGAATGAAATGCTGAATGATTTTTTTTGTTTCTTTTGTACTTTAGCTTTTTGCTTTGTTCTTTTGCCCTCTTCTAGCTCTTTTTTAGTTTTGCTCTTTTGCTCTTTTGGCTTCCTTTTACTGGTTCGATCAACTTGCGGGGTATCCGTCGTGGGGCATGAGGGTAGTCCAGAGCAGCGGTATTACTAGATTCGGCGCAGACTTATTATGATTTGTTGTTTGAAGTGATTATGCAGATACTCGTCCTCATTGCAAATTTGTTAATGAGAGACCGTTTTATTTCTGTGATTTTTAGGAATTTCGCAAAGATTGTAATGTCCAATAGTTCATGCATATGTTCCACAATTCAGTATCATTTATCATAAAACATCACTTTAAAGCGAAGAAATGACGGTGCCGATCACTCATACGCATAATTTTGACTACCCACCATCCCACATTTGGGAGTGTTGACTGCCTTTTTATTTCTTCCAAGTCTAACTTTTTGACCCTAATTTTTGCCTGGACCGCTCTTTAGAGTTTTCGATCCACCGGGTCGCTCTAACTTTTGCCTAGGCCGCCCTTTCGGGTTTTCAACCTAGCGAGCTCATCTTGCTTGGCTCATCTTGTTCCTTTTTTATATATTTCTTTAGGCATAATACTTCTTAACTGCATCTGAATTTACCAGAAGTGGGAGATCTTCACCATCCATTTTTGTAAGAATTAAAGCTCCTCCAGAGAATGCTTTCTTTATCACATAAGGTCCTTCGTAGTTTGGGGTCCATTTTCCCCGGGAGTTTTTTTGGATAGGCAAAATTTTCTTGAGCACGAGGTCTCCTTGAAACTGTCGAGGGCGAACCTTCTTATCATAAGCCTTCTTCATTCTTTGTTGGTACAGCTGCCCGTGACACAACGCAACCATCCTTTTTTCCTCTATGAGGTTCAACTGATCAAGACGAGTTTGAACCCATTCTGCCTCGTCTAATTTCGTCTCCATTAGCACCCGTAGAGAGGGTATTTCAACTTCGATGGGAAGAACTGCTTCCATCCCATATACTAGTGAGAACGGAGTTGCCCCTGTTGACGTGCGAACCGAGGTCCGATACCCATGCAAGGCAAAAGGGAGCATTTCATGCCAGTCTTTGAAGGTCACCACCATCTTTTGCACAATCTTCTTTATATTCTTGTTTGCCGCTTCAACTGCCCCGTTCATTTATGGACGATATGGGGAGGAGTTATGGTGCTGAATTTTGAAATCTTCACACAGCTCTTTCATCATTTTGTTATTCAAGTTACTCCCATTATCAGTGATGATCTTATTTGGAAGGCCGTAACGGCAGACCAAATCTCTTTTTATGAACTTGACAACCACAGATCTTGTCACACTGGGATAGGAAGCAGCTTCGACCCATTTGGTGAAATAATCAATAGCAACCAAAATGAAGCGATGCCCATTTGACGCCTTAGGTTTGATGGGACCAATGACATCCATCCCCCACATTGAGAACGGCCACGGTGCTATTAGGACATTCAAGGAGGCTGGTGGCACATGAATGTTGTCAGCATAAACTTGACATTTGTGACACTTCTTCACATAGTTAAAGCAATCAGCCTCCATTGTCAACCAGTAGTAGCTAGCCCTTAGGATTTTTCTTGCCATGGTATGCCCATTGGAATGAGTTCCGAACGAGCCTTCATGGATATCTTTCATAATTCTTTTTGCTTCCTCTTTTGCTACACATCTGAGGAGGACCATATCATGATTTCTTTTGTAAAGCATTTCCCCATTTAGGAAGAAACCCATCGATAACCTTCTAAGTGTTCTCTTGTCATTCTCTGAAGCACCAAGAGGGTATTCTCTGCTTGTGATATAATGCTTGATATCATAATACCAAGGCTTACTGTCAGGCTCTTCTTCAATTGCCATACAAAGGTGTGCTGGTAATTCCCGGTGTTGGATCCTGATGAATGTCAGATTCTTGTCGCAATTGACATTGAACATTGAGGATAGGGTTGCTAAAGCATCGGCCAACTGGTTTTCTTCACGCGGGCGATGATGGAAAGTGATCTCGTCGAATGACTTGATCATCTTTTGGATGTGATCGCGATAAGGTATCAATTTGGAGTCTCTAGCTTCCCAGTCACCCTTGATTTGGTGGATGACCAAGGCTGAGTCTCCATATACATCGAGTCCTTTTAACTTTCCATTCAAGGGCCGCTTTGATGCCTAGAATGCACACTTCATATTCCGCAATGTTGTTAGTGCAATAGAAGCTCAATCTAGCGGTAAACGGTATGAAGCGGTTATCCGGGGAGATTAATATAGCTCCGACCCCATGCCCCCACACACTGGAAGCGCCGTCAAATAACATCCTCCATCTTTCATCATCTTGAGACTTTCCTTCTTCGAATAGAGCCATTATATCTTCATCTGGGAATTCGTATTGCATTGATTGGTAATCCTCGACTGGTTGGTGTGCTAAGTATTCAGCCAATGCACTACCTTTGATTGCTTTCTACGTAACATATAGGAGATCGTACTCAGGACAATAGCATCTGCCATCGAGCGATTCTTCCTGTGAGTGCGGGTTTTTCAAAGATATACTTGATCGGATCCATTTTAGATACCAACCAAGTCGTGTGGCTTAACATATACTGCCTTAGCCGATGCGCGGCCCAGGCTAGAGCACAACATGTCCTTTCTAACAATGAGTATCTTGTCTCGCACTCAGTGAACTTCTTACTTAAGTAATAGATGGCATGTTCTTTCCTTCCGGATTCGTCATGTTGCCCCAGCACACAACCCATCGATTTGTCTAACACTGTTAAGTACAGGATGAGAGGTCTGCCAGATACAGGTGGCATCAGAATCGGAGGGTTTTGGAGACACCGCTTGATCTTTTCGAAAGCTTCTTGGCAGCTATCGTTCCACTTCGTTTCTTGATTCTTGCACAACAATTTGAAGATAGGCTCACAGGTAGACGTTAATTGGGATATGAATCTAGAGATGTAGTTCAATCTTCCTAGAAACCCACAGACTTCTTTTTCAGTTTTAGGCGCTGGCATTTCAAGAATTGCTCGTACCTTGTCTGGATCTACCTCTATTCCCTTCTGACTGACTATGAACCCCAACAGCTTTCCTGATCTTACGCCGAAGGTGCATTTAGCAGGGTTTAATCTGAGTTTGAATTTCCTTAGACGTTCAAAGAGTTTCCGCAGATTAACAATATGCTCTTCCTCTGTCTTTGACTTGGCAATCATATCATCCACATATACTTCTATTTCTTTATGCATCATATCATGGAATAAAGCTACCATCGCCCTTTGGTATGTTGCACCAGCGTTCTTCAATCCGAATGGCATTACTTTGTAACAGAAGGTTCCCCAGAGAGTGATGAAGGTGGTTTTCTCCATATCCTCGGGGGCCATGTTGATTTGATTATATCCGGAATATCCATCCATGAAGGAAAATAAAGAGTGTTGCGCTGTGCTATCCACCAGGACATCAATGTGGGGCAAAGGGAAATCATCTTTAGGACTTGCTCTGTTCAGGTCTCGATAATCGACGCACATTCTGACCTTCCCATTCTTCTTTGGAACCGGGACAATGTTGGCTACCCATTGAGGATACTTTGCTACTGCTAAAAATTCGGCATCAAACTGCTTTTTAACCTCATCTCGGATTTTTAGTGACATGTCTGGCTTCATCCTTCTTAGCTTCTGTTTCACTGGCGGGCATTCAGGCTTTATTGGTAACTTGTGTTCAACTATGTTTGTGTCTAGCCCTGGCATATCTTGGTATGTCCATGCAAAGACGTCGACATAGTCGAATAAGAGTTGAATCAATTTCTCCCGTTCACTCTCCTTCATTGTGGTGCCCACTTTAACTTCCTTCTTATCCTCTTCTGTGCCCAAGTTAATCGTTTCAGTAGATTCCTCGTGAGGTTGGATTGCCTTTTCCTCTTGTTCCATCATTCTCATTAATTCTGGAGGGGTTTCCCAATGATCTTCAACATCTTCCTCGGTTTGGTTAATGGGGTGATCAAAGTTATGGTATGAATGATTGTCGTTGTTATTTTCAAAGATGATATTTTTAGATCTGCATTAGCGAAAATTTACGGAATGAAAACAAATAAAAGAGAAAGAACAAGGCGAAATGAATTTAGAGAATTCAAAATGCTATTTTATTGATACTGATATTGAAACGAAACATGCGTGCCCTTATGAAATGTCCTAAGGCCTTGGGCAGAGCCATAGGATTGCATTACAGAAAATTACTTTGCACTAAAAACTATAGGAAAATCAACAATCTCCCAATTCTTGAGCTTTTCGTCTGCAGGACAACGACGCACAAGACTGACACCGCCTTCTTCGGTACTTGAATCATCTTCAATAGCTGCAACCTGGTTAGGATCTAGTATTCCTGCGCTCTGAAAGCTTTGCTTTATGTCGCAGATGAAAATCTTCTTCCTATCTGGCTCCCGACCCTCAAGTTTGGCCAACCTCCGCTCCTTCTTTTCCGCGGCGATCCTTCCTTTGTCAACGCGACTAGGCCAGTACCCTATCCCACGTCTGTCTTTGTTTTCATGCAACTGTATGGGTGTCAGGATCCCTTGTTCAGTCTTCCCTAAACCACTTCCAGCTTGATAACCCTTGCTTGTCATGACTTTAGCGATCATCAGTGCAGCTTTGGACAACTTTGGTTTTAGCGATGGGGCCCCGTCCCCCACAAAGATAGCATTTGCAATTTCTAGTGCTTGGAAGGCGGTCTCGAAAGATTCTTCTGCAGCCTCAACATAGCGGATAGGAAACGGCTTATTCACTAGCAACTCTTCTTCCCCCGAAACGACCACTAACTTGTTGTTGATTATGAACTTGAGCTTTTGATGTAGAGAAGAGGGCACAGCCCCTGCGGAATGGATCCAAGGTCTTCCCAGAAGACAACTGTAAGACGGATTGATGTCCATTACTTGGAAACTCACTATGAAGACCTCTGGACCTACCTGTACAGGTAACTCCATCTCTCCGATGACCTCTCTTTTAGACCCATCGAATGCCCTGACCAGTGTAGAACTGGGTTTCATATATGAACAATCTACGTCTAGCTTGTTCATGGTTGATTTGGGTAGTACATTCAGGGACGATCCGTTATCGATAAGTACTCGAGCTAGAGAGTATTCTCCACATTTCACGGAGATATGCAAAGCCTCGTCATCTGTGAAGGTGAGGTAGTTGTTTGCAACGATATTTCCGACGATCCCATCAAACTGACCAACGGTGATATCGTGAGTAACATGAGCTTCACTCAGCACCTTCATTAGTGTTGCTCGATGGGCTTCAGAATTAAGCAATAGTGACAGCAGGGATATCTTAGCGGGGGTCTGATTCAGCTGATCCACTACCTTGTACTCACTCTGCCTCATAATATTTAGAAACTCACTGGCTTCTTGTTCAGATTGTGCTTTCTTGCCTGTATTTTTGTCACATGGCTCTCCCTCTATGTTTTTTCCTTTACCAGTCATTTCTCTTTCATTTGATTTTCTTTCCCCGGGTCCTTCAGGGGAATAGACGCGCCCGCTCCGAGCCATTCCACTGCCTCCCGAGATGTTGGTGACATCAGGATTGCTCTGAACTTTCGCACTGTAATTCCACGGGACTGCATTCGTATCTTTGAAAGGGAACGGAGTCGGTACCCGTATGGTTATTGCCTTTGGTGCAGCAAGGGCCATCCTTGAGTCTTTGCTATAGAGAATCTCTAGCGGCCGTCGAGCATCTGTGTTCCTGCCCCTGTTTGACTGAATGGTTGATACGTCTTCTTCTTTCTTTAGAGAACTTATTTGTACCATGTGCCGGTCCAACAGGTCCTGAAGAACTTGTTTGAACGCCTCACCATTTCCAATGCAGTGATGGTCATTGCATGGATTCTTTCCAGTGCATTCTCTCTTGATAATCCCAAAGGAACACATATTTGCATGAATCGCTTCCAGGGGTGTCTGGATGCATTCTACCCTCCTGATTAGGGACTGCTCTGCAGAATCCTCAATTGCATTAGTCGAGGGCATCCCATGTCCTGGTAATGGGTTGGTAGCCACATTAGGACCATTTTCTTTGAAGTTCAACCAGCCCGAGGCGATTAGATCTTGGACGACATACTTCAATGCCTTACAGTTTTCTATGGAATGGCCGACCGTTCCTAAATGAAATTCACATGTGGTGTTTGGGTCGAAGCCTCTAGGAAAAGGGGGATGGATCTGCCTCATTGGGCGGGTGGTGATTAAATTATGACTGAGCAGGTGGCGAAATAGGTCGGAGTATGACATAGGGATTGGATCAAACTGGACGAACTTCCCATCTGAGTAGTTTTATGGTTTATGGCCCTGGTTGTTTTGGGCAGGTGAGGTAGATTGTGTTTGTGCTGAGAACGGATTGGTGTGGGAGGGATTTGAATAGGAAGTTTTTCCGGTTCCTGTGCTGGCGTTGGCTTCTCCTTCATTCTTTTTAGGAAATCCGGAGAAGGGCTTTCTCTGGTTAGTGGGAGGAGTATAAGCGATTTTCCCATTCCTCATTCCGTTCTCTAGCCTTTCCCCAATAACGACCATATCCGAAAAACTTGACGATACACTCCCAATCAGTTTTTCATAGAAGGGTGAAGGAAGGGTTTCCATGAACATAGATACCATTTCCTTCTCAAACAGAGGTGGTGCTACCTGAGCTGCTAGTCCTCTCCAACGCTGAGCATATTCCTTGAAGGACTCGTTATCCCTTTTAGCCCTGTTTTGTAGTTGAGTCCTATCAGGAGCCATATCCGTGTTGTACTTATACTGCTTAAGGAAAGCATCAGCGAACCGGATGTGAGTGGTGTCAACTGCATATACCAACTTGAAGCTGCCCCAGCTAAGCTGTCTTGGAAGTAGTGGATAAGCAGCTTATCGTCATTCGCGAATGCGGCCATTTTCCTGCAGTACATAGTTAGGTGACTTGCCTGACATGTTGCTCCTCTGTACTTATCAAAATCAGGTACCTTAAACTTAGGGGGAATAACCACGTTGGGAACGAGACATAAATCATGTGCATTCCTTGCCCCAGTATTAGTTCCCTCTATGGCCCTTAACCGTTCTTCGAGCATTTGATATCTGTCCCTGGATTGATGGTCCCACGTTCGGTAATTATAAGGATGAACCATTGGAACAGCAGCTGAGCTCACATGTGGGATATATAAGTGGGAGGAGTTCCCGGTATTTTGCCCAGGAGTCTGATGACTCGTCACTAACGGTGGAGTGTAATTCTGTAACATAGCCGGCGGCATGGTCGTAGGGATCTGGCCTTGCGGTGCTTCATTCAGTGCTTGAGTCATATTGTGATTCGGATTCACGACCCCCATAGGGCCACCCTCTAAAGTGGCGTCCATCGTAGGAGGTGTGTAGCCGGCTGGAAGTCCATAAGGGGGCCAGTATTGGCCCTGACCATCAAACCCAAAGTTGTGCGGCGGAGGAAGGCTTGTAGCGATATTTCCGGTGTTTCCTACTGAGGCGTTTTCGTCTGCAACTCTCTTTTCAAGAAGTTTCATAATATCAGCCATCTGTTCCTTCATGGCCATCATCTCGTTCATCTTCTCCTTCAGCTGCTCAATATCATCTCTCAACGCTTGGTTGTCTTGATTCTCAGTCATTTTCCTGGCTTGCAAGCGAGTACGGTAGCGGTGTTGATGAACCAGTTTGCCTTTTCGTTCTGTTTTTTCCAAAATTTTTAACATAAGTTTGTGAATGAATGAATGAATGAATGAATGAATGAATGAATGTGCATGAGATGCATATGCATGATTGAGCCTGTGGAATTGTAAACCACTCATTTGACAAGTGAAGGATAAACCAGGATCGAGATTTAAACCAAACCAATTTTTCATTGATAAAAGAAAGTACAACCAAACGAGTTCTTCAGGGATTACAATGGAAACTACAGCAATTTAAACTCAAACAACTACGCCATCCAAGCCATCTTTCTTTTTTTCACACCGGGACAATTTGCCTTAATCTTTAAGAAGGCAATAAGCTCTTTCATATACTGAACAAATTTGAAGACTTCGACTGGGGTATTCTCCCTGGACATGACGATATCAGCATCTTTCAAATGATCTGGGACATCTATGATGGCTTCATTGCATAGTTTAGCTAGATTTGAGAACCTGTCCTGGAGGTAATGACAATGATCATTCAGCTTCATGTATTCCTCTTTTAGATATGCGTGCTCTTTCTCGGTTGTTTCATAGAGGTTCTTCTGGTAATCAGCGAACTCTTTCAATTCATTCGCATTTCTGAACTCCTTTTGGAGTGCTGCTTGACACTCTTCGAGTCTTCCCAGTATCGCCCATCTGGCTTCTCTTTCGGTTGCAAGCCTACCCTCATACTCATCAACCTTTTCTTTCAACTGCGCCCTCAAACTTTGGAGCTGAGTTTGAAGATCATTTTCCTTCTCCACAGCTTCTGTCAACTGACTCTTCCACACATAAGCATTGTCAATGGCCCTGTCTCGGTCTCTATTACGTACTTGGAGCTCTTCATTGGCACCTCTAAGGCTTTCTTGCACACGAAGAAACTTAGCCTTCCCGACCTCTAACCTTTCTTCGCATTCTGCAATGCGTTTACTTTTGGCGATATTTTCTCGCCTCAGGCCTGCGTTTTCTTGAAGTGCTCTTTCCAGCTGGGCTTGCAGCTCAATCGTTTCTTGTTCAGATTTGGTTAAGGCAACTTTGACTTCTTCTACTTCTTCATTGAGGACGGGAACTGGTTCAGGAACTTCATGGCCGGCGGGAAGTGCGAGGCGAAAAGGTAGCCCGACCTCCCGGACTCTAAGTGCAACCCATTGAAGATAGTTTTCCCCAGCATCAATAGCTCTAGGGCCTAGTTCACGTCCCTTTTTGACTATTCTGTCCTAGGCTCGGCTAACCCTTCTTAACATGTCAAGATCTTTAGAGCCTCTGCACTCTAGCTCAAATGAGGATAGGGATTCTCCTGGGGGCGGATTCATCATGGGATAACCGAATTGCCTTAAAGCAATGGCTGGATTGTAACTGATGCAACCTCTCGTTCCTATGAGGGGGACATTTGGAAAGTCTCCACACTGATAAACAAATTCATCGATGTTTTGATCTCGAGAATACCACGAGATGTCACTCCCTGTTAGGCCGGCGAGGTACTGGGCCCACTCAGTCTTACCCCTAACTTCCATATGATGACTTCTTTTGAATATATGAGAGGTTAGCCAACGGTACAACACAGGCAAACAACACCATATCACACCTGCTCTTTTCTCATGACGCTCCCAGAGAGAAAAATAAACATCAGCCAGAACGACTGAGGCAGGGTTTTGTCCTCGGGGCTTGAAGGCCAGAAAGACATCAATTGCGGTATCTTCAACAAAATCTTTGTCATTTGGGAAGAGAACAATCCCATAGATGAGGAGAGCAAAGACATCCATGAAAGTAGCCCAATCTTTCTTTTTGGCCCAGAGTGAAGCTTCCTTCTCTAGGTACTTTCTGGTCAAACCCTTTTTGCCACCCTATTTCCACTATCTTTGTGGCTAATTCTGACGTTGGAACCTTCAATATCTTGGATAAATTTTCAGGTAGGGGATAACGCTCTACGTACCGATAAGGCTTCTTATTCTCGGGAGGGAAACGCAAAATATTTTTAAACTCTTCCAATGTTGGAGCCAGCTGATAATCTTGGAAAGTGAAACACCGTAACAGTGGATCAAAATACTGGCCCAGTGCAGTGATAGCTTCAGCTGGTACCTCAACGTCCAGGAGGCTCAGGAGATTCCCATACTTGACAGTGAATAAGTCACGACGCCATGCTGGCATTTCATTGCCAAGGTCCCGCAGATTTCTCAAGTTTGGTTGTTTGACTTTCAAATGCATGGTTCCTTTTAATTTTATGGCCCGATCCATCTCTCCTTGCCGAAAAGGTCTTACAATTCCCTGGCGGTCATAAAAATGCATGCGAAATGAGATGTCGATGCATATATTTTTTTTGTCATGCGAAAGAAAAAAGAGAACGCATGAAACATTTTCTTGAGATAAATTTTAAAAAGCGTTTTCTCTTGTTTTTTTTGAGAAATTTTGAAAAAAGAAAAGTATTAGGTTTGTTTGAATGTAAGGGGTATGATGCTCCTTTGTATCCTAAAGAGGTTCCTTGAGAGATGTTCTAAGGATGTTCTATTAAGTGAACCTTCCAAGGGATAGCTCTATAGAGTCCTAAATAGGGTTCCTAGAGCCAACGACCCCGTTCGAGAACGCTAGCCACAACAATAGGCAAGCTATTAGAAGTGATAGCACCCTCGAAGGGACCAAACTCTAGGTGAGACTTTCGTAACCACCGACCTGGACGTACATCCAGAGGGCCATTACTACGCAGTCTCGTTCTAACTTAGTTTATGCTCCAGTCCGGGTACAAGACTATTCTCACGTGTGTGCAAAAAGTGTAGTAGTGCAGTGTGTGTAGGAGCAAAATGACAGATATATCCCCAAGCTGCAAAACAAGCAAACACATATACAGAAAGTGGTCCTCTATCCTAATATTTACATATCACATCAAGGAGAATATAATATGCAATAATAATAATAAAATAATAATAAAAGACAAAGTAGGGTAAAAATAAAGCATTAAATTAACAACTATTCCTACAACTAATTAGACTAGGTTTGACTCTCTAAAAAATCTCCCCAGTGAAGCCGCCAGCTGTAGCGACCGAAAAATCCGCGTGAGGATTCCTCGAAGGTTCAAAAATGAAGCCGCCACCAAAGTTTAGTTTAAGGGCAAACATTGGAAAATCCCTTTTGGAATGGATAAGGGTCTTTGAGACCAGATTTGGGTTCGGGAGTCGGTTATGGGTGGGGAAGGTATTAGCACCCCACGACATCCTTCCTAAGGTAGGTTACCAGCTAATTAGTTTTAGAAAAAAAAATGTTAATTTTTAAAATGTTAATTTTTACCCTTTTATTGAAAGAAAAAGACTTAATAAAAATTTTAGTTTTTTGTGCTTGACAGGAGTGGGCCCCTGCTCCTACGTATCTCCAGGTGCGATGGAGAAATCAAAGCTACGTAGTTCTTGGTTAGAAAATGTTTGTTGGTTGGTATTTTTTAATATAGGGATTTAAGGACTGTGTGATCTGTGTTGGAGGACCACTGGGGGTCTGAAGGAGCACTGGGGCTCTGAAGGGCCGCTAGGGCTGAAGGAGCGCTGGGGCTCTGACGGACCACAGTTCACTTATCCTAAAACGATGACTAACCCGGCCGTACGACCGACTTAATCCCCTACTTTGAAAATAAGATTTTTTGATTTTTGAAATGAAAGAGATGTGTTTGTATTTTTTTAATTTAGAAATTATTTATTTTAAATAGGGATTTTAGGACCTGATCCGTAACGGTTCATTAGTGGCCTAAAAAGCAGACTAACTCGACTGTACAGTCGACTTAGTCCCCTATTTATATTTTGAAAATGAAATATTCATCTATTTATTTTTATAGGTTTTTTTGTAAAAAAGGAAAATTTATTTTGTGAAGAAATAACAAAGAGGAAAAAAAAACGAAAAAAAGGGGGTGAAACAGTAAAATGGGTGCAAGTTACAGGAGGGCTGTATTATTAAAACTGGGGTGCAGATAGTGAGCCCAGCTTGTTTTTTGTAAGCTGCGCTGCGTTTTTTATTTTCTGATGGGCTTAGGGGAGGTGCGCGAAATAAACTGCAGGGGTGTTAGTAGAAGTCTGAAAAATAAAATAAAAGTGAAAGTACGAAAATGCCCTTAGGTCCATACTATAAATACCTAAACCTAAATTGGAAACCCTAAATTTCCTCTCTTCCCACGGCGCGCCTCCACACCCTAAAATGTCAAGCCTAATTTTTCTCTCCCTCTCTCTCTTGGCGCCGTGCACACCCCCTCTCTCTCCTTACACCACCACTCTCAATCTCCTCCCTCTCCTCTTCTCACCATCGCTCCCTACTCTCTCGCCAAGAACCCACCTCTCTTCCTCTTCCTCGCCGCCAAACACTCTCCCCTCTTTTCCCCCCGGGTCTACGGCGGCGTTTTGGTTCGATCTGGGTTTGATTCGCGATGGGAAAGGGGATCTGACGGTGGTTCGTAAGTGGTGGTCGTTTGGGACGGAGATCGGTTTGCGAAGGTGTAGGATTCGACGGTGGTGGCTACGTTGGGTTCGATCTAAGTTTGAAGAGGGGTGGTTTGGTGATGGTTTTAGGGGTTGGTTCGGTTTGTGGAGGAGGAACCTAGTGGTGGTGGTGACCGTGGTGGCTCTAGGACGCGGTGGTCGCGAAGGGGAGGAGTTAGTTGGCTACGGTGTTGCGGGCGGTTTGCGGTCGTGGTGGTGTACTGTGGGTGGTTGTTGGGCGGTTCGGTGGTGGAAATGGTGAGGCCGTGGCGTTTTAGGGGTGGGCCGTGAAGGTTTGGTTTCTGTGTTGGTGGTTCGCGGCGGAGACGAAGGAGGCGCACGGCCAACGGGCACCGTCCATGGTGGCCGGAGCTTCAGAGTGAGTTTTGCTATGTTTTATTTGTTTTTTTTCTACGCTTTCGGATTGGCTGTCATACATATATTTATGTATTGTTATTTTTTTTAAAAAAAACCTAACCTCTCTCTGTTGTTGTCTCTGACTTATTTTTGCTGCTTTGTTTCTATTTTGCAACCTTAAATCTGTTTGTGTTCTTTTATGAAATAGAAGGAAAAAATGTTCAAGACTAAATCCGTGATTACATACATGTACATTATGAGACTACATGATTTATGTGTACATGAAACAATAAATAAAGAAGGTAAAAAGAGATATGAAAGATAAACAGATGAATTTAGGCACTAACCTAGTTCCAAGACCTTTGAAAAAAAAACCAGTACTTCCCTCTATTCTGCTCAAACTGAAATATGGTTTCTGTATATTTTTTGTGTGTGTGAATTGTTGTGCGTCTCTTCTTTTTTTTTCTTCCTGTTACTGCTGCTGCCTATGGTATTTATAGTTGAAATGCTGTGGTGTAGGTGTGGGTGTTGAAGCAGGGAATCACAACTCTAGGAGACCATAAAGCACAACAACCTCTGGTGGAGGCAGTAAGAGGCAGCAGGGGAGCAGCAAGGCATGGCAGCAGGGGGTGGCACAGGGTTGCTGCCACTGCAGCAATGCTTTTTTTTGCTGAAAATGAAGACCAAACAAAAGGGACAAGAAGAAAGAAGCTTGGGCTTCTAGCTCCAGGGAGAGAGCAAGTCGCATGCTGTCTCTATTTGATTTTGCTTTATTATTATTTTTTTACTCTTTTTTTGCTTTTAATTAATTTTTGTACCAATTGTATTTAAATTTGTTGTCTTCATGTATATCAAAGTTGACTTAGGTTGTACTTTTTATTTTGTAAAAAAAACTGTTTACAATAATAAAAAACATTAATTCAGAAATTGATTTTTATTAGTTTTTTTTATATAACAATAATAACAAACAGATTAAACTAAATAACAATAATCATAATATCAATAAGTAAGGAAACCGAGTTAAACATTCGCAATGACGAGATGCGAACGCGCTTCCGTGGTGAGAGCGAAGATGCGCGCATAGTAAAAAATGAAACGTGGCACAGCGAGAAACCATTTGCTTTAATCTAACGGACAAAATTGGGGTATGACACCAGTCATCAGCTTCTTCTGCCAACATATGAGTACCATAACGAACCATCTGTGCTGGAGTGCAGTCCATCACACGGAAGATCCTCTCCATCTCCTTCAGCCAAGCCAACGCTCCATCAGGATTATACTTGCCCTTGAAAGTAGGCGGATTCTCCCTTTGAAAGGTTAGCAAACTACGAGACCCAGGATTTTCACCGACGTTTTGCTGACCCTCCACGGCCTGAGCCGTAGCAGCCAAAGCAGCAGCGATGGCAGCATCGTTCGTTCCAGCCATCTTAACTAATCACTACAACATAAATAACAGTTAGAACTAATTGACAATACTTGATCGTCAATGACACAATAACTTGACAACTTGGCCGGACAGACCGAAACTGCTCTGATACCACTAATGTAACACCCATTTCTACCCGGTAAAAATATTAGTAAAATCAGAGTTTTCACAAACAAACGGATGCTACATTTATCAACTTAAAAACCATAAACAGACATAAATAAGTCTTTTCTGAAAATCGTATACATAACACCCTAACTCGGATGAACCGACAAAACAACATTTCAAAACAAGTCAAACTTCTTTTAACTACGCAGCGGAAATTTCAATGGTTCAACTAAACAATCGTGGCAACTATGCAAGATTCATAACTCAGAATCCAACAGTAAACAACTTAAATAACATAAATAAATGTTCATCCCCCCGAGTGCTACGTATCAGAGCGACGTCACCGACCCGAACTAATGAAGGTGCAACGTCATTCATTCGAGGTTACCTGCATACGTTACCAACATCGGGGTAACATTCAAACAGAAGGGGTGAGATATCAAACTATATAATGAATCATATGAAAGACAATATATATCAGGTCAGGGCATCAAATCATCCTTTCACAGCAGTCAATATCAACATATCACAACGGTCAAGTCATTACGTCACAACAGTCAAATCTTCTCAATCGCATAAATATGCAACATGAATGCGGAATGCAACTCGACTCAGGGCCACCGCCCTATAATGCATGTGGTACCATAATCCAGCCAATAAATAGAGGCTTCAACATCGTAACATCATTTCATCATAATTTGCCAGTCCAGGCCATCGTGTTTTGAACATAGCTCCATCGTAAAAATATGCTATGTATGCGACGCTATGTAAATGCACAACCAATAAACAACGATTACATAGCAACGCAACAACATCGGAAATCATCGTTGGCCATAGGCCTACAACATACCACTTGCCAATAAATAGAGGCAATTCAACTAGGTACACCATCATCAACAATAATTAGCAAGTTAGCAGCTTTCAACATTTTTGGCAACGCATCAACAACTTAGCAGTTTTCAACATTGGCCATAGGCTCACAACGTAAAATCCATGCCAATAAATAGAGGCAATCCAACTGGTGTAACATTATCAACTAACAACGTCTGAACCAACAATTCAGCCACAACAATGGGCACTAAGGCGCCAACAAGCAACAATAACAACCATAGGCGCTAAGGTGCCAACATGCAACAACAACAAACAGGAATAGCAACACTGCAACAGCAGCAGCAACAACACCAACAGCAGCAGAGCAACAGTAGCACAGCAACAGCAACACAGCAACAACAACACAGCAACAGCAGCACAGCAACAGCAACACAGCAACAGCAACACAGCAACAACAACACAGCAACAGCAGCACAGCAACAGCAGCACAGCAACAGCAACACAGCAACAGCAACCCAGCAACAGCAACAGCAACACAACGATGACAACACATCAACAGCAGCACAGCAACAGCAGCACAGCAACAGCAACACAGCGACGGCAACACAGCAAC
Organism: Astragalus membranaceus; assembly: GCA_039519185.1. Classification (NCBI taxonomy): domain Eukaryota; kingdom Viridiplantae; phylum Streptophyta; class Magnoliopsida; order Fabales; family Fabaceae; genus Astragalus; species Astragalus membranaceus. The sequence goes on along the minus strand of CM076848.1, from coordinate 41,493,857 downwards.
AGCAGCACAGCAACAGCAACTCCAACACAGCAACAGCAACACAGCAACAGCAGCACAGCAACAGCAACACAACAGTAGCAGCACAGCAACGGCAGCACAGCAACGACAGCACAGCAACGGCAACACAGCAACAGCAACACAGCAACTAGGGTGTGGCGCCTAGGGACAGGGCGCCAACACCAGCAACACAGAAATAGGGTGTGGCACCTAGGGACAGGGCGCCAACACCAGCAACACAGAAATAGGGTGTGGCGCCTAGGGACAGGGCGCCATCATCCGTGAGCAGCAAAACACCAAGCACAGGGCGCCTAGGGCGCCAGTTTCAGCAACAACAACAGGGACTGGGCGCCTAGGGCGCCAATTTCAGCAACAGGGCGCCTAGGGCGCCGTTTTCAGCAACACAAACGCAGGGACATGCACAAGGCGCCAAGGGCGCCAGTTTCAGCAACAACAAGAACAGAAAACAGTGACAAGGCGCCTAGGGTGCCCCTTTCAGCACCCAATTGAATTTCTCATGATCATGGTAAAATACAATAACAATTCTAAGGCATAGGAATATCAATCACACAACATAATTATTCAACAAGGCATCCAATACATATATGATCATACATATGACAATCATCAAACCCTAACCCCAACATAAAGTAATTCATATATCCCATTATAAGGCTTGAATCCCACCCTTACCTTAGCCTTAGAAGATCACGAACCCTAGCCTTAGAAGATCACGAAACCCTAGCCTCCTCTCTCCTCTGAATTGGCGTCGTTCTCTCTCTCTTCTCTCCTCTTGGTCGTCGCGCCCTCTAGCTCTCTCTCACTCTCAAACTTTTGTTTTTCTAATAATGAAACCCTAACCTAGTTTCCTACTATTTGCCAACTCATTTAACTTCATGGGCTTTCCCTTAGCTTATGCGACTTAATCATGGGCTTTTTCCCTAACACCTCTCCTTTACTAATCCTAACACTAATAATAGGTCCACATACACTAACATATAGCTATTCCATTATTTTTCTACTAAATAATTCCTAAACAATTAGTTAAATAATTAATCAATTATTTCGGGGCGTTACATCAATGATCAATGATGTTGAGCTTTGATCACTATGTTATCATTGACAAGTGGACAATTGATTTTGTCTTCCCCAGTGCTAATATCAACTGCACTATAGTTTGATCCCCGCCTTGGGTACAGAGCAATGTTAAGACTCTGGGCCAGCTGTCCTGCCCCTCGATCCACCTACAATGAGCGAGTGATTAGTCACTGCTATCTGTGCGGTGGATACTCGGGTTTACCCAAAAAAAACTGCACTATGATTTGGAAATTCAATTGCACTATGGTCTGCAACCATATACATATGCCATATGGAAATTCTCTCACAACAACCATGATACCTTACTCAAATTTTATTTCCTCGTCTACTACAAGGGCCCATCCCCTGCCATTTTGTTACGACCATGAATGTTGAGCATGTGAGTAACAATCATTTTTGTTTCTTAGAGAATCCCAAACCACCAAAATAATGAACACAACCCGTCATTGAAGAATGAAGATACGAGCCTCCTATATATATTTGAATAAACTAAACGATGATAATATAGACCCCAATTTTATAAGCATTTTCCAAGCAAAATGAAGTCATGGTTTACTATGAGGCACCCTCCCCCCAAAGCAGTAAGGCTATAATCCCTCTTAATTATTGTTTAGAAGATTTCGTTTATCATGTGTTGAAACTTGAAAAGGCCAATTCCATTGACTTCTTTATGTAATTTTCCTTCCCACCCAAATGTGTAAACCAAACAATGAAGACTCTTAAGTGGTCACTCTTTCCTAAAGATTTGTGTATTTTTCTAATATTATTCACTCAGCATTTATGTGAGCATCTAGAATAAAAAGTTGCTGTTCCTATCATAAAAGAATGTGTCAAAAAAGAATAAGAAGTTCATGCCCATGAATTCTTCTCTAAGTAAAGGCTGTTTAATTAGCGGCAAAAGTGGTTAGAACTTAGATGCACGATTTCTTGCTACATCCACCATCAATCAATACACACCGATCATTATTTGCTCTTCTTTTATTGACTCAACGCGTTTTAACATTCTTTAGGTGCTACCACAACAACATTTCTTTTCTAAAAAAAGTAAACACCTTTGTGATTCTCCATGCTATCTATGATTAGATAAAAAATAATAATAACTATATAATGGTCGTTTAAATTTTTGTAGATACATACCTGATTATTTTTCATGGTCTAAACAAAAGTAATATTAGAGTATATGACAAGATAGTAAACAATGATGAGTTAGGGCTTAATTGGAAGTAGAAAATGTTTTTTTTTTTTAACTTTTTAGAGTTTGTCTAAGTGAGATTAAGGTATATTATTTTTCGAAGAGAGTGTGTATTTTTCGAAGAGAGTGTGACGGTGGCATATCTAGGACTCTGGTCAAGAGTGGTCAAACAATTTAATTTAGCAATTAATATATATATATATATATATATATATATATATATATATATATATATATATATATATATATATATATATATATATATATATATATCGTAGAAATTCTTTTACAACGTCAATCAATCACGAAACAATACATCATAAGGAATATTTGATTTTATCTCACCTACCTTAAAAAGTTTTTACAGCGATGGTAATAGAAAATAAACATATTTTGCTCTTCTAATTTGGTAATTTTGGTCTTTATGATTTTTCATTGCACTTTTGGTTGCTAAAAATCATGAATTGTGCAATTTTATTCCCTTATTTTTCCAAAATTCAAGATTTTTAGGAACAAAAGTGGAAATAATATATGATTTTGAGGGAAAAAATTGCGAAATTAAGAAAAATAGGGACTTAAATTGTCAAAGTAAAATAAAAAGACTAAAATCACCAAGTTAACAAAAACCACCATATTTGTTTGTGATAATAATACTTTTTTTGATCAAATGAGACTAATTAAACTAATGGACTTGTTATTGTTCTTTTATCTCATTAGACAAATAAAGTTAGTTGGAGTAGCTAAATAACATATTATTGGGGTAGTTAAATTTAAAATATACCTAATTATCCAAATACATATATTATTTTTGGATAACCAAAACCACCCCATAGTTATACTACCAACTGCTCCTGGAGCTGTTGTAAAAAAAAAAACTGCTCCTGGAGCTGCAATAATAAAGAGTAGTTAGGAATGGAAAGAGAAAAATAGTAACAAGATGTGCAAAAAATAAAACTAGAAGTGTCAAAATATATTTTTCATAAGAATATTTGTACAAATTTTTAAATTTGAGAGTGTGCAGCTACATACCCTGACCTATTATATGTAGGTCCGCCCCTGGTGACATTGTTAACAGAGTCGTCTCAAATAATTTGGAGACCTTATTCAAGTCTTAAAAATTGGGGTCATAATTATAGTTTTATCAGATGAATCACTAAAAATTGGGTCTATAATTATACTTTTATCAAACGAGTCATCAAAAACTCAAATTACTATATAAATTGTAAATAACATCTAAATACAACTTCAAACTAATTATAATTTTACCAAATGAATATACTAATTTTTTTGAGCCCTAAAAATATGGTATTGGGTTGTGGCCGTGTGCGTTTACCCAGCTTGCACAGCCCTTAGACAACCCTAATTGTAAGTTCTAAAACAATTATAGAATGTTAGACAATAATTTTAAAGCCGTGATCCATGTCACAAAAAGCCAAGTTGGCATTAATGAATCTGTGAATGAGATATGGGAATAAAATTGCCAAATTGCCACGTTTTCCTTAAACTGGAAAAAAATCAAAGGAACCACGAATCTGCAAAAGGTAAAAACATCACGGATTGAATTTAAAACAATGTAGATATGGATGCAAAGCAAGTGCTTAAAGCACCCTTATAAAATTACAATGGAGAAATTCTCATTTGAGTACTTAAATGAGTCTCACATGTATATATCACTTTTTTATAATTTTTTAATGGTGGTGCTTCATAAGAACTTCATCTCTACAATTCAGAATCGCAACAAAATTTACTAAATTGGTCATACTAATAACTTTCATAACTCTTTTATTAGTTTTTTAATCAAAATTAAGGATGTGGTCCACATGTCAAAATAGAGAGATGATATCCTATATAAGAGTTCCACCCCAATAAGTACCCATTTTTTATTCTACACAATGGGGGGTACTTATTAAATTCCAACTCTTAAGAGATAAGAAGTCGTAATCGTAGCTTGAAGAAAAAAAATGGCATTAAATTTAAAACCAAAAACTAAATGGGAACTAAAATAAGAAAGCCGCGGAGCACAAAGAGAATCTAGTTCCAAATTTGCATGATGTCATCTTATGATCTTAAAATTGTCACTTTCCTCGCTCACGATGACTAAAAATTGAAACCAAAACACCAGAACAGAACAGTCATAGAGCACCCCACCATATATAGCTAGGTATTAAGACTGGAATACCACATATCCCCAAAATTAACCATTTCGAGAATCTCCAAAACCCATCCCCAGAGCATGACTTGAAGACCACCCCATCAACCGATATAGCAAAACAGAACTGGTAAGGAAAATAATCTATCAATGAGCAGTTTCTCCTATTTCTTGCAAACCAGAGTTAATTCCCTTGAAGACCGCCGCAACAGCCGAAATCTAACTTGCAAAACACAAGTTGTGTTGACTGTTTACCGTCTAGATCGTACGATAATTATTTTTCAAATAAAGTTTTTTTGTTTTTCTTTTTTCCTTAATTGTGTTGGATTCTTTTGAAATAAAACATAAGGTCATCGCTGATGTTTGTATTGAAAATTTCAGCGATATGAGAATCTTGTTTCCCGATTCGAACTCGTGTGACAGTCTATGTATAGTGTTTATCTATCAATTTGTCTAAACCGACAAGAAAAACGTTAAATATATAACTCGAAGAATTTAAAATTGAATGATGGATAAAGTGTTTTTTCAAGGTAGACAAATAAATTGTTGTTCACACACACATTATAAATCATAAAGTTTTTTTTTTATAACCAAGATAATATATTGAAGGGAGTACTAGACTCCAACCACTACATGGGATTTCATTAAAAACTTTCTGGGGCAAAATCTGAAAAAGACCAAAAAACGAAAAACGAGTACCCTAGGAAAAGCGAAACAAAAAAACTAATTACCCTGAATTTAGACATACAAAAGGATTTCTCCACCAATCAAAAATCTTAAAATCAGAATTACAACCTTCTATACTTATAAACCAACTAAAGGCTATAGACTTAACATGGTTAAGAAGTAATTTATACAACGTTTTAGGTTATATAATTCATATGATTTTTTTAAAATAATCAATGAATCTATTGAAGAACCCAAAAATATAAAAATGAAGAACTAATTTTTATGACGATACACATGTGACTGATGTGAGATGTCTTATACTACTTTGGAGCAATAGGCGTAGCAAAAATGAAAAATGAAGGCTTATTGAAGACATTGGGTTAGGGGTGAAACAAACTTCATTATCAAACTTGTTGGTTTATATGATTTTTGATAATTTCATTTTCAAGTAACTTGACTTGATAATTTCCATTGGGTAAGGATTACCACGTCCATAAAACTAAAGTTTAATAAGTAGTCCATTTTTTCTTAAGATTTTAAAGACTACTTTGACACACAAAAATTAGAGACTATATACTTATTATTTTATATACTTTAGGGATCAAGTAGAATAGAAAATAAAAGTTCAAGAACTAGATTGAGAATTTAGTCTTTATTTAGTAGTTAAGCATAAAGGAGTTGAGTAGTCAATAGGTGCTAATTAAATTTAAAATACAAAAGGGTCAAAATAAAAATTAGGCTAAATATATATTTTGGCCCTTTATCTTTGGGGTTGTGGTCACTTTGGCCCTTTATCTTTTTTTTTTCTCATTTTAGACCCTCATGTTTTTTGTGTGTGTCATTTTGGCCCCTGCCGTTATGTTTATGTTTTTTTAGGCAAATTTTTAAGGACGAAAATGAAATCAATTAAAAACATAAGGGCCCAAAATGAAATCAATTAAAAACATAAGGGACTAAAATGAAATCAATTAAAAACATAAGGGGCCAAAATGATAACGGCAGGGGCCAAAATGACACACACAAAAAACATGAGGGTCTAAAATGAGAAAAAAAAAAGATAAAGGGCCAAAGTGACCACAACGCCAAAGATAAATGGCCAAAATATATATTTAGCCTAAAAATTATATATAAGAACATAAGTGATTTTTTTTCAAGGGGTGTAAGCGTAGTGCAGAAAGGGCTTTTAGAATCGGTTGTTTGGCACATTTGGAATCGGTTATTGGCCGATTCCAAATGTGCCGATTCTAAATGTAGGGACATTTTGAATCGGTTAAATAACCGATTCAAAATGTGACATTTTAAATTGGTTATATAAACAATCGATTTTAAATGTACTAAAAAAAGACATTAAAAATCGGTTCTTAAGATAACCGATTAGAAATGTCACCATTTTTTTTTAAAAAAATTCTTTGCAGCTTCTCTGTTTTGTGCCAAACGTCTCGGTGTCTGAAGCCCAAACAAAACAACAAAATCATGGTAAAATGCAAACAATAAAGATACACCTTAGAATACTATATTATAAATCAACATTTATGTGTTTGTGATATTCAAAACCTTTGGATCAAGTGTCTTTTCTAATGAGGAACCAGCTGCTCCTTTCTTCTGCAATAAAATAAACCAAAATAATAAGGATGACTTCACATGGAAAAACAGACAGGTTAACTAGAACAATGTAACCATATCAATAGCTTTCTAACTAGTAATCTGTTTCAAACTGAACTTCTGTTGATACTGAATCAGTACTTTCCCCTGTCGGATGTGCTGGAGTCATGTTCCTAGTCTGACCAAGAAAGAAGAAAAATAAGTTAGTTGCTGGAAACAGAAACATATTACTCATCATAAAACTTTTTGGTTTGCTTGATTCATTACCTGCACGAGTTTCTGCAGTTCTCCTTGATTACCCAGGGGCATTATTCCACAAATTGGGAATCCATTAGTTGGTCAATTTTGGACAGAAACATTAGGCGTTGGTTATTGTATTCCAGCAGGATACTTGAGATCCACACCATTTGACTTACTTGCAGCAGCCATCAGAAGAGACTGTTGCTGTGCTAGCATGGCAAGCTGCTGTTGATGCATAGCAAATGGAGACACCATATTGCTCTGCATATATCCAATTCACTGGTCAGGTAAAAGCACATCGAATTACCAAATGAAAAAAAAACCGTCTGATGATAGAGGGCAACAAATAAAGTCTTTTTGCAATTGACTTGGATAATAACTCACAAATTGGAAAAAATGGGAACAGATGATCAAACAAGAATAGAAGGATGAATATATTCAAGAAATAAGACAGATTTAATAAAGATTCAAATAAAAGTAACTCCGCAATCTTAGACAAACCTATTGAAGCAATTATTCATACCTTTTCAAAGAGGCTCATGATATCATTTTTCACATCTTTCTATGGTTTTGCCGGATCTAAGCTTGATATTAAAGAAGGTGAATCTTTAAATAGATACTCAATTCCAGATGCAGACTGAGGAGTATTCTCAACTACTTTTGGTGGACCAGACTTCTCGGTTGTTGGCACCTCTGCAGCAGCTGAAACAGTTATAGCACTACAAAAAAATAGGGTATTAGCGACGGATTTTTCCGTCGCTAACGACTGTTTTTCCCTCGCTAATAGCAATTAGCGACGGATTTAGCGACGGACCGGTTCCCTCGCTAAAAACCTTGACGCTACTGAATTTAGCGACGAAATTTTAAATCCCTCACTAAATCCGTCGCTAACCTTGTTTTTTTTTAAAAAAATGATTCCCATATCGCACCATCACCACCACCACCACCACCTAACTCCTCTAATCCTCACTCTTCTCTCTTTCTCACGAGGGACGGTTTGAGGGAAAGAGAGAAGAGTGAGGATTAGAGGAGCTAGGTGGCGGTGGTGGTGGTGGTGTGGTGTTGAAGAGGTTTAGAAAGATAGAGGGAGAGAGTTGGGAGAAAAAATGAAGTGAAATTTAAATGGGAGTGATGGTGTTGGAGTGGTGGTGGTGTGCTGTTGAAGAGGTTCAGAGAGAGAGAGAGAGAAAGAAAGAAAGAGAGAGAGAGAGAGAGAGAGAGAGAGAGAGAGAGAGAGAGAGAGAGAGAGAGAGAGAGAGAGAGAGATAAGGGGTTGGGGAGATAAGGGGAGAAAAAATGGTGTGGTGTTGAAGGAGGACGGTTAGAGAGAGAAATGGTCCGTGAGAGAGAAAAAAGGGAGAAGATGATGGTGGTGGTGGTGGTGAAAAGGGAGAGATTTTCGTGAGGTAAGAGGAAATGAAAACGGAGAAGAAGAAGAAATGAAAGAGGAAGAGGAAGAAATGAAAGAGAAAAGAAAGAATTTGGGCTTATAAAAAAAATTAACATTTAGCGACGGACTTAGTGAGGGAAATCCGTCGCTAAAAGTGGCCCAGTCTTCAATAATCTGCACCAGTCAGAGTGGCACATTTCCCCATGATTAGCGAGGGAAATCCGTCGCTAATCGGATTTAGTGAGGGAAATTCGTCGCTAAAAGTGGCCCAGTTTTCAATAATCTGTAACGGTCATAGTGGCACATTTCCCCATGATTAGCGAGGGAAATCCGTCGCTGATTAGCGAGGGAAATCCGTCGCTAATTCAAAAAGAAAATTTCGAATTTCCCGCCTTGTCAAATCCGTCGCTAAAGGTGCCAAAATCCGTCGCTAAAGACCTCGTAAACAACCAAAATCTTTTTCGTCGCTAAGGCTGCCAAAATTCGTCACTAATGATGTTTTTAGTGACGAACCATGAATCCGTCGCTAAAATCCGTCGCTAATAGGTATTTTTTTTTGTAGTGTAGTAATAAAATTACAACCTAAGTTCTACACAACACATTTAATAGAAGCTGCTTGAAATCTTCCAAAACAAAATGTGTAACAACACTTTCTATTGTGATTTCATTAAAAGATTTCTTTTATGTTTTAAGGACACAAACATACATTGAAAACCTGCCCAGTTATTATCATCAGCAGTAGCACCAACTGCCTTGGAGCCATTTTCATTAGGGCCATCCATAGATAACATGTTGAAAAGATCGGTAGCATAGTCAACTTTTGAGGAGGTAATTTGAGCTGTGTCTGTTGCCTGCTTTGAAGTTTCTGCCTGTGGTTGGAGTGGCACATGGCATAGGCGAATCACAAGTATATAATATAATGAGAGTTAATAAAAAGTTTCCAATAATTTTATCCTTTCAATTTCTGCTGTCATGTCTGAAACACAATATTGCAGAAAATAAGTTGCAAGATGATGCATATTGAAAAGTATAATTAAGAACTTCCATAATCCTCATTTCCCTGAATTACAAAGATAAACCAGTTGACAAAAGCCTAAATAAATCATACAGTTCTTCATATATATCATACATAGAAAAGTTTTCCCCTCACATTATTATCATGCGTTTCAAGTCCTTCAGATCAGGAAATGTCATAGCTTGTGTCTTCAAATCAGATATCCTCCTGATACATAATAATGTTTCATCAATGAAAAGAAATACATTCCATCAACAAACTCTCAGCAAACGAATGAACGGATTCAAAATATAGAAACCCTAACAAAGAAAGAACTCACCCTTGGAAGAAAACCCTCACTAGTGCAAAAATGACATTAGAATTAGACATTTAAAGTCAGGCGCCCAGATGCCTGACTACATAGGTAGATACGGTGGCAAACTTGTAAATAAGTGGCAAAACTCGCGAGTATTAAGGTCAAGCAGATACACGCCTGACGTCTAAAGTGAAGAAATAGGGAAAAAATAAGACTTTAGAAGTCAGGCGTGTAAGCGCCTGACTACATAAGTGACACGGTGGCAAACTTGTAATTAGGGGTGAATTCTTTTTCTTCTGTTCTAATACTTTAGACGTCATGCTTCTATTCGCGCACGACCTCTAAAGTCCAAAAATAGAAAAAAAAATCACTCTCATTCTCAAACATTCACTCTCACAATTTCACTCTCCTCGAAGCCTCTCACTCTCACTCTCAGAGAAGACGAATTCCACGAACCCTAGCATTCTCACTCTCAGAATCTCATTCTCAGAACACGAATTTCACTCTCCTCGAAGCCTCTCCTCTAGCGTTCTCACGCCGTTCTCCGCCACGCCTCACCGTGCATTTCGTTCGCGAACTCGTCGCCCCCACTCCACCGTCCGGCGCGCGTCTCTTCTTCAGTCGTGGCTCATAGTTTCGTCACTGTTTGTCTTCTCTACCAGGTAAATCACCTTCCCTATTCTCTCAGACCTATAAATCTTCTAGTTTCTGCATTTTAGGGATTCAAGTCAAGATTTTAGGGTTTTTTCTCTCTCTCGCCCTTTGTTGATTTTGGTGTAAAAATAAGTCGTGTTTGTTTGTGTTCAATGCTATTATTACTGGTTTTGTGATTTTGTCTAATGTCTCCAAGTGGTTGTACTGTGTTCAATGCTAAAAATAAGGCGTGTTTGTTCTGTGTTCAATGCTAGGAATACTGTTGCTACCTTCAAGATCAGGGAAGGTCAACCACTTGGGATTGCTGTCACACTCAGAGGAAAAGTGAGTCTTTAGTATTCAATTTATGCAATGGTGGATTTTGTCTCCAAAGCCATAGAGAATGAGTGTAGATCAATTTATGCAATGGTGGATTTTGTCTCTCTAATTTCAGGTGCCTAAAGTTAAGAAGATAGTGGTTAACTGTGGTATTGGAGATGCTGCACAAAATTCAGAAGGTTTGGATGAAGCAATAAATGATCTAGCACAAAATTCAGAAGGTTTGGATGCTGCACAAAATTCAGAAGGTTTGGATCTAGCAATAAAAGTGAGTATTTAGTATTCAATTGATATTGCTCAATCAATATATTTATCAACATGTTGTTGATCATTTACTGATATTGCTTGTTATTTTCCCACTGTTGGTAATATTTAGAAACAATGTTGTTGGGTTCCGATAATTAGCTCCTAAAGGGTAATATTTTGGTTGATTTGCTGATATAGTTAGAAACAATGTTGTGACAAGGGGCTACTATTTGTTAACTTGTCTAGTCTCATGCATCTTTGAATCTTGCTTGTGTAAGGTTTTAAATTTTTTATGTATGTTCAGGAACATAACTCTTATTTACACTATCTTTCCACTCATACGATCTGGTTAATACACAGAGACTTTGTGCAGAATTACATTTAACTTTGTGCAGAATTACATTTTCCTATTTACTGCCACTTATACTGCAGTGACTATTTTTACAGTGCATATAATTAACTTTGTGCAGAATTACATTTTCCTATTTACAAGCTATTTGCAAGCTATTCTGCACAAATTTAATTGTATGCATTGTAAAAACAGTCACTACAGTATAAGTTCTCTGCAGTGACTGTATCTCATAGCGGTAAGCCAAGTGGCAATCTTATAAATAGTCTCTGTGTGTGTATCTCAGTCAACAAGAAATAATAATAAAGAATATTCAGTTACATTGAAACTGATTCAGTTTCAAGATTTACTCTCTTCTCAACACTGTGATAGGAATGGTGGTGGAAACTGGAAAGTATGTTAAGTCAGCCTTAAACATAAGTCAGCCTTAAGTCAGCCTTACCCTAACACATAATCAGTACATAATCAGTTTACCCTAACACATAGTCAGTTTACCCTTATAATTCAGCACATAATCAGTATTTAACACAGTTTACCCTAACTGACTTAAAGTCAGTTTTCCCTAACACAGATTACCCTAACACAGTTTACACTAACTGACATAAAGTCAGTTTTCCCTAACACAGTTTACCCTAACTGTTAATCAGTATTTAACACAGTTTACCCTAACTGACTTAAAGTCAGTTTTCCCTAACACAGTTTACACTAACTGACTTAAAGTCAGTTTTCCCTAACTGTTAATCAGCATTTAACACTTTTAATGAATGCAACTACACCAGTTGTACAGCTAATGTATAGGAAACTATTGTACACTTACACATATATATATTTATCCATTACTTGATAGGTGAAATCTAAAATTATTATCTATTTTTTTTTCGAGCGTAGCTACATGGATCGTAGTTGGATGCAAACTAGTAAGTTGAGTGATGAGTATGCGAAAGGGGTGGAAGAATTTCTAGAGTTTGCTCAAACAAAGCTTGAAGGTTGTGGTGGAATTTTTGATTGTCCTTGTGTTAATTGTGTGAACCGGATACCACAACCAGTTGCCACAATAAGAGATCATCTTCTAGTTGATGGGATTTGTCGTAGTTATACAACTTGGATATGGCACGATGAAAAGTTAGATATCCCAAGTGTGTCCGGAAGAGATAATTTCGCAGATTCAAATATGGATGATCGAATGGAAGACATGATACGTGATATTGGGCCGGAGTATTTTAAGCAAGCACATGCCTTCGATACTTTGTGCGAAGATAAAGAAGAGCCCTTGTATTTGGGATGTACAACATTCACAGGTTGACTGTGGTGATAAAATTGTTCAATCTGAAGGCGACGAATGGGTGGACTGATAAGAGTTTGACTGAGTTGCTTGAGTTGTTGAAAGACATGCTTCCAAAAGGTAACACATTGCCATGTCGTACGTATGAAGCGAAGAAGATTTTGTGTCCGATGGGTGTTCGAGTATAAAAAAATACATGCTTGCCCCAATGATTGCATATTGTATCGGAATGAGTTTGAGGAGCTGCATAAGTGTCCTACGTGTAATAGGTCACGTTACAAAGTAAAGACTGGTGAATCTAGTTGCGATTATGATAACTCAAAGATTTCTCCAGCAAAGGTTTTATGGTACCTTCCAATAATTCCTAGGTTCACACGCTTGTTTGCTAATGCAAAGGATGCAAAGAACATTAGATGGCATGCAGATGAGAGGAAATGTGACAGACAGCTTCGCCATCCGGCTGACTCTCTACAATGGAAGAAGGTTGATAGTTTGTTTTCGGATTTTGGCGCCGAGTCAAGAAATCTTAGGCTTGCGCTTGCTTCGGATGGGATGAACCCATATGGTAACTTAAGTACAAATCATAGCTCCTGACCTGTTCTCCTTATAATTTACAACTTACTCCTTGGTTGTGCATGAAGCGTAAGTATGTTATGTTATCCATGATGATTTCTGGCCCACGACAGCCAGGAAATGACATAGATGTTTACCTTAGCCCGTTGGTTGAAGACTTGAGAAAAATGTGGGATGAAGGCGTGGATGTGTTTGACGGGTATTTCAATGAAACTTTCAAGCTGCGTGCGATGTTATTTTGCACAATCAATGACTTCCCAGCATACGGGAACTTGTCTGGGTATAGTGTTAAGGGACATAAAGGTTGTCCTATTTGTACAGAAAACACGTACTACCATCAACTAAAACGTGGTAAGAAGACTGTATACCTTGGGCATCAGAGATATCTCAAACGTAATCACCCATACCGTAGGATGAAAAAAGCTTTTAATGGGTGCCAAGAGAATGAAACTCTCCAGAATGTCTTGACTGGAGAAGAAGTCTACCAAGTGGTTAAGGACATCAAAGTTGTATTTGGCAAAAAGCAAAAGCAGCTCAATGTGAAAAGCAAGTGGAAGAAGAGGTCAGTGTTCTTTGATTTTCCGTATTGGTCTAGTCTTGACGTAAGGCACTGTCTTGATGTCATGCATGTCGAGAAAAACGTTTGTGATAGTGTTATCGGGACGCTTCTCAACATTAAAGACCAGACAAAGATGGTATAAATTCTCGTTTAGATTTGCTCGAAATGGGCATAAGAGAACAATTACATCCAAAGCCAAAAGGTGAACGTACATATTTGCCCTCAGCATGCTATACATTGTCAAAAAAAGAGAAAATAAGTTTGTGCGAGTGTCTACAAGGAATCAAAGTTCCACAAGGTTACTCTTCAAATTTTAAGAGGCTTGTGTCAATAAAAGATCTCAAATTAGTTGGCTTAAAGTCTCATGACTGTCACGTGTTGATGCAACAACTACTACCGGTGGCTATTCGTGGCATCTTGCCAAAATGTGTTTGACATGCCATAACTAGGTTGTGCTTATTCTTTAATGCTATATGTGTGAAAGTCATTGACCCTCAGAAATTGGATGAGTTGGAAAACGAGGCTGCTATTATCTTGTGTCAATTGGAGATGTATTTTCCTCCCTCATTTTTTGACATCATGGTTCATTTAATTGTTCACCTAGTAAGAGAGATTAGACTCTGTGGCCCTATTTATTTAAGAGGGATGTATCCGGTTGAACGATACATGAAGATTTTGAAAGGTTATGTGAAGAATCAATATCGTCCTGAAGCATCTATTGTTGAAAGGTATGTCACGGAAGAAGCTATTGAGTTTTGTTCAGACTATTTGGCAGAAGCAAAACCTATAGGGCTTCCCAAGTCTCGTCATACAGGGAGGTGTCAAGGTAAGTGTTGTGCGAAAAGGTGATGTGCAAGTATACACAATCACAACAAGTAATATAATGATAAGTAAAGTTCGTTCCCACAGGGATTGGAATTAATCTAATAAGTTTAAGTGATTAGAACCTTAGTGAAAAGAATTAAGTGACAAGTAAAGGTGAAGAGTTGTAAACATTATAAGTTGTGAATAAACAGTATTAAGTTTGCAGTAATTAAAAGTGAGTTGGATAGCTCAATAGTTATGTAAGTCCCCAAGAGTAGTGTTCAGATAATATTAGACGCTGTAGCGTTAAGCGCTGTAGCGCTTCAGAATCCTTAGACGCTGTAGCGCCTTGGTGGCGTGCCTTTCAGTCACTTTCGTCAGGGCTATGTTACAAGACTCCTATGTCTAGGCTCTAAATAAGTTTTACCCCTGTATATTAAGCTCCTACAACATTTGCCTTATGAACTACTACTCCCCTATGTCTAGAGTTAAGTAGTGCTTCCTTTAAATGTCTTTAAAGGGTTTTCATTCATATTATTCCTTGAGTTCTCTTTGTGAACCATGTCTGTACCCACAAAGTTACCTTGTTCTAGTTGATCATTCCCAAACCAAGATTGAAAGTATTATGACACAAGGAATAAAACACAAACATCATAATATTATACAAAAGTTACTCAAGGTTCATTACATAGCAAGAACAATCCAACTACGACAAAGTTAGCTCATCACAAGTTCCATCATCATAATACAACTTGAGAGCATGTATTACCGTATGAAGACAAGAGAAGAATGGTTGCAAAAGATGCACTCCAATGATCCCAAGTAGCATACAAGAGATGAAGTTGAGGCGTGAGCAAAACCTTGAATGAGAACTTAGAAAACTATGTTAAAAAAATAAAAGCTTCAAAAGTATGTGTATCAATGGAGAATAGCTACTACGTATGTATGTAGTTCTTCTTCCAAGTTTTTTCTCACTTGTCTACGTACATTGCCTATTGGTGAAGCAATCTTAATTAATCTAATTAATATCTAAGTCTTAATAATAAAATAATATTACATGATGATTATTAGACTTAGATATTATCCTTAAAGTACTTTTACAAAAAGTGGTAATGATGGAATACAACAACTATCACATGGGTTCCATTTAGGAGGTGCCAAGTGTAATTTAGCATCCACTTGAAAGTCAACAATTCCAGCTGAAAGGAAGAGATAAGAGTGGTGACTCATCATGTCCTCAAGTGACCACACAAATATCTCAATGGTCAGCCGTCATATAACGCTGTAGCGTTTCCTTGATAGCACACGCTGCAGCGCTAAAGCAAAACATCAAACATATTCACAAAGGCATTGACTATGCCCAACTTTTAAGGAATTGACTTATAACCTATATTTATCCTAGTATTCATATATTCACATATTTAAGCACTAAAATTACTTGAGAAATAAGCTTAAGTTAAGTATTAGGAGCATAAATAACCTATATAAAATAAGGTTATCACACCCCCAAACTTAAACCATTGCTTGTCCCCAAGTAATGACACTTTGAACAAGATAAAGTTCTTATATAACTAGCTGCAGCTTTTAAATTAAACAGGATTTATTCAAAAGTTAAATCTTATCATTTTCACACACCATAGTGGTCCACAATTCAAATAGAATCATTACTGCTCATTTGTGAGTGTGTGATATCAAAGCTCAACTTAGTTCCTAGCTAATTTCAGAATTTCTCTAAGGTTTGGGAAGAATGGATTTCTTTTGGGTTAGGCAAAGAATGTTTTCAAAAAGAAGAGTGGAATATCAATTTCACACAAGATTTGAGGGGCTTCAAAGCACAGCAAAGGGCTTTAATTAGGCATTTTTCAGATTATTGGTCAGTGCATAAACTTTTGGTCTAGTGATCAAACGCTGTAGCGCTTCAAAGTCCGTAGACGCTGTAGCGCTAGATTTTTATGATTAAAACTAGATGCTATCTTCATTACTGAGCTCCTTATTTGCATTTTCTTTTTATGCTTTTTGGAACAGCTCAGCAATTTATTTAAGATATTTTGCAACTTTTTTCAAGACCACATTCATTTTTATTTTTCATTTTGCAAAGACCAATTTATCATCTTTTAATCCTAGCCTTAACATAACCGATGCACCCCCAAACTTAGCTTTTAAAACAACTCTAAATTTTTAATGAAAACTTGACTAACCCTTTGGTTATCCAAAACTTGACTTCATCCTTAGATTACTCCTAGCTAACTAGGTTCTTTACTAAGCTTGGATTTTGTGTAAAAGCAGCAATAACATCATTTCATTGTTTACACAATGCTGCCTTACTCAAAAATTCTTATTTATATTTGGCTATATGAATCAGCTTTTGCTTACTAAGAAATTTAAAACATGCAGCTAATCATACTTCCCATTCAAGCATACAAAATATAAAACATGCAACACATGCAAAATATGGCATAATTATACTAAATATTTAAAAACATCATTGTACTTAATTTAAAAACACTGTTAACCATAAGGTCCTCCCCCAGAAATTAAATTCAGCAGTGTCCTCACTGCTTGTTTGAGAAGAAAGGGAAAGGTCTTAACATAACAACAAAATAAAGTACAAAGTACATAACTGGCATAAGAAGCCAACAATTCTTGCCTTATTAGGCCTTCTTGAGCCTCTTACTGGCTCTTGAAGGTGCTGGGGCTCCTTTTGTTGCCTTCTTCTTCTTTGGCTGAGGTGGAGCAGGGCTTTCAGCCGCTACAGCGGTTGGTGGCGTTGCAGTGCTTGCTTCCTGAACTGCTGCCGCTGCAGCGCCTGATTCCTGCACTTCCACTTCCTCTTCTGATTGTTCTTGCTCCTCTTCTTCTTCCTGCTCTTCCAGCACTGGCTCTTTTTCATCCTGCATATTTACCAGCTCCTCAGCAGCCTCTTTTTCAGATTCCTCTTCTGTGAGATGCACCTCAGGCAATGGGTCACTAGGTACTGCAGACATAGTTGCTGCAGCACCTACTGACTGAATACCTTCTTCCGGGTACTCAGCCTGTTTGACACCTGCGACTCTTCTAGGCTTTATGTATGACTGGTAAATTTTCTTGAGTTGCTCAGTGGGTTTTTCTTTTGGTGCTGGTTGTTTTGGTTCGGGCTTCTTTGGTGCTACTTGCTTGGCAGGTGTTTTCTTAGGTGTTGGTTTGGTTGTTTCAGGGATGGAGGTAGGGGTTGATGGTGGATTGGTTGTTTTGGCAGTGGGGGTTGGTTTGGAAGGTGTGGTTTTTTGTTTCTTTGGGCTTGGGGTTGGATCACATTGTATTTCTTCAGCTTGCTCCTCCTCCTCACTCTCAGTTTCTTCTTCAGACTCACTTTCCTCTCCTGATGATTCTTCATCATCTTGCTTTTCCATCTCTTTCATAACTGCAATTGTTTCTTCTTCATCTTCCTCACTTATGTTCTCAATGTCATCAGAATCCAGGCTTTCCTCCTCTACTACAGCTTTTTGCACTTTCTGGGCTGGGCTAGGCTTTGTTTTCTTTGATGGACTAGCCACAACCTTTTTCTTTTCTGGCTTAACTCCCTTTTTCTCTTGCTTTTTACTTGGCTCTTCTTCCAGCAGCCAATCAGGGAATTGAGGAGGGGGAATTGATGTTTTTCCTTTGGAAATTTGAGCATACAATGCTTTTTCCCAGTCAAATTTTTCTTTCACAAATTTGCAGAGGACTTGTTGCTTCCACTACAAGAAAAGTCTGTTTTAGCTACCAATATTTGCGACGGGCAGTAATCCGTCAGTAATTTGCCACGGATTTGCGACGGCAAGTATAAAAAGTAAGGAGCGGGAAATTTCCCGCTAGCATTTGTGACGGATTAGAAAACGGTCGCAAATTTGCGACGGCTATCCCGTCACAAGCCCGTCGCAAATGTCATCAGTTTGCTTCTTATCACGCGTTTCTCATCTTCAGTCAAAATATCATCAGTTTCGTTCTTCTCTCTTTCTTTCTTCTCTCACGCTGACCCCTCTCACGCTGTCCCCCTCCCTCCATCGCGCCTCCACCCACACCGTCACTCTCCCCCATCGTGCCTCCACCCACACCCTCCACCATTGCGCCTCCCCACCCTCAATCTCGCAAACCCTAACCTAATTGCAAAACCCAAAATCGTTTCTTTCTTCTCTCGTCGTTCTCAGTTCTCTCATCTTCCTCAAAATCCAAATTGCAAAACCCCCAAAATCTCTCACAGTTTCTCACTTTCTTTCTCATCTCTGTTTCCCTTTCTCCCGTCTCTGCAAAACCCCCCAAAATCTCTATTCCCGTTCGCTCCCTTCATCATCATTCATCATCATCATTTCGTTTTCTATTTGTAGGTTCTCAGCGCCTCTTCATCATCATTCATCAAGGTATTTCGATTTCGTTTTCTATTTGTAGCTTCTTTCAGTTACTCATTTTTTATTTTTAGGTATTTTAATTTCGTTTTATGATTTAACTTGTTTGATGCCTTTAATGTACTGTGGCAGAAGCTATGTTGAAGAGACTGAGAGTGGTTTCATACGAGGTGCTGCTGTTGGTGCTATATCAGGAGCTGTTTTTTCCTTTGCAGAAGCTATTTGTTCTTTGGTTTGCTTTCACGTTAAAGTGTGTAATAGAATCTTTATGACAGTTTTTTTTTTTCAATTTCAAGTTATTGATTCTTCTATTATTATTGTATGACTGAATTACCTATAAATGTCACAATGTTTTGCTTCATTTGCTTCTATGAAAATTGGCCTGATATGAAATTAGTAATTTTAGATCACACATGTTTTATAGGGTTCAGCAGCTATGGAAAAGATTGTAGCAGTTGCGATGGTTACCAGGAGGCTTCTATTGGAAGAACCGGAAACGGTGTGTAATTTAGTTTGATAACATCTTTCGCATTTGGATAGATTTGTAAGAAGTTACATTAGGGTCATGAATTTCTTTTATTGAAAGTTCCTTATACCATTTTTACTGCAGAACATGCAGTCCTTGCCAGTTAGTGATCGGGATCAGATAGAGATATACATATCATCATCAATTAAAAGTGCATTTGCACGGGTGAGTATTATGGTCGATGATGGTTATTTCTCAAAAGTCATTTATGTGGTTAAGTTGTTTGAATTTCTTGCATGTTCTATTTCTGCCTTAAAAATCCTTGATATTCGGGTATTATCTGCCACTTAACTGATAATTGACTAACAACTAACAAATTGCCCCCATTTACTGTTGTTGATTATACATGTTTGAGTTTTTAATGAACATTTGGAAGCAAATATACTCTTAAAATTCTTTATCCTGCCATGCGATTTTAATGTGTATTGGAATATTTGCTTTCATTTTTTTATTTTTTTTCAAGAAACTTAACTACATGATAGAAGAATAGCTTGTTTTCGTATTCCATTTCTAATCCCGTGTTTAAGGAAATATCATTTCTTTCTGCAGACATATCAAGTTGTTGAAAGAGTAGATATGTCACATGAGCATCCCTTGGCATTGCTTGCAGAAGAACTCAAGAAGCTTCTAAAGAAAGATTCAGCAACTTTCATGCCTATTTTATCTCAGAGACATCCTCAGGCAGCTTTTGTATCTGCATCATTAGTTCACAAACTATACGGCCACAAACTGGTGAGTGTATATATGATTTGTTTATTTTTTCCTAATAACATTGTGAATATAGCTTTAAAATGACAGAAAATCTATTTGATTGTATTTTCAGAAACCCTTTCTGGATAGTGCAGAACATTTAAGCGAGGATGTCATATCGGTATTTCCAGCTGCTGAAAGTCTAGAGCAATTCATAATGGCACTTATTACATCAGTAAGCCAAGAAGAAAATGCTGAGATCTTGTTGAGGAAATTGAATCTCTACCAGGTAGGTAGTTAGATTACTTTTAGGCAACACAAAGTTGCTTTCCTTGATACTTAGAAGGAACTTATTCAGTGTCTTATCACATAGTTGCTTTCCTTGACTGGTGAGAGTGGAAGAAACCAACCAGCTCTTTATCACATATTCAGTGTCCCCTGTCAGCGAATTATTTTATATAGCTATTTGATGAATTTGATTGACAGTAGCTCTGAGGTTGATTTTACTATGATAATGCTAATTATGAGTCTTATGCCACTTGTTGGTCATCATATTGATAGTTGTAGAGCTTTCTAGTTAATTTCATGGAACCTTTCTATGATTATAACAAACTGAAAATGTGTATTTCTCAATCATAACTCTTTGTTCCAAGGTGGCTTACAGCCTCACAATTACTGTCTTCCAGTGCTTAAAAGAGAGATCCACAGTATGTAGCTTTGTCTCTCTTCCCGTATTGTCTAGAGAGTTTCAAGTTTCAACAGTTTCTATATGTTATATCAAACATTTTGGTTTAGAATTGAAACTAATGATTGTGTCAAAAATTGAAAGAATTGAAGTAATGATTTAAAAGGTATGGGTAAAGTTTGGTTGAGAAAATGTCATTAGGGACAAGGATCTTCTTTTAGACAAATGTATAACCAAACTGTGGATACCTTGGTCATCTTACCTTCTGCTAACTGTTTTTTTGTTTCTTATTTAGGACAGTCTATTGTTTTAGCTGTCCCTAGTGGAAAGTTGTAGGCATTCCTTCCCAGTGTCAGACAAAAAATTGAACCATTTGGACTTTATACCTTGAGTTATTTTTTTTGCATCTTGTTCCTTCTTTTTGATCTCTCAGTGGAAAACCAAAAGACACTGACAGCTTGTTTTAAATCTATGTGCTCCGGATGCAACAGAGATTTCCCCAGGTTCTCCTGCTCTGATGCATCGTGCAGCTGTTCTAACTTCACTGCTCCTTGATTGTGCAAAATGGAACATGGATGATTTTCAGAACCCACGCGTACAGGTTACATGCCCTTCAGTTTAATGAATCAGTTTTGACTATGGATTTCATCACAATGATTAAATGTTAAAATATTGTGACTTTCTGAAAGGTTATTATCAAAGTCACTACTTAGATTGGCGAGTACCTGCACCAGCATTTAGAACATTGTACTTTTAGTTTCTTGTCATATGATTATGATGGCAGTACAAACCTAACCTATGAATTGAGTTTCCTTTTTATTAGTCTCCTTTGTTTCTTTTATATTTTAGTCAAACTTACTTGTAAGTGTTCCATTTCTGAAGTCATGTTATGTCAATTGAATAAATTCTTCAATATAAATGTCCTCTTATTGTCTACACAGGCGCATGCTGCTTCAGCAGTGCTCAACTTCAGCGAAAATTGCACCCTTGATATCTTAACGCCATACTTGGATGGAATAGTTAGCAAATTGCTTGTACTTCTTCAGGTTTGTTTGTAGAAAATTATTTCCAAGAGTAATGTTGCTATGGTCATTTTTCTGAATCGTCATAAAATTATCATTCTCCATTAATTTTGGATATCCTTTATATTTTTCAAAATGGTGCAAGAGGGTGCCTTAACTGCTTTGGCATCAGTTGCTGATTCATCACAGGTATTTTTATAGAAAACTGTGTTCTTCAACATTTATAATTTCTTTTCTTTGGATTACTCATTTAATACTATGGTCTTGCTTAGGAGCACTTCCAAAAATATTATGATGCTGTCATGCCATACCTGAAGTCATTTACAGAACACGTTACTGGTGCTTTCATCACATCTGCAACTTCAAAAGGAAGGATTTCTCAGCACATGGACCAATTCTTTTGTTCGACCCTGGGATCCATCACAGGGTTTGCATAATCCCGGTAGAGATTGCCATAGTTTTGTAATCATTTGCAATTTTTATTTTGTTTCTTATAAGAAGGAAAGGATGAAATGGTTATCCAATTTCTATGTTCCTAAATTTCTGCTTTCTGTACTAAACATGCAGATGAAAAGATTAAGCTGTGGCTTTTCCTTCCCGGGCGTCATTCATCAGTTGTTGAGACTGCTCAGCCAGCATTATACAGATTAAGAGGTAACATGGATAACTGAACTTTAGTATTTGGTCATTTACATTTCCTTCTTCAAAGGTAATGGAATTGGAGCTTTTCCATTTTTATATTTTCTGATTATGTTTTAATATGTGGAAACTTTTTTAATATAGTTGTTGTGTCCGGTCTCTGGCTGGCTCCTCGGGATTCAGAAGAGGTTGCAACTGCTCTCTCCCAGGCTTTAAGGAATTGCATAGAAAGGTCCCCCCTCCCCCCTAATTATTCAAAAATGATGTTAATCTTGGTCTTATTTTATTGAATATTTTATTGAATTTGGCAGAGCGCTGCTTGGGCTTCATTACATGAGATTTGGAGATGTATTTTCTAAGTTTCATCATTTTCAAAATGAAGAACTGTTCAGGTATGTTTTAGCTACAATTAGATTTAGCATTGTTGTCTAGAGCATGATAGACCAATGCATGATGTGTGTTAGGTTAACAATGTAAAAATTTATAAGAAATTATCATTGATAGACCAATGCATCTTTGTAACAATTGTTAGTTGGTCAATAGTTTAGCTTGCATTGAAATACTTATCTGTTGGTGTCCCTCCTTTTTATCAGGAATATCCGGATGCTTTCCAGTGGTGATCTAGAAAAATTGTTGAAACATTCTACTGAGGCGACACATAGATTTCCAGGTTGGCATGATATTTTGTGCACCAACTAGTGTTTTTTGCAGTCATTTCAGTTCAAAAGGGGAGACAATTTTTTCTTTCTCTATCCACCTTTATGTCTAGTTATTGTCATTTTCTTCGTGTCACTGTCAAACTCTGTTTTTAGGTGTCCTAGATATCCAAAAGTGTTAGTTCTTCAGATTCTCAGATGGCTTTTCTTGGCACCATATTTGATTTTATTTTACGTTATTGCATTGCAGTGATTGTTTCTCCTCATGGAGTACGTGCCAGCCTGACCGGTTGTTCTTCAAGTGATCTTGTCAAGCAAAGTTATTTCAGGTCCTTTTTATAACCCTTTATGTGTACATTTGATGTATGAAGATATCAACAACGACTGAATTCCGTTTTTTCATTTTTTATTCTTTAGCAGTTCTGCCAAATTTAGGGTGTCAAATAGAATTATAGGTCTCCCATATCATGTTTCCCAGGGTGTTGCTTTTCCATTTTATATTCTTATGTTGTGGTTTTTTCTTTAGTTTTTTTGGGCTATTTCTTCAAATTGTTGTTTATCTATAGGTACAAGGTTGGAATGGCAGATATGTTGAAATGGCAGATATGTTGGAATGGCATATGATTATATTGGCACTGAAGGAAATTCAGAATGTAATGATGATGACGAATTTAAAGAGAAAGTTGCAGAAGTAATCTCCATTTGGCTTCAAATTGCAGCTAATTTTATAAATGATCTGTAGGTGTAGCTTTTGTTTACTCTAGAGTATAGGATAGTGTCATAGTGATAGTAATAGATGAAACCCTTTAGTCTATAAGATTAGGCTGTGATGCATATAAATATGAGGAATGGATTAGAGGGAAGCAGGAGCATCTTGGCATTTTGAGAGAATTAGGGCCTTTGAGCAATTGGGAGGTTTGCAAACGCTTGAAATTCTGCAAGTGTTCTAGTTTTGTAATCAAGGAATTTTCCCTCTATTCATCTATTAAATAGTATTTTGGATGTATAATTTAACTTTTTTTTTAATTTTTTTTTAAAATTTCCGACGGATTTGCGACGGACTTGCGACGAGTTTGCCACGGCAATTTGCGACGAGTTTGCCACGGCAATTTGCGACGGCTTTGCGACGGACAATTTGCGACGGGGAGTTTCGTCGCAAAGCATTTGCGACGAGCTGTTTTGCGACGACTTTTTGTCCGTCGCAAATGCCGTCGCAAACGCAAATTTGCCACGGAAAAAGGTCCATTTGCGACGGAAAGGTCCGTCGCAAATGAGCGATTTTCTTGTAGTGTTCAGCTCTAAGCGCTGTAGCGCTTGAGAATCAGAAGACGCTGTAGCGGCAGGTTTCTGCTTAACTTTGAAAATGCAAGGAAATGCCCCAAGAGGGGATCTTCTTTCTTCTTTCATTTCTACTTCTACATCAGCCCCCAGACATAACTCAGAAATTAAACAAGGAAAATATAAGTTACCTCCCTTTTTAACTCTGCACTTCTCTATTTCTCTGGCTATCAATCTGCCCACGTCTATCTTTTCTCCTGCCATTATAGTATCAATGACAATGAGTCTTTCTTTCTCCACAAATGTTGTGTGAGATGTAGGCAGGAGGGAGTGTTTGATAAAACTACACCACAGATTTGCTTCTTCACATAGATAGGCTTTTTTAATTTTGTATTCAGCTCCAAATTTGTCCCAAGTTGATCCTTCCACACAAATCCTTCTTCGAACAGCTTCCATTTCCTCATCTCCCCAGTTCAGCACTTTAGTTTCCAGCGCTTTTCCATGATAACCCAAATGGAAGATATCATTGATTGTTCTGGAGTTGAAGTTTACAGTTTCTCCTCTTACCAGTGAATGGGTTTGAGGCTTTCCCTCCTTAGGTTCTTCAATGCCAGAATAGAACTCTCGTACCAAAGATGTCATGTAATCTTTGCGATGCTTGATGAAGCTCTCCCATCCCAGTGATGTGACAGCGGTTGAAAACGCATCAGGAGCATTTTCTGTCTTGAATCCTCTTTCAGCTATGAAATCCATCTTCCAGAACCTTTGAGGATCTTGAGTTGCCTTAGGCATGGTGTTTTTCGTAGGATTTGAGGGTTCTGGTTTCTTAGTAGCTCCTTTACCAGATCGTTTGAGTGCGGCTTGCTTTTTGGTCATGGTTGGTTAAGAGTTTTGCGTATTTGTTTTTGGGCGCTTTGGGAAATGTTGGTGTGTGTTGGGATGAAGGAAGAAGAAGGAGCGGAAGTTATGAGTGGTGAGTGTGACGGTTGCGAGCAGTTTCTGAGATTAAGGAAAAAGAAAGAGAAAAGAAAATGGTGGCGTGGGGAGTTGTTGATATTAAAGTTACGGTTTTGTGAGTGAAGTGGGAGAGAGAAGATGAAACTGTTGATTTGACAATGGCAGGTGAGTAGGTGCACGTGCTTGTCAGGATAAGGATGGGGGTGCAGTGCCAGCTCATCCTGAGCAGGATCTTTTTATTTTTTTGTTTGACCTCACCCAGCCCTGATTTAGAACAAGCGCTACAGTGTTGTTGTTACAAGTAACCGCTACAGCGTTTATCCTAATTTCCTGCATAGAAAATAAACATAACAATTTTGTTAGACTTCTTGGGGTGCCTCCCAAGAGCGCTTGCTTTTAAAGTCTGCAGCCAGACTTTCTCTTTCAAATTAGAGATCTTTAAGTTCAATTGTGGTTTTGTCCCTTACCACATTTTCACCAAAATATTGTTTAACCCTTTGGCCATTCACTTTGAAGGTGGTATTGGTTGTTACATCATAGAGGTCCACAGCCCCATGGCTATATATTTTCATCAATTGAAAAGGGTCTGACCACCTAGATTTTAACTTTCCAGGAAACAATCTTAACCTGGAGTTGTAAAGCAATACCTGTCCTCCTTCTGTGAGATCTCTTTTTATCAATTTTTGATCATGCCATACCTTGGTTTTCTCTTTATAGATTGCTGCATTCTCATAGGCAAAATGCCTAAGTTCTTCCAATTCATTCAATTGCAGCAATCTAGCATCTCCTGCTTTCTTGTAGTCAAAATTGAGTTTTTTTAGAGCCCAATGGGCCTTGTGTTGAAGTTCAATTGGTAGGTGACAGGACTTCCCATAAACCAACCTATAGGGGGACATCCCCAAAGGTGTTTTATAAGCTGTTCTGTAGGCCCATAAAGCATCATCTAGATGTATTGACCATTCTTTCCTTGAAGGCCCTACCATTTTTTCCAACATCCTTTTTATTTCTCTATTTGACAATTCAGTTTGACCACTAGTTTGTGGATGATAAGCAGTTGCTATTTTATGTTTGACTCCATATTTAGCCAATAGGGTCTCAATTAGTTTATTACAAAAATGAGATCCCTCATCACTTATGATGGCTCTAGGAGTTCCAAAACGAGTGAAAATGTTTTTCAATAAAAATTTGCTCACAGACCTTGCATCATTGTTGGGTAAAGCAACAGCTTCCACCCATTTTGAAACATAGTCTACTGCTACTAAAATGTATAGGTTTCCACGAGAAGGGGGAAAAGGTCCCATGAAATCCATTCCCCAAACATCAAAGAGTTCAACCTCTAGAATGTTTGTTAAAGGCATTTCATGTTTGTTTGAAATATTCCCTGTTCTTTGGCACCTATTACATTTTTTAACAAAGTCTTGAGCATCTTTGAAAAGTGAAGGCCAAAAGTAGCCAGATTGCAATACCTTTGCAGCAGTTCTAACACCACCAAAATGCCCACCACATGGTGCAGAATGGCAGTGCTGTAGCACTTGAATTTGTTCTTCCTCTGCTAGGCATCTCCTCATTAACTGGTCTTGACACTTCTTGTATAGAAAAGGTTCATCCCAATAATATTGTTTCATTGTGTGGAAGAACCTTCTTCTTTGCTGATAAGTCATCTCAGCAGGTACCACCTTGCTAACCAGAAAGTTTACTATGTCAGCATACCAAGGTGTTGCTGGTTCAGCCGCTACAGCGTCAAGTGTTGTTACATTGACCGCTACAGCGGTTGTTGAGTCATCAGTCATTGCCAACAGCTGTTCATCTGGAAAGTATTCCTTGATCTCCCCACCTGCTGTACCTGCAATGTCTCTTTCTAATCTAGAAAGATGATCAGCAACTTGGTTCTCCACTCCCTTTTTGTCCCTTATTTCTAAATCAAATTCTTGGAGTAGGAGAACCCACCTAATTAGCCTAGGCTTTGCATCTTTTTTTGTTATCAAGTATTTAATGGCTGAATGGTCTGTGAAGACTATTACCTTGGTGCCAACTAAATATGATCTAAACTTATCAAATGCAAAGACTACAGCTAATAGTTCTTTTTCAGTGACTGTGTAATTCAATTGAGCTTCTACAAGTGTCTTGCTAGCATAATATATAGAGTGAAAAATTTTATCATACCTTTGCCCAAGGACAGCTCCAATGGCAAAGTCACTAGCATCACACATAAGCTCAAAAGGCTTACTCCAGTCAGGAGCTATAATAACTGGTGCTGTTATTAAAGCTTTTTTTAACTTATGAAAGGCTAATATGCATGGTTCATCAAATATAAAGGGGTTATCATGCTGTAACAGTTGGCACAAAGGTTTGGAGATTTTTGAAAAATCTTTTATGAATCTCCTATAAAATCCAGCATGCCCCAAAAAGCTTCTAATACCTTTGATGTTTGTTGGGGGAGATAGCTTCTCAATGACCTCTATTTTTGCCTTGTCCACTTCCAATCCTTTTTTGGATACCTTATGCCCCAAAACTATACCTTCTTGCACCATAAAATGGCATTTCTCCCAGTTCAGCACAAGGTTAGTTTCTTCACATCTAATCAAGATTTCTTCCAAGTTGGATAAGCATAGATGGAATGTTTCTCCAAACACAGAGAAATCATCCATGAAGACTTCCATGGATCTTTCAATGTAATCAGAGAAAATTGCCATCATACACCTTTGAAAAGTGGCAGGTGCATTACACAGGCCAAATGGCATCCTTCTAAAAGCAAAGGTGCCATATGGACAAGTGAAAGTAGTTTTCTGCTGGTCTTCAGGTAATATTGCAATCTGGTTATAACCTGAATAACCATCAAGAAAGCAATAAAATTCTTTACCTGCTAGCCTGTCCAGCATCTGGTCAATGAAAGGTAATGGAAAATGATCCTTTCTTGTTGCCTTATTCAACCTCCTGTAATCCATGCATATTCTCCAGCCTGTTATCTTTCTGGTTGGAAGCAGCTCATTCATTTCATTTGTTATTACTGTTACCCCTCCCTTCTTTGGCACACACTGCACAGGACTAACCCATGCACTGTCAGAAATAGGGTATACAATACCTGCATCCAACCACTTGATGATTTCCTTCTTCACCACCTCTTTCATAATTGGATTCAACCTCCTCTGCCCCTCAATGTAATTTTTAGAGTCTTCTTCTAACACTATTCTGTGCATACAAATGGTTGGACTGATACCTTTTATGTCTGACATTTGCCAACCAATTGCCTTTTTATGCCGCTGTAGCGTCTGAATCAGATCCTGTTCCTGCTTTTCAGAAAGGTCAGCAGCAATTATAACAGGCAAAGTACTATTGTTACCTAGATAAGCATATTTGAGGTGTGAAGGCAAATCCTTAAGTTCCAGAGTTGGTGGTTGTTCAGTGGAGGGGAGATCCTTTCTTATGTCTGAATTCTCCTGCTCCAAAGATTCATATTTCTTAGCCCAAATTTCTTTGGCTGTCTGTTCCTCTTCTCCTGCAGCTTCTGTATCAGACCATGTATCTTTACTGTTGCTCAGTAATTGCCTCAGATGATCTGTGCTTTTCTGGAAGTGATCTTGAATTACTTTGTCAATAACAGACACAAAGGAGCACTCTCCAATATTGGGATCTGGAAATTTCATAGCATTGAGAATGTTGAACTTGACTTCTTGGTCATTGACCCTCATGATCAATTCTCCTCTTTGCACATCTATCAAAGTTCTTCCAGTGGCCAAGAATGGTCTTCCCAATATGATGGGTACCTCTTTATCTGCATCGAAGTCTAAGATTACAAAATCAACAGGAAATACAAATTTGTCTACCTTTATTAGAACATCTTCTAAGATTCCTTCTGGATATGCAAGAGTTCTACCAGCAAGCTGCAGTGTTAGTGAGGTAGGTCTGGCAGTTCCCACTCCTAGCTGAGTGTATATGGATTTAGGCATGAGATTTATGCTGGCTCCCAAATCACATAGGGCACGGCCAGAGTAAAAATTTCCAATTGAGCATGGTATAGTAAAACTGCCAGGATCCTTTGATTTGGGTGGGAGCTTGTTTTGCATCAACATGCTGCATTCCCCAGTCATTGCCACTGTTTCAAACTCCCCTAGTCTCCTCCTCTTAGTAAGCACGTCCTTCATAAACTTTGCATAGTTAGGCATTTGTTGGAGAGCCTCCACCAAATGAACATTAATATGCAATTGTTTAAGGACTTCTATGAATTTGTTGAATTGCTTGTCTTCATGAGCCTTTCGAAGTCTTTGAGGATATGGAGGATCTGGGTATGTTGGAATAATTTTGGGTGGTGGTGGTGTTCTTTCAACAACAGGCGCTGTAGCAGTAGGTTCAGGTGCTATAGCGCCTGTTGTAGGTTCTTTTTGTTTTTCAGAATTTTTGTTTTTTTCATCATCTGAAACAGTTGAAGATCCTATCAAATCTCTCCCACTCCTTAAGGTTATAGCTTTTACATGCTCCTTCCCTGTAGTACCTGAAGTTGAAGCTTCTGTAGTGGATGGTAATGATCCACTAATTCTTTGGGAAAGGACATTAGCCATCTTCCCCATCTGCACTTCTAGATTTTTAATGGAAGCTTCATGAGTTTTCAGGGCTGTCTTGCAATCACTCATGAAACCTTTCATCAATCCTTCTAATGAATTATCTATCACAGGGGCATTCTGTCTTTGATAATTCTGAGCAGGGAATCCTGGTGGATTTGCTGGAGCACTATAATTAGGTGCTGTTGCATTGTTGGCTCCCCATCTGAAATTGGGGTGGTTCTTCCAACCAGGATTATATGTATTTGAATAGGGATTATTGTTTTTATTGAAACCCACAAAGTTCACAGAGACAGGATTACCAGGACATTCTTCATACAAATGCTCTCCTCCACAATATACACAGCTTACTGACCCTGGAGAGGCTTGCTCAATAACAGCTACTGTAGGTTCATGTACCGCTGCAGCGGTAACCGCTACAGCGTTTGATGTGCTCATAGATTTTATCATGTTAGTAAGAGAGGCAACCTGAGCAGATAAAGCAGAAACTTCACTTACTTCATGCACACCAGCTACCTTCTTTTGCTGAGCTAACCTTTCTGTAGGCCATTGATAGCTATTTGTGGCAATGTCATCAATCAGTTCACATGCCTCATTATAGGAGGTTTTCAACAACACACCCCCTGAAGAAGCATCTAGCATTTGTCTGGTTGTTGGATCTAGTCCATTGTAGAAGGTCTCTATTTGGATAATCACAGGTATACCATGATGAGGGCACTTTCTCAACAGCTCTTTCCATCTCTCCCATGCCTCAAACAGTGTTTCAGCATCTCTTTGTCTGAATGCAGTAACCTCATTCCTCATTCTTGCATTCTTACTTGGGGGAAAGTATTTTGCTAAGAATTTCTCAGCCATTTCATTCCAAGTATGGATAGAGTTAGGCTCAAGAGAAGTTAACCAGGCCTTTGCTCTATCCTTCAAGGAATAAGGAAAAAGTTTTAATCTGAATGCATCATCACTTACCCCTGGAATGATGAAGTTACTGCAGACTTCCAAAAATTGCTTTAAGTGTAAATATGGGTCCTCTTGAGGAGCACCACCAAACTGTCCCACTGTTTGCAACATTTGGAACATCATAGGTTTGAATTCAAACTGAGCTGTGTTGAGAGTAGGTCTTGCTATGCTTGTCTCCATGGTTTGTGGATCAAACACAGCATAGTCCCTCATTGGTCTATCTCTGTCATTTACCATTTGAGCAGGTCCTTCATTTATGAATTGATGTCTGTACCAGTCCTCTTGGTCATGTAAGGTTGGAGTGGGTGGTTGCTGATGTCTACCTCTACCCCTTCCACCTGGTTCAGTTCCTCCTCTACCAGAGCTAGATCTGCCATGTAGAGTGTTAGCTCTACCAGAAATGGTCCTATGGCTATGTTCTGACATGGTGGGTCTGAGCCTGTGAAGATGTCTTAGCTTCCTGAACCTTCTCTCTGGTTCTGAGTATGGTTCAAATTCTGGTGGTTGAGACCTGGGCATACGCTGTAGCGCTTACTGCTGCAGCAACAAGAAACAACACACCAGTGTAAAATAGGCACTAAGTTTACTAAAAACTTAAACAATGAAGATTAAATGCAATCCCCGGCAACGGCGCCAAAAACTTGTTGTGCGAAAAGGTGATGTGCAAGTATACACAATCGCAACAAGTAATATAATGATAAGTAAAGTTCGTTCCCACAGGGATTGGAATTAATCTAATAAGTTTAAGTGATTAGAACCTTAGTGAAAAGAATTAAGTGACAAGTAAAGGTGAAGAGTTGTAAACATTATAAGTTGTGAATAAACAGTATTAAGTTTGCAGTAATTAAAAGTGAGTTGGATAGCTCAATAGTTATGTAAGTCCCCAAGAGTAATGTTCAGATAATATTAGACGCTGTAGCGTTAAGCGCTGTAGCGCTTCAGAATCCTTAGACGCTGTAGCGCCTTGGTGGCGTGCCTTTCAGTCACTTTCGTCAGGGCTATGTTACAAGACTCCTATGTCTAGGCTCTAAATAAGTTTTACCCCTGTATATTAAGCTCCTACAACATTTGCCTTATGAACTACTACTCCCCTATGTCTAGAGTTAAGTAGTGCTTCCTTTAAATGTCTTTAAAGGGTTTTCATTCATATTATTCCTTGAGTTCTCTTTGTGAACCATGTCTGTACCCACAAAGTTACCTTGTTCTAGTTGATCATTCCCAAACCAAGATTGAAAGTATTATGACACAAGGAATAAAACACAAACATCATAATATTATACAAAAGTTACTCAAGGTTCATTACATAGCAAGAACAATCCAACTACGACAAAGTTAGCTCATCACAAGTTCCATCATCATAATACAACTTGAGAGCATGTATTACCGTATGAAGACAAGAGAAGAATGGTTGCAAAAGATGCACTCCAATGATCCCAAGTAGCATACAAGAGATGAAGTTGAGGCGTGAGCAAAACCTTGAATGAGAACTTAGAAAACTATGTTAAAAAAATAAAAGCTTCAAAAGTATGTGTATCAATGGAGAATAGCTACTACGTATGTATGTAGTTCTTCTTCCAAGTTTTTTCTCACTTGTCTACGTACATTGCCTATTGGTGAAGCAATCTTAATTAATCTAATTAATATCTAAGTCTTAATAATAAAATAATATTACATGATGATTATTAGACTTAGATATTATCCTTAAAGTACTTTTACAAAAAGTGGTAATGATGGAATACAACAACTATCACATGGGTTCCATTTAGGAGGCGCCAAGTGTAATTTAGCATCCACTTGAAAGTCAACAATTCCAGCTGAAAGGAAGAGATAAGAGTGGTGACTCATCATGTCCTCAAGTGGCCACACAAATATCTCAATGGTCAGCCGTCATATAACGCTGTAGCGTTTCCTTGATAGCACACGCTGCAGCGCTAAAGCAAAACATCAAACATATTCACAAAGGCATTGACTATGCCCAACTTTTAAGGAATTGACTTATAACCTATATTTATCCTAGTATTCATATATTCACATATTTAAGCACTAAAATTACTTGAGAAATAAGCTTAACTTAAGTATTAGGAGCATAAATAACCTATATAAAATAAGGTTATCAGTAAGGGTACACGATGTCCAAGGGTCAAGAGTATGGGTAGAGCAAAAGTGATGCAAGCACATTTGTACATATTGAATAACACCGACGAGGTATTACCTTATTTATCTACTCATAAAAAGATTGTCAAGAGTAAAAACCCTCAAATGAATGAAAAAGCGCTATTGAAAGAGCACAACAAGACATTCTTAACCTGGTTTAAAGAGAATATTATGAAGGATAATAGTGCTTCTGATACACTAAAGTGGCTAGCAAATGAACCAATGTTTAGTGTCATGTGTTGGTCTGGGTACGATATAAATAATTTCTCATTTTCTACAAAGGCACAAGATGATAAGAGTACTGTGCAAAATAGTGGGGTTATGGTCATGGCTTCTGCAATGCACTTCTCTAGTGCAAAGGATAAAAACTCTGTTCTTGCGTCAATTGCTTACTTTGGGGTTATTGAAGAGATTTGGGAGCTCAATTACTCTAAATTTAAAGTGCCTGTTTTTAAATGTAAGTGGGTTAACAGTAACAATGGTGTACAAACCGATGACTTAGGATTTACATTGGTGGACCTAGACAAGGTAAGTTATGGGGATGAGCCTTTCATCATGGCTGACCAAGCAAAACAAATTTTTTTTGTCGATGATCCTTCTAACAAAAAATTGTCAGTAGTCCTACAAGGAAGAATCATGAATGGTAATGGTGAAGACGGAGATTCATCCCTTGAAATTTCTGAGACTCCTTCTTTTACTACACAAATGCCTATATTCATTGAGGACATGGATGTGGATGGTGTACGTGCGACTCGTGATGATCATAATGAAGGGATATGGGAAGATATTTTAATTTGACCCCTAAAAAGAATTTGCCATTATCAAGGCAAGTACGTGATTGAATAAGTTGCAGGTGATTGACTAAGAATTTGCCATTATTTTGACAGCACGTGATTGAATAATAATTTGCCATTATCAAGGCAAGCACGTGATTGAATAAGTTGCAGGTGATTGACTAAGAATTTGCCATTATTTTGTAAACTAAATCAGAATTAAGGCATGCATTTAGTGAAGGTAAATGAAGAAACTGATTCAGAAACACACATCATAGGAAAAACAGAGTTGATAGATATTGGTTAAAATTTCAGACTGGAAAATGTATAGAAAGAACAGAGGATATTCTATTGCTATAGCAGAAACAACAAGGAATCATCAGGTACTTGAGAACCTGGCCTTTCCTTTAACACAGGAGTTTGAAAAGAAACACAGAGAAATAATCGAAGCATTGACAGAGGTATATATATGAACATTAACATAGTTTATGAATTGATTTTAGTAACTACATTGTCTGATTGTTTGATAGTTATAGTTTGGATTTTAGTAACATAGTTAATGTAGTTTGCTGCCAGTTATAGTTTGCTGGCAGTGCTGGTGGTCACTAGTTACTTGATTGTTGGGGGGGGGGGGGGTGTAAATAACTGAATATTAGCTTATTTTGAATATAGTAACATAGTTAATGTAGTTAACTGAATATTGATTGTTGGGGGGTGTAAAAACAGTCACTGCAGTATAAGTTCTCTGCAGTGACTGTATCTCATAGCTGTAAGCCAAGTGGAAAGTATGTTAGCTTATTCTGATCCTCTTGGTACTCTCCTGTGTGCGCCCTGGTACTCTCCTGTGTGCGCCACTTGGTTCTGATCCTCTGAGCAGTAACTGGCGCCCTTGGCGCCTCTGAGCAGTAACTGGCGCCCAGCCCTGTTCCTTCTAACGTAAACATTTCTGAAAATGATTTAAGTCAGCCTTAAGTCAGCCTTAAACATTAACTCAGCCTTAAGTCAGCCTTACATAGTACATTAATCCTGAAAATGCTTATAACATTAAGTCAGCCTTATCCTGGACAGTTGGACACACTTGGAGCTAACATAGTACTTCTCTTACCTGCAGAAGTGGGGATCGTTGCATAGCTGTTCACCATCTCAAAAAAATACAATTGGATCTAAAGCTAGCTGTTCACCATCTCATTTGGAGGAACCGCCCAAGAATGACTGGTTGAAAGAGTTGCATTTTATAGCTTATGAGATTTCAACAAGTGTCAAGTTGGACTTGGACCATGAGCACCAGGAACATTTCTACATTGGATATAAAGATATTGTAGAAATGGTTCAAGGTGATGAGGAACTTGAGATGAGCCATTTGGCAATATGGTACACGTAAGTATATATTAGTTATTTGTAAAACTTATTCCAAATACTTCAATTATAAATAGTTATAAATACTGAACAATTTGTTTTCAATATCTTAGGTATTTGCATCGCGAATGTATAGCAAGGGAAATTAGTGATATCTATGGATTTTTAGATCCATACAAAATTTGTGGTAGTTATGGCTACAAACAAGAGACCGTCCAATCATATATCCAGAATAAGCTAATTGAGCAGAACAAAACATGCTTTCAAGCGCCATATTTGTTCAGGTACGGTAAAGTATAATTTGTCCATATTGATATGTCAGAGTTATTAAAAATGAGCTAGCTGACTTTGACCATATTGTTGTTCAATTCTGCACTAAACATTGGCAATTGTTTGTCGTCTGTCCTTCTGTTAATACAGTTGTTTGGATGTGTTCGCTTCACCGCCCTCCAAACGAGACCCTGGTTGAAATAGTTGACAAGTAGGTTTTCTTTAATAATTTTTTGTCACAACTTTATGATTTAACATGCTTTAGACTTATAACTTACTATTTGATGATTTAACATGCTTTAGACTTGTAACTTACTATTTGATGTTACCCTACAGAGCTATGGATGGATATAATAGGATGAAGGGTTTAAGAAAAACAAAACCTCACTGGGTGACACTTAAAGTAAGTATTTAATACATTAATTTTTATTTTCATTTTATACTAGTTACTGTAAATTATATTCAATTTTGATATTTGATATTCATTTATAGGGACCGAAACAAATTGATAGTTATTCTTGTGGCCACTATGTGATGATAAATATGATCACCATTGTCTCCGCAACTATCACTAATAATTGGAAGAAGGTAATATAAATTTTCAACTTTTATAGGGTGATTATGTTAGAAGCTGTTAAGTAAACGTAATCAGTATAGTAGAAGCTGTATAGGGTGATTATGTTAGAAGCTGTTTGGTTATATTAGAAGCTGTTTGGTTGTGTTAGAAGTTGTTTGATTATGTTAGAAGCTGTATAGGGTGATTATGTTAGAAGCTGTTTGGTTAAGTATTGAGATCAATTATATTAGAAGCTGTATAGGGTAATTTAAATTGTTTTTGTAGATGTTTGATTGTGAGTTTTGCAGATGTTTGATTAGAAGCTGTATAGGGTAAGTATAGAGATCAGTTATATTAGAAGCTGTATATTAGAAGCTGTTTGATCAGTTATATTAGAAGCTGTATATTAGAAGCTGTATATTAGAGATCAGTTATCCTGCATTTATTATCCAATCTGCTTTATTATCCAATCTGCTTTATTATCTAATTTAAATTGTTTTTGTAGATGTTTAATTCGAGTTCTCCGTTCACACATGAACACTTGACACACGTCAGAGAAGTTTGGGCAGAGTTTTTTATAAAGCTGTATGCAGAGCGTAAACCCACTTCAAAGGAAAAACGAAGAAAACAACTTAAGTGATTTTATGTAGAATGTAAGTGACTGTGAGACTAGAATGTATTTTTTTGTACTTAAACTGATGAATGTAAGTGACTGATGAATGTACCTATACTGATGAATGTAAGTGACCGATGACTGTGAGACTAGATGATGAATGTAAGTGGCTGTAAATGTTTGATTACAGATGATGAATGTAAGTGGCTGTAAATGTTTGTTTTGTTTTTGTTTTGTTGGCTATATACCAATTTCGTATAACCAGGGTGTAACCAAAATTTAAAAAAAAAAAACTTTTAAGGTCAGGCGCAATAATGTTTGACCTTAAATCATACATATGAAGTCAAGCAATAATAAAAGCTTGACCTTAAATCATACATACGAAGTCAAGCAAGAATAAAAGCTTGACTTTAAATCATACTTACGGAGTCAGGCAAGAAATAATGCTTGACTTCGTAAGTATGATTTAAAGTCAAGCATTTATTCTTGCTTGACTTTGTAAGTATGATTTAAAGTCAAGCAATAATAAAAGCTTGACCTTAAATCATACATACGAAGTCAGGCAAGAATAAATGCTTGACTTTAAATCATACTTACGAAGTCAGGCAAGAATCAATGTTTGACTTTAAAACATACTTACGAAGTCAGGCGCAATAAATGCTTGACTTTAAATCGTACTTACGAAGTCAGGCTATCGCTTGACTTTAAAACTCAAGACATACAAAGTCGACTTAATAAAAGTCAAGCGCCTGCCTGACTTTAAATCCCCTTTTCGCCTGACTTTAAATCCCTTTTTTGCACTAGTGCCTAGAAGAGGTAACGAGGACAGAGTGAAGCTGATTGTGCTGGTATTAGAAAGATGGAGTGAGGGCGAAAAGGAGTGCGACGGTGATGCAGAGACGGTGCGACGGTGAGACTGAGTCAGGCGACGACGCGATGGAGAGACAGAGTGAGCTGAGAAGAAGAGAATACGGCGTGAGAGGGATGCGAGAGAGTGAAGAGATTCGAGAGCGGTGGGTAAACTGAAATGCGATTCTCTTTGAGAGATGTGTGTGAGAGATGCGAGAGAATGAGGGAAACTGAAAATGAGCTAGGGCTTGAGAGGAATGAGGGAAACAGGGTGAGACGGAAACGGAAAACACGGGAGGGATCGTGAAAAAATGTAGTAATCACTAGTGGAAAAAAGACATTATTAAGCATCATTTAGCATCAGTTGTTTGAATAGCCGATGCTAAATGTTGAACCGGTGGCATTTTTGTAATTAAATGGAAGATTTTATATTTTGCGCCTACTTTTAGCATCAGGTGTTTAAACACCCGATGCTAAATGTCTAAAGCAAATACATTTAGCATCGGGTGTTTAAACAACCGATGCTAAATGTCTAACGCAAAAACTTTAGCATCGGGTGTTTAAACACCCGATGCTATAAGTCCATTTTATTTTTTAGTTTTCCATCGCATACCTCTATCTCTCACGATCTCTTCTCTCACTCTCTGAACCCTAAAACATTCCCACTCTTCGTCACCTCCTCTCCCACCCCTCTCACTATTCGCCCTTCACCTTCGTCACCTCCTCTCCCACCCCCTTTCACTCCCTCTAGCCTCTTGGGTTCACCTGCACTCCCTCCCACTCTCACTGTTCGCCTCTCACCGTCACGCCATCTCGCCTCTCACGGTCACACCATCTCGCTCACTTTCTCATCGTCCTTACCCTCAACCGTATCTCCTTCACATAACCCAAGCAATGGCTAACGCTAACCATCGTCACCACGAACGCGAACTCTTCGTGAACCCTGCACTACTTCTTCTTTCTTTGCGAGAGAAACCCGTGCACCACCTTGTGATTCTCCTTCGCTCTACAATCAGGTACAGATCTCCTTTCATTTCTGCATGCTATTCATGTTTTCCACATCGATTCTGTAACCATGTTCGATTTCCTCTTCTTATGCTGAAACAATTTGATTTTCCAATCTCTTTTATGCTATTTTATTGATTTACTGATTCGTGATTTTTTGAATGTTAGGGTTGATACGCAGGTTGTCCAGTTTGCTAATAGTTTGATTGATGCTAGGAATGAGCTACAACACAAGTATGTACAAATGTTTTCTAAAGCGGTTAGGTTACTTCGTATCCCGCACCCAAAATATTTATGTTCTTTGTTGTTCTGATTGCTTTTATGTCCTCTTGTTGTAACAGGGCTGATGTGGTTCAACGAAAATTTGTAATAACAAAGGTTTTACTTTGCAAAGCAGACAGATATCTTCTTTTGACCGTCTTCATCAACAGGTTGGTTAGATTTAGATAGTAATTTGTCACAACAAGGGAACCTTTATGTCATCAAGCTTATTTTAGTTTTTTTTATTTCAGATATACAAGCTGGAGTTAGAGCAAAAACGATTAGAGGAGGATGCTTTTGTTTATAACTCACTTCAATACCAGCTTAAACTTTCACCAGCATATCAGAAGGTATACTTTAAATTTGAGGCTTTTATAGAAGGATATAAGCATATTCTCTTTAATATTATCTAATATTTGCTA
Organism: Astragalus membranaceus; assembly: GCA_039519185.1. Lineage (NCBI taxonomy): Eukaryota > Viridiplantae > Streptophyta > Magnoliopsida > Fabales > Fabaceae > Astragalus > Astragalus membranaceus. The sequence continues at coordinate 41,454,842 of CM076848.1, read as the reverse complement.
CAACGCGCTAATTACTAAACCTCTTCATAAAGATGCTTGAAGTTGGAGCTTGCATGGAGAAGACAAAACAATGTAGAAAGTGATGCCGAATATGTGCTATCATTTGTTTGATTCTTAATATGGAAATGCAGCTGGCCAGCTTTAATGGAGATGGAAATGTAGAAAGTGATGCCCCAATCAGGTATTAGCTGATTCTGTCTGTTAAATCTGTTTTGAAGCACTAATTCATGTAGTACTTGGACGTGCTTTGCAGGAGAAGTTATATCTAGTGTACTATCCCACTATTCAGCAGATTGGGCTCAAGAAGGGGGTGATCCATGTTTACCTGTTCCGTGCTCGTGGATCCGCTGTAGCTCAAATCTACGGCCAAGAATAGTTTCAATGTAATTGTTCATATTTTGAGGCTTTTGTTTTGTTTATACAACAGTCTTATTCCTTCTCATATCCTCAGCTAATATGACAATTATGCTAATATGAATCATGTTGCTTTGATTGCTTAAACAAATTATGCTAGTATCTCTCAGCTAATATGACAATGTGTATTCAGTACATTTTGACATTCTGGACCTTTTTCCTTCAAATGCCAACACTTCAAGCCTAAAGGTTCCCTTCTCATATTCAGTACATTTTTTCATTCTGGACATTCTGGTGCTTAGTGCTTTTAGTTGTATGCTTTTGCATCTGCTGTTTCTGAAATTATGACGCACTCTCAGGCTGGTGGCTCCTTAGGTACTGTTTTGGCTTGAATGCTTTTGGTTAACCATTTGTTTTTAACATCATATTATGATCAGTTATCACAGTCATGAGACATTCTTTTCATCTGCTTCTGTTATGAAGGTATCAAGGAATATTGTTCTGGATGTGGTTCTCTGCATTTCTTTTCTAGAATGTGGATCACAAACAGATATTAATCCTTCCGAAGTTCGATCCCTGCCTACTTTGAAAGGTTTGAATTTGTATATATAAATTTGTGTTTATGAAGTTTATTATATATGGTTGCATTAGCATATATGAAAACATGCTTTAGAGGTTTTATTATTTATCTTCTAAGATGGATAACACATGACATACTGAATTATAAGATATGCACCGATATAAAATAAAGATGTCAAAGTAGCTGTTGGGTTTCCTCCCCTGCAAAAGAAGCCTGCTGTTGCAATCAGGTCAACAACAAGTGAAGGAGAGATTAAAATGACTGATAACACCAACCCTGCTTCCATAATCATATTAGTCTTATTAGATTTTATTGTTTGTTCATAAAAAGATTTATTGTTTACTTCCCTTTATTGGAACACATTAATTTTGTTCAAGCAACAAATTATCCTTGTTCAATTTAATGCCTACTAATTGTAATGTTGTATACCACGAGTTCCATGTCAGAGATATCATCAATGGGAATGTCATTATTTGAAGGTAGTCATTCTGAGACATCAGCTGAAGGTAGTCATTTGGACTATCTTGAGGGGAGGGATAGTAGGGTGTGGTAAGATGTGAGAACCATTTTTTTTAAAAAAATAGACATTTAGCATCGGTTGTTTCAAATAACCGATGCTAAATGTCATTTTCAGAACATTTAGCATCGGGTGTTTAAAACAACCGACGCTAAATGTCTATTTTTTTTTTAAAAAAATAGACATTTAGCATCGGTTGTTTCAAATAACCGATGCTAAATGTCACATTTAGCATCGGGTGTTTAAACAGCCGATGCTAAATGTCATTTTCAGACATAAAAAGAGTGATGAAATGGACATTTAGCAACCGATGCTAAATGTCACATTTAGCATCGGGTGTTTAAACAGCCGATGCTAAATGTCATTTTCAGACATAAAAAGAGTGATGAAATGGACATTTAGCAACCGATGCTAAATGTCTCACTTTTAGCATCGCGACATTTAGCGTCGGGCGAAAACCGACGCTAAATGTCCAAAATAACCGACGCTAAATGTCTTTTTCCACTAGTGAATGAAACAGACTTTATGAATCAATTGTTTAAAGAACCGATTCTGAATGTACTTATTCGGAATCGGTTGTTCGTTCAACCGATTCAAAATGTCGAAATGGGCACCTATCTAATCGGTTGTTTAAACAACCGATTCGTAATGTCTAAAAAAATCAATCACAACTCCATTTAATTGCAAAAATGCCACCGCGTCCACATTTAGAATCGGTTATCCAAACAACCGATTCAAAATAGTGCTTTTTAAAGCTAATTTTGCACTGGTGAGTGCATGCACCCTATAGGTACGTCCACCAAAGGTAGTTGGATTGATGGCGCAAAATGATATAAACAAGTGGGGCAAAATAAAATTTTCATGAGGACATCGTGAAATTTTCAAAATTTGAGGGGTGCAAATGAACTCTCTGAGTCCTACGGAAGTTTAATAGTGTTCTGTGAGAATTAACAATTGTTTTCTACGCAAATTTTCACACTATTAGCAAATAGCATTAGTAGTCGATTGTCTTATGCTATGTTTGGTTTAAAAAAGAGAGAAAGAGAGGGGCGCACCAAATAGAGAAGAAAGAAAAGTGTGAGCAAGATGGTAATTTATTGTATTGTTTAGTTTAAAGAGAAGAAAGTGGATTTATCTCTCTTCATTTGTTTGGTTGGGTGGAAAGAGAGCAAAGAGAAATAAGGTTATATGGGACAAAAATGCCCATTCTTAAAAATTATATATAATTTAAACTATGGTTTAAAAATAATTTTTATTTCTATCAATAGATTTTAAATTTAGGAATTAATGTTGTGTTTAAAAAATAAACTTTTAAAGTCTATTTTTGTTAATAAATTTAATTTATTTTGAAAATTGATACAAAACATTATGGGCTATGTGTATGGAGAGACATCGATTGGGAGAGGTCAACCCTTAAATGAACTCCAGTACCTCGAGGGATTAGTCTCCACAGGCACCGTGGAGGATACCCGGGTTAACCCAAAAAAAAACATTATGGACTTTCAGTGAGCTTCTAATTAAATTAATTTTTTAACTAGGGAACAAAATAAAGAAGAAAAAATGTTAATAAATTAAAAGATTAAATATGTTTATAGCCCTTACAAAATTTATGAATTTTGGATTCCTACAAAAAAAATTATCGGCTTTTCGTCCTCAAAGTTTTCTCCATCAATATTTTTAGTCTCTATTATTAACTTTCGTCTCGGTTGACAAACAAAAATCCGTGTGGCGAGGACCATGTGGACAATTTTTATATATCGTGTTTTCTCCATCAATATTTTTAGTCTCTATTATTAACTTTCGTCTCGGTTGACAAACAAAAATCCGTGTGGCGAGGACCATGTGGACAATTTTTATATACTCACACAGTGTGCATGGCCACATCATATTCTAATGTCACGTCCACTAAAAATCTCCAATTTCCCTCTTAAACTCCAATGTTTTATCAATATGAAAGACATGATAGATATCGTGTTTTGCAATTGATTCCATGTGTTCATGTGTCTCATGAATCTTGGATACTTGATATTTAAAACTTTGAAACGGAGTATGCAAACTGCCAAATTATTAAAATTGAATGGGAGTATTCAAACTGTGATGGTACAAACTCCCTCTATCCTGTTATAATTTGTACCGTTAAACTAATATTAATAGATATCACTATTAAGCAGTATTTTGGACGTATGATTTATCTTTTTAATGTGAATTAATATTTCCGACAGATTTCTAACGGAAATTTGCAATAGAATTTGCAACGGATTTGCGACAAGTGAATTTGCAACGGAAAATTTCATCGAAAATAGTTTGCAACGAGGTTTTTTACGACTGTCCTCCATCGAAATAGCTGATTTTTGACGGATTTTGCTGCATTAGCAACGAAATATTCCATCGGTTTTAGCAAATTTCTTGTAGTGCATATCTAAGGGTTTTGATAGATGGTACGTGAATGAGACTTCTTTGACCCAGATCAGTGTTATTCAATAATATCTGAAAGATGCACCAGATCACAGTTTTATTCAATAATATTTGGTTTGATTGCAAATATTTTATCAAAAAAATAAATTTGGTTGTGCCTTTAATCGTAGTAGTATGTTTCAAAACTGTTAGATAAGAAAAGAAAGTTTTGGACCAAACGGCGAGGGCTAGTAGGCATGAAGGACCCATTGAACCTGACATTTTAGCTGTCTTGGCGGACATATATATCAACGTCATCGTCGCTTTCCCATATATACAAACATGCAGACGTGCCATGTTCAAAACTGCAACCTCTTCTCTCCACCGTTTCTAAGGACATCGTCGTTCATTACCCACCCACCTGTCCTTCCTCTCCCGTTATATTCTTTTGTTTCTTACTCACCTAACCATTATGGTCAGCTTTAATTAATCCAATTTTGATTAATAATACAACAACTTCGTGGGGTGATGCCATTCTATTTAAGACCTTTCTTGTTAATTCAGTAGTAATATATATTAACGTATATATCCACTTCCACGCAAGTTTTGAATACAACGTTATCGCTATTGAGTTCATCGCTTATGTTTAGATACTTCATATGATATGATTATGACGTTTACAAAGTCGGCTTAGCTTAATTATATGGTGGCTTCTAGTGCGGGGATCCCTCATAGTTTTTTTTTTTCCGATAAGCAATGCGATCCCTCACAGTTAGATATAACATTTATATTATGGGTGGTTGAGATTTCATGTTAGTTGATACAATCTTGGTGGGGTACGATGTCATTCTATTTAAGACCTCTCTGTGTTAATTCAGTAGTAATATATTAAGGTATATATTCCACGCAAGTTTAGATGCTTCATATGATATGATTATGATGTTTAGTCGTTCACAAAGTCGGTTTAGTTTTTTTTTTACAAAAAAATTAGAGTGAGTGAATGACACCCCAGTTATGCTCCACTAGGCCAACCTCTTGGGGTCAAAAGCATAAGCAGCTTAGCTTAATTATGGCCCCCTTTGGATTAACTTATTTTTGAGTTTATGAAAAAAAACTTATGGAGATAAAATTTATCAAAAAAAAAACCTACGGAGATAAACAAGTTTTTATGTTAATTCATAAGTTCTCGCTAACAAAAGTTATATCTCCATAAGTTTGTTTTTCCATAAACTACCTTAACAAACTTATGACTAATATATAAAAGCTTATTTATCTATATAAGTTATTTTTCATAAGCTCAAAATAAGCTCTATCCAAACAGACCCTATATATGTTTCATTTAAAGTAGGGTAAAATATGTTTTTAGTCCCTACAAAATCGGCTACTTCTAAGTTTAGTCCCTACATTAACGAAATTGGCATTTTGGTCCCTACATTTTTTTTTTGTTTTCATTAATAGTCCCTGTCGTTAAATCCATCTGATTAGGCAACGGAAATGTGATGTGGCTGTTACATGTGGAATTTTTTTAACTACGTGGCTTTTTTTATTTAGGGTAAAATATGTTTTTGGTCCCTACAAAATTGGGTCATTCTAAGTTTAGTCCCTACATTAATGAAATAGGTGTTTTGGTCCCTATCTTATTTTGCTATTTTCATTATTAGTCTCTGACGTTAAATGTTGCTGATTGGGCTAACAGAATCATGACTGTACATGCCACGTGGACATTTTAATTGATGTGGCGTCCACGTGGGAATGGGAACCAAAATAAGATTGAGATTGAGATTTGGGAATTCTGGGTATTGACTTGCTAGGTGTTTTTTTTATTTTTTAATTTAAAATTAGTTTATTTTAAACTGAATTAAATATTAAATATAAGTAATAAAAAATGTGAGTTAGCATGCCACGTGGACGCCACATCAATTAAAATGTCCACGTGGCATGTACAGTCATGATTCTGTTAGCTCAATCAGCAACATTTAACGTGAGGGACTAATAATGAAAACAGTAAAATATGATAAGGACCAAAACACCTATTTCATTAATGTAGGGACTAAACTTAGAAAGACCCAATTTTGTAGGGACCAAAAACATATTTTACCCTAAATAAAAAAAGCCACGTAGATAAAAAATTCCACGTGTAACAGCCACGTCACATTTCCGTTGTCTAATCAGATGGATTTAACGACAGAGACTATTAATGAAAACGGAAAAAAAAAATGTAGGGACCAAAACGCCTATTTCGTTAATGTAGGGACTAAACTTAGAATGAGCCGATTTTGTAGGGACTAAAAACATATTTTACCCTTTAAAGTATGATATATTTTTTTAACATAGAATGGACGACACGACAACACAAAGAGAGGGGTGTACGCTTGATTAGTAAATGTTTCTTTTGCTTGTTAAATACAAACAATTATTAGTATGGAGATCAACTCCATTAGGGTCCGTTTGATGGTTAGGATAGGATAGAGACAAGATAGGATATGAAGTAGGATAGAGATAGGATATGATAGAGACAGAATATCACTATCATCTCATGTGTTTGATGTGCAACACTTGTTAAGAAAAAAAATAGTATATATTGCTCCTTTTTATAGGTACAAAGATATATAACATATGTTATTCTACTATATATACTTTAGATAAACTAACAAGTATATATATATATATATATATATATATATATATATATATATATATATATATATATATATATATATGTTAATGACAAAAGTATCCTTGTGGCAACTTTATTTCATTTGTTAAAAATTAAATTTATTTTCTATTTTTATGTTTTTTAGTAATAATTTTGTCCTTTTATCACTTATTTTAATTTTTTTTAATTTCAATATATTTTGAATTTTTAGATTATACAAAATGGCAAAATTACCCTTATCATATAATCATACAGTGTTTTTAATATTAAATACTAATATTTTTAATTTTTAAATTTAACATCAAATTTTATTTTTGTTTTGTTTTTAAATATATTTATATTTATTTTTTATTAGGTTTCATATTTGTATATGTAGAAAAATATATCTGAATAATATTTCAATTGTATATAGTATACACGTGCTAAATGATATATATAGGCTATTCTAAGACTAACCCTAGCGGGCCTTATAAATGGGCCATATGATTACAATTACAATGATGCAATAATTACTATTTACAACACTCCCTCTCAAGCTGGTGAATGGATATCTATCATTCCCAGCTTGCAAGTAAGTTGGTTGAAATGTTCCGTTGGCAAGCCTTTTGTTAGCACAACTGCTAGTTGATGTCCGGAAGGAATGTAGGATGTAGCTATTAAACCGCTGTCTAGTTTCTCCTTGATGAAGTGGCGGTCTATCTCTATGTGTTTGGTCGTGTCATGCTGAACAGGATTATGGGCAATACTGATTGCTTACTTATTGTCACAAAACAACTTCATAGGCCCTTCACATTGTATTTGCAAATCATTCAGTATGATCTTCATCCACGGTAATTCACAGATTCCTTGAGCCAAAACTCGAAATTCCGCCTCGGCGCTTGATCGAGCCACCACGTTTTGTTTCTTACTTCTCCATGTAACAAGGTTCCCACATAAAAATGTGCAATAGCCTGAGGTGGATCTTCTATCACTCACTGAACCTGCATAATCTGCATCAGTGTATGCCTATATAGTTAACATTCCACCTCTCTTAAAAAGTAGTCCTCTCCCTGGAGTGGCTTTGAGATATTGTAGAACACGGTTTACTGCTTGAAGGTGTCTTATTCTTGAATCATGCATGAACTGACTTGCAACACTAACTGCATATGCCAAGTCAGGTCTAGTGTGGGCTAAGTAGATAAGCTTCCCCACTAGTCTTTGATATTGCATTTTGTCAACCTTAGCACTTTCCTCTTCAGTGCTCAGCTTGTGATTTTGCTCAATAGGAACGCTTGCAGGTTTACATCCAAGCTTTCCCATTTCTTTCAGAAGGCCAAGAACATATTTTCTTTGAGAAATAAAAATGCCTTCATTGGAGTAGGCTACCTCAATCCCTAGGAAATACTTAAGTTTCCCAAGGTCCTTCATTTCAAATTTTGTGGCCAATATTTCCTTAAGCAGTTGCCTTTCGGTCAAATCATCCCCTGCAACAATTATATCATCAACATAAACAAGAAGTATTGTCAGTTTACCACCCTGTGAATGTTTGAAGAAAAGTGTATGATCTCCCTGGCTTTTCTTATAGCCAAGGTGCAACATTGCCTTTGAAAACCTCCCAAACCAGGCCCGAGGAGACTGTACGTTTTAGTCCATATAAAGCTTTTCTCAATTTGGAAACCACATTCGTTCCATTAGTGGGACCAAATCCTGGTGGAATCTCCATGTACACCTCCTCTTCTAAATTGCCACGCAAGAAAGCATTCTTAACATCAAACTGGTGTAAATCCCAACCAATGTGCACAGCAAGAGAGAGTAATATACGAACAGTATTCATTTTTGCCACAGGAGCAAATGTCTCCTCATAATCAATTCCATAAGTTTGAGTGTATCCTTTTGCCACCAGTCTTGCCTTGTACCGATCAAGAGTACCATCTGATTTGTGCTTGATTGTGTAGATCCATCTACAACCAACAAGCTTCTTGTCCCTTGGTTTCTCAACAATCTCCGAAGTTTCATTCTTCTCAAGTGCTTTCATCTCTTCATTCATAGCCTGGACCCAATTTTTATCTTTAAGTGCCTCTTGAACTGATGTGGGGATTCTTACAGAGTCAACAGCTGCAATAAAACTTTGATGCTGCAAGAAAAGATGCTTAGAAGAAACAAATTGAGAAATAGGGTACTTAGCATAAGACCTTTTCTCTTTTCTCAAAGCAATAGGTAAGTCATCTACATCAGGGTCAACAATATCAACATCTGTATCAAGGTCATCGGTATCAGAAATATGAGAATCTGAAGTTGATGAGTCACTTTCAGTACTTACCTCCGGTTCAGGCGGATGGAGCTGTTGCTGGACCAGATCGGGTTTTCCTCTTCTCTGATAAGTAAGTATAGGCTCACTAGGTATTGTTTACTACAAAACAGAAGACACAAGAGATACTGGAGGAACATTAGGAACAGAACTAGGAGAAGTGGAAGGAGGAGAAGGAGCAGGAGACACACAGTCTGTAACTGGTGACTCATGTTGCCATGGACCATGGAAGAGAAACTCGAGCTCAGACTCAGATTCCAAATTGGAATTAGAATCACTCTCCCCCTGAAGCTGTGGACGACTGAAAAAGGAGACATGCTCATGAAATGTGACATCCATTGAAACAAAGAACTTACGACTTGGTGGATGATAACACTTGTAACCCTTCTTGTTAGGAGTATAACCTATAAAGACACAACGAATTGCACGAGAATCCAACTTACTTCGGTGTTGTGGGTGAACGTGGACAAAAGCCACACAACCAAATACCCAAGACTCAAGGCTCTGCAAGACAGGAACAGAAGGAAACTGTGAGACCAAAAGTTGATACTGCCTCTCCCCAGTATGATTTTGGAACAGACCTGAGATGGCATCCGATTAATCGGATAGGCAGCAGTTAATACTGCCTCTCCCCAGTATGATTTTGGAACAGACATTTGGAAGAGAAGAGCTCGTGCAATTTCAAGAAGATGACGATTTTTTCTTTCAGCAACCCCATTTTGTTGAGGGGTGTCAACACAGGTAAGTTCATGTATGATGCCCTGTTTAATGAAGAAATCAGAAAGATTGTAATTCACATATTCTTTTCCATTATCAGAACGGACTCTTTTAATACCTCTTCCAAATTGAGTCTTTATTATATTGTAAAAACGAATAAACAATTGAGGTACCTCAGATTTATCTTTCATCAAGAACAACCAAGTTGCTCGAGTAAAATCATCGACAAAAGACACAAACCATCTTGCACCAGAAATATTAGAAACAGGGGCAGACCCCTAAACATCAGAATGAATAAGATCAAATGGTTCAGTACTTTTGGTACCACTAGAGGGAAAAGTACTTCGGTGGTGCTCAGCAAATTGACAAAATGTCACACTTAAAGGACTCAATACACTGTTTTACGAATAAAGATGGAAACATAGACCTGAGTAATGAGAAAGGAGGGTGACCAAGACGCTTATGTAGAAGCCAAATCTGCGAAGTAGAAAAAGGAGACTCTGACCGAGACTGAAGTGCGGAAGACAACACCTTTTTAATAGCATGCTCATCAGATAAATAGTACAACCCTCCCTGTTCCTTAGCAACTCCAATCGTCTTTCCCGTGGCAATGCAAGATCCTGAAAAACACAATGAGAAGCGAAAATGGTTACTTTGCAGTTATGATCACGAGTGAGTTTATGAATTGATATTAGGTTGTGAGAGAGTGTGGGAACATGCAACACATCTTGTAATTGTAGTGAAGGTTGCAACCTAACATTTTCAGAGCCATTAATACGAGCAAAAGAACCATTAGCAACAGTAACATACTGATCCCTCTCAGAGGAGGTATAAGAGGAAAAACAATTGGCGTCAAATGTCATGTGATCAGTTGCACCAGAGTCAAGAATCCAAGCATTCTTATAAGGGATTGTATCACAAACACTAAAAGCTCGAGAACATACACTCAAACCAGTGATGGAGGGAGCACCAGACGGCTTACTGAGATATTCAAGTAGAGACTTCAAATGGATCACATCTTCCTTGGTTAAGCACAAAGAGTAATCAACAAAGATTTTTTCAGCCATTTGAAATAATAATTAAGAGAATACAAGTACCAATGGCAAAAACAATAACAATGACTAAAGAGAAGAAAATGAGCAACTGCAAGAGTGACTGAAAAATGCTCAAGGTGTAGGCTACAAATAACCCACAATTAGAAGTCCAATAGAAGCGAACACCTTGCGCCCAAAAGGAACGAACAATATTGAACAGTAACAGAAGCGCCAATCAGAAGCGTGAACAGTACTGACCGTACAACTGAACAGTGGATCCGTACCGAATATTCAGGTTTGTCCGTACAAGTGAAAAGCACTTTCCGCACAAGTGAACAGTGCGCCCGTACCGAATATTCTGGCATGTCCGTACAATTGAACAGCCTGTCCGTACGCGTGAATAGTGCCGTCCGGTTGCCAAGCTTGCCACTGTCAGAATTTTGTTGGCCATTGCAGCTCAGAAAAACTGGTCTATGCTCCAATTGGACATAAATAATGCTTTTTTGAATGGAGACCTTAATGAAGAAATCTACATGCAACTTTCTCTTGTTTATCCTAGAAAGGGGGGCCATTTAGTATGCAAACTTAATAAGTCCTTATATGGCCTCAGACAGGCATCTAGACAATGGTACAAGAAGTTTTCCAATGTGCTACTTCAACATGGATTCTCCCTCAGCAGTGCAGACAATTCTTTGTTTACAAAGGGTGCTGGAGCCACTTTGATTGTCCTAGTGATCTATGTAGATGACATCCTGATTGCTGGTCCTTTCTCTCATCTAATCACTCAAACAAGACACATGTTGGAAGACAACTTCAACCTACGGGTTATAGGTGACCTCCACTACTTCCTGGGTCTTTAAATTGTTCATTCCAGCCAAGGGATTTCTCTCTCAATGCAAGTATACTCTACAACTCTTGCATGACAATGGCTTCCTTGGCTCTAAACCCCTCCCTACACCCATGGACTCCAATGAGTGCTGAATGATATTGATGGCAGCCCTCTGTCCGATCCTTCTATGTACAAAAGGCTTCTTGGTCGTTTAATCTACCTTACCATCTCCCGCCCTCTCATTGCCTTTGTTGTGAACCGGTTAAGCCAGTTTATGAACAAACCTAGAACACCTCACTTGTTGGCTGCACACCACCTGTTGCAGTATTTGAAGAATGCCCCTGGCCAAGGTTTGTTATTCCCTGCTGACTCCTCTCTCCGTGTCTCAGCATTTTGTGATGCTGATTCGAGTAGTTGCACTACAACTAGATGCTCCACTACGGGTTTCTGTATCTTTTTGGGTTCTGCCCTCGTCAGTTGGAAATCTAAGAAGCAAAATACTGTTGCTCGGTCTTCTGCAGAAGCAGAATATCGTTCTCTTGCTACCCTCGCTTCTGAGTTGCTTTGGATACGCCAGTTACTTCGTTCCCTAGACATTACTCTTGTCTCTACAACAGTCTATTGTGATAGCAACTCTGCTATCCAGCTTGCCAGCAATCCTACTTGCAACGAACGCTCAAAACATATTGATATTGACTGCCATTTCGTTCGGGAACATGTCCACAACAACTTTATCAAACTGGTTCATGTTTCATCTCATAAACAACTTGCGGATCCTCTCACTAAAGCACTACCACGCCCTTTGTTTCAGTCCTTGGTATCCAAGTTGGGCCTCTACAACATATACCTCCCAACTTGAGGGGGATTATTACAAGTATTAGATATAAGTATTAGATATATTTTTAATGTTTAGTTAGTCATAGGACTTATTTACCATTTAGTCCCTGATTGCTATGAGTGTTTTTTACTTTTCCAATTTCAGTTATGTTTGCATAGGTTGAAACGATTTCTCTTAGTTTCGATAGTTATCAATTTGTTACAATTCTGTTAGCAAGCATCACTGATCTATATAAGATCAATTGCCCTGTACTTTGTGATGAGACTTTTTTTTTCAATGAAGTATTATTTTTCAATTCATCTCTCTGATTGTTAGTTTCAATACTCACCACACAAACACTAAATTGTGGTCAGTATGTACTAACCATTGGATTGTTGTATAATAGTCACCGAAGAATTTAGTAATTATTTCTAACAAATTCCTTAGTATCATAAGTCATTACCGAGGCATACAATAATAACAAACTACTAATTAATGTTAACATGCCCCTTGTGTTTTCAAATATCCAGACATTCTAATATAATATATATACAATTGATTATTCTTCGGACATTCTAATTCTAATACTCCCTCCGTCCCATATTATATGACTTTTTAGCCAAAAATATTTGTCTAATAATACATGACTTTTTAGAATAACAATGAAACATTAGTGTTCTTTTTTCTGTTATACCATTCATTATTTAATAATATCTCCTTATAACTCTACCAATTTATATTTCCAATAAATGTTAATTTGGTAAACTAACTCACAATCTCTCTTTCTCATACAAAATTAACTAATTTTCTTAATTTGTGTGAAATGACCCAAACTGACATATAATATGAGACGGGGGGAGTAGTTTGTACTTTGCACCCATGACACACACATACACCGAAAAATTTAGTAATTATTTCTAAGAAATTCCTTAATATCATAAGTGATCGACGCTGCATACAATAATAACAAACTACTAATTAATGTTAAACAACAACATGCCCCTTGTGTTTTCAAATATGCATTTAATGAGACATTTTAATATAATATATATACAACTGATTCTTCTTCGTACATTCTAATTCTAATAGTAGTTTGTACTTTGCACCCATGAGTTACAACTTACACACACCGAACTATTATCGCAAGTTATATATATTGTCGTGAACCTGTACCATAGATTCTGTAATATATGTAAGGTATTTTAAGAGTTATTTTAAACAAGTTTATGTCCCTCGTGCTTACAGCCTAATAAGTAGTTTTCAAATATGCAAGTTGATATAAACTGAAACAAGAAAATAGTTTTCAACTTTACATTGAAAATCCTAATGCGTGTATGCATGAGCATGACTGGGAAATAAACTTAGCAGGACCATTTAGTTCTGGTTTGACAACTCAGAACTCTCTGAAAAGTCACTCTCACAATACAATTGATATAATATATAACCGTAAAATATGTTACATTCTTAAGTGCTGCAGCTGGTAGGCAAGAACGTGTGAATTAAAGGTGGATATTCTCTGTTTTTTTTGGTGAATAATATTCTCTGCTTCACCGAAATTTAGTTTCGCTGTATACCACTACTATACCCGTGCATCCGCACGGGTCGATCGCGTTACGTGACACGATTACTTAAATGAGAAATGTTAATTTGAAATCTCATTAATCTAAAATCAATTGTAAAATATAGAGGACGACTTGCAAACACACAGTTGTTGTCGTGTTATTTTTATGAATGAATTTAGACAGTATTTGAATAGTCTGAACATTACCCGTGAAAATAAAGAAAAATTTAAAGTAGATAAAAAAAGAGTTTCAAATAAAAAATTGATAAATATTAAAACTAAAAATGTAAAATTATTATTTAAAAAAAGTATGTGCATTTATCCCGTGTGTTTTTATATATCAGTGCAGTGTTTTTTTTTATATATCAGTGTTGTTATCCCATGTTTTTATATATATATATATATATATATATATATATATATATATATATATATATATATATATATATATATATATATATATCAGTGCAACTATCGCGTGTTTTTATATATATCATTGCAGTTATCCCTGTATTTTTTATATATCAGTGCAGTTGTCCAGTGTTTTTTTATGTATCAGTTTCAATTGATTATTTGAGTTGATTAGTAGATTATTGTAGATAATAAAAGATAGATAGTAGATTATCAGTAACAAATATTTATCCCGTGTTTTTTATATATCAGTGACAATTATTTGTCCTTTTTAGGTATTATTGACAAATATTTGTCACGTGTTGTCTTCTTGTTTTTTTAGATAGTAGGTTTATAGTAGTCTTCAAAAATTATAATTATCAATGGCAAATATTAATCCTGTGTATCACTGCAGTTATCCCATGTTTTTTTTATATATCAATGCAGTTATCACAGTTTCAATTGATTATTTAGTTGATTAGTAGATTATAGTAGATTGTAAAAGTTAGATAGTAGATTATCAATAAGAAATATTTGTTTTAAATATTAATTGGTATAAATTTATAGTAGATATAAATCTCGTGTTTTTTTATATATCAGTGCAAATATCTCGTAATTTCAATTGATTATTTTAGTTGATTAGTAGATTATATTAAATAGTAAAAGAGAGATAGTAAATAATCAAAAAGAAATATTTGTTTTAAATATTAATCAATAGTTTTAATAGTCATTAATTCTTATTGTTTTTTAGATATTAGGTTTATAATAATAGTATTCAAAAATTTTAATTATCAATGACAAATATTAACCCCGTGTTTTTTTATATATTATTGCAGTTATCTCGTAATTTCAATTGACTATTTTAGTTTTTTAGTAGATTATAGTATAAATTTAGAAATTTAGTTAAAAAACTAAAGTGAAGTGATAAGAGAAAAAGAAGAATTGTTTATGGGAAAAGTAAAAGTAAAGTAAAAAGAAAAAAGGAAGAAAGAGAGTGTAAGAAAAAAGTGAAAAAGATTGATAAAAAAAAGAACAATGAAAATGAGTAAAAACAGTGTATGAAGAAACAGAAGAAAAGAAAGAAAGAGAGTGTAAGAAGAAAAAAGTGTTAAAAGAGAAAAAAGATAAAGTGAAAATGTTGGAGAAAGTGAAAAGTTGTTTTTGTTTTTTGTGAGTCAATTACATTTTTATCCTTAATTAGTATAGGTGTCACTTTTCCCAAATGTCTAAATTGGTAAAATCATATATGGTGAATTGGTATAAATTTATATTAATTAGAAATTAGTTAAAAAAACTAAAGTGAAGTGATAAGAGAAAAAGAAGAATTGTTTATGGGAAAAGTAAAAGTAAAGTAAAAAGAAAAAATGAAGAAAGAGAGTGTAAGAAAAAAGTGAAAATGATTGGTAAAAAAAAGAAAAATGAAAATGAGTAAAAAAAGTGTATGAAGAAACAGAAGAAAAAAAAAGAAAGAGAGTGTAAGAAGAAAAAAGTGTTAAAAGAGAAAAAAAATAAAGTGAAAATGTTGGAGAAATTGAAAAGTTGTTTTTGTTTTTTGTGAGTCAATTACATTTTTATTCTTTTTTTGATTGAAAAAAGGCTTGGGTTAATTAGTATAGGTGTCACTTTTCACAAATGTCTAAATTGGTAAAATCATATGTGGTGAATTGGTATAAATTTATATTAATTTATATTAGATATTTAAAATAACTACAGAGGTACCAAACAAACTTCTCTCAAAGTGCTTGATTTCTAAGTGGTCCTAAATCCCAATTAATGTATACGTACGCACACAGATATATATCAGTAGTATTGATATCGATATTGATCCATGGATTGGATTCTAAAAAAATATGGTAAGAGAAGTATATAGCCTAACAGATAGAATACACGTGTCAGCTAACTTGTAGTCATTTGTGATCTGTTATATTTTCCGGCTAGGTTGAAAAATGTTCTCTTTAAAAATGGTTTTTAATAATTGTTTGATTTTGTATCCATTCTCTTGTTGTATTTGTTAACCATTTAACAATTGTTTCACTTGCAGGTTGTATTTCAGCAATTGAGAGGTGCAAGAAACAGTAAGGCCCAGCCCACACTGGCCAAAAAACTCAGTAGCCCAGATGAATTCACAAAACGGTTCCTGCGGAACCCAATGGATAGAGACTGTAGCAACACGCGGGTTGCACAGTTGCAAACGGATCCAACCCGATCCAGAAGTATAAAAGGTAAAGAAACCGATTCTGAGCTCTTCTTTTCTTCTCTCTCTTCTCCCTCTTCTCCGCTGCGACTCGTCTCTCTTCTTCTTCACCTCAGAGCACTGCTAGGTTTTGTTTTTCTTCACTGAAGCTCTGTGTTTGAAGCTTCGTTTATGCTTCAAACACAATAAAACAAAGGTTGAACGCTTCTATTCAGAAACCCTTTGTTCCTGATGCTGATTGAAGGTTTCTTTCAAAACCCTAATTTCTGGAACTTTTGATTTTTTCAGGATCTGGTTCTCAGGGTGATGATCGGACTTCAAAACACAGGTAACCACGCTGTTAGATTTCTGTTTGCTTTCTTGTTTGATGATTTGCTTACAAAACCTAACTTCTTCGTGTTTCTTTGTGTTGAATGTTTCTGGATCTTCACTACTTTGAAGATCAATCAACAGTTTCTGGTTGTAGACCCCTCCAGGAGATCTTCAGGTTGCTTCCCTCCCCTTCTCTCTGTTTTCTTTCTGTTACTTGTGTTTTCAGCCACTGAAAACAATCCCTTACACGTTGCTTTTCTCTTGTTTTGCAAGGTTTGATTCAACCACTTGTTGAAGTGCATACACTCACAGAAACTCTTGAAAAGAACAAGATGAAGATACAGTATGCAGAAGAGAAAAGAGCAGAGGACTTAGGGTATTGAAAAGCAAAATGTAAATTCTTTTATTGATTGTATCACTATTATTTTCTGCATTACAAATCTGTATGTACATAGCTTATTTATAGGCTTCTCTGGGATGTATAGCTGGTAGTTAGAGTTGTTGCAGCTAACAACTCAGTTTGTTAAAACTGTTTTTAACAAACTAACTGAATTAGTTAGTAACTAAATCTGTTTTACACAGCTGTAATTAAACTGTAAAAACAGTAACACAGGGTCTATTTGGTCACAGGATTCTAACAGCTATATTTCAATTTTGAAAATATAGCTGTTAGGCATATTAGGTTTTTTGCTTAAAACCCAATACCCTTCCTTAAGCTAAAAACCACTGAAACTTAGAGCCCTTCCTTAAGCATAATAAGGAGTTAGGCTTAGAGACAGATTCTAAAACCAGGACAACCCCCTGTTAGGCATTAATTAGTGATGATCTGGGACAAGCCCCCAGATGTTAGCTTTTAACCTAGCTGTCTCCTAAGCTTTAGTTAAAGCCTTACCTTTTAGAGCCTTTAGTAAAAAATCAGCCATCTGCTCTTTAGTTGAGCAGTGTTTCAGTGCTTCTAGCCAAGCTGCTTGAGTGGCAGCTTTAAAACCCAGAGAGCATTCTGCATTGTTGCTGGCAGAACTGCAATCTGCTTTGTCAATCCTTGCTAGGACTCCCTTAGTACATTTTAGTTGTTGTAGAGTAGAGCTTTTAAGTGCCCTTAAGAACTCTAGTCCATAGACATCACATAGAGTCCCTAGGTCTTCATAAGTAGAGTTTAACTCCTCCTCAATTGTACTTCTCAGCCCTTCTCTTTCAAGAGCTTCATAGCAATCAGTTCCTTCTGAATCTAGTTTGGCAGCTTCCTTATAGAGGGAAATTTCATCTGCTTGCTGCTGTACAGCTTCCTCAGTGTCATGTTTCCTCATCATAGAGTCTTTAGTGCTGCTTTCCTCCTTAGGACAGCTTCCAAGTAGTTCAGTTTTACCCTGAAACAGTTTAAAGCATACCAAAGCTCTCCCTTTGGTTTTTATCAAATAGATCCAAAGCTTTGCATATTCATCTACACAAGCTAAAATAATTTTGTTGGCACCTAATGTAAACACATTAAGTGGCCCATATGTAGTAGATGAATATCCAATCTGAATTAACTCCTTAATCTCAGATTTCAGCTTTTTCACAAACAGTTTACCTATTAAACAAGTAGTGCCTGGAACATAGGAAATATTTTTAGTAGATATTACCTGTCCAACTTCCCTTTTGAACCTTAAGTTCCTCACACCAGCTGCTGTAATAAGTTCACTATCTTTACTACCAATTTTCCTTCTAGGATAGGAGTCAATCAGCCATTCCTTATGACTAGCCATGTGGCTTGAACAGCCATAGTTCAAGGACCACATTACTTCAATAAACCTGCCAATGTTAGGTGAAATAGCACAAGTAGCATATTCACAGTATTTCCTTATCCTAGGATCAGTTTTAGTTATCATAGAAATTGCCTTAATTTCTGTTTCAGTTTCAGAATCAGTAGGTTCTAAACTCACAGTTTTAAGAGTTATAGATTCTGAATTCACATTTTCCAAAAACACAGTTTTCACACTTATATTTTCAAAATTCACAGTTTTTGAAAATACTGATTCTAACTCCACAGTTTCTGAAAACACAGATTTCACAGTTTCAAAATTCACCAACTTTGAAAACTCAGATTCTGAACTCACAGCAACCTCCTTAGATTCTGCTTCTAGTTTAGCCTTAGGGATCACAGAAACTTCCTTAGTCTCTGCTTCATGTTCAGTCACAGAACACACAGAAACTTCCTTAGTTTCTGTTTTAACTTTTGAACATACAGAGACTTCCTTAGTTTCTGTTTCAAGTTCAACTATATCCACAGAAACTTCATTAGTTTCTGTTTCTTCTAAGTCATCTATTATCATGCTAAAAACTACATGATCAGATTCTGAATCTGAATCTTCTTTAGCCACATTGGCTTCAGATTCAGCTTCTTTGGGCTTAGAGTCCTTTCTAGTAGGACACTCAGTAGCATAGTGCCCATATTCATCACATCTGTAGCATTGCACTTTAGATTTATCTTTCTTAGATGCATTGCTACTTTTCTTAGTGAAATCAGATTTAGAGTTAGGTTTACCTGACTTACCTTTGCTGCCTTTTGACCACTTCTTGCCATTAGACTTGGTGAGTAGGGCCTGCTCATCTTCTTCTTCACCTTCAAGTAGTTTGATCCTTAGTTCCTTTGCTTCAAGCTTTGCTTGGAGCTCTTCCACTTTATAGTCATCTGGTAGAGTAGTATCTTCAATACTGTTGACTACCCAGCCAAACTTTTTAGTTAAGGACCTTAGGACTTTCTTACAAATCACCCTTTCTGTAAGGGTTTCCCCATACATTGCCATAGTATTAGTGATTTTCTTTAACCTTATAAAGAAATCAGAAATACCTTCACCTTCCTTCATCTTTAGAGTTTCATACTGGGCTCTTAGAGCCTGCAACTTTTCTTCTTTGATAGGGGCAGCACCAGTGTAATACCTCTCTAAGGCATCCCAGGCAGTCTTAGAAGTCTCATAGCTTCTAATCCTATCAAAGTTTGCCTCATCACACCCCTGGTGTATGAGATAGATTGCCTTGTAGTCCTTTTGTTCGTTATCATTGAACAAATTAGTTTCAGCAACAGTTGGTTCTTCACCCAATGGTTCAAAACCATTCCTAACAATTCTGAGAACACCATGGCAGCCAAAAATGGCCTTCATTTGGAGGCTCCATCTGTCCCAGTTTTTCCCATCAAGCTTTGGGATTTGTGTGTTTAGACCTGTCCCAGTACTAGTCATCTTTTAGAACTGAAAAACACTTAAAACACAGAAATTGTTAGAACACAAAAACTGCACAATCAGATTGTGCAGGTAAAACTGAAAAAAACCTTAAAGAACTTTAAAGAACCTTAAAAGAAAACTTAAAGAAGATAGAGTTAGAGTAAATTTTGCTGCTTTTCCCTGGATTGTTACCAGCTCTGAGATACCATGTTGTATTTGTTAACCATTTAACAATTGTTTCACTTGCAGGTTGTATTTCAGCAATTGAGAGGTGCAAGAAACAGTAAGGCCCAGCCCACACTGGCCAAAAAACTCAGTAGCCCAGATGAATTCACAAAACGGTTCCTGCGGAACCCAATGGATAGAGACTGTAGCAACACGCGGGTTGCACAGTTGCAAACGGATCCAACCCGATCCAGAAGTATAAAAGGTAAAGAAACCGATTCTGAGCTCTTCTTTTCTTCTCTCTCTTCTCCCTCTTCTCCGCTGCGACTCGTCTCTCTTCTTCTTCACCTCAGAGCACTGCTAGGTTTTGTTTTTCTTCACTGAAGCTCTGTGTTTGAAGCTTCGTTTATGCTTCAAACACAATAAAACAAAGGTTGAACGCTTCTATTCAGAAACCCTTTGTTCCTGATGCTGATTGAAGGTTTCTTTCAAAACCCTAATTTCTGGAACTTTTGATTTTTTCAGGATCTGGTTCTCAGGGTGATGATCGGACTTCAAAACACAGGTAACCACGCTGTTAGATTTCTGTTTGCTTTCTTGTTTGATGATTTGCTTACAAAACCTAACTTCTTCGTGTTTCTTTGTGTTGAATGTTTCTGGATCTTCACTACTTTGAAGATCAATCAACAGTTTCTGGTTGTAGACCCCTCCTGGAGATCTTCAGGTTGCTTCCCTCCCCTTCTCTCTGTTTTCTTTCTGTTACTTGTGTTTTCAGCCACTGAAAACAATCCCTTACACGTTGCTTTTCTCTTGTTTTGCAAGGTTTGATTCAACCACTTGTTGAAGTGCATACACTCACAGAAACTCTTGAAAAGAACAAGATGAAGATACAGTATGCAGAAGAGAAAAGAGCAGAGGACTTAGGGTATTGAAAAGCAAAATGTAAATTCTTTTATTGATTGTATCACTATTATTTTCTGCATTACAAATCTGTATGTACATAGCTTATTTATAGGCTTCTCTGGGATGTATAGCTGGTAGTTAGAGTTGTTGCAGCTAACAACTCAGTTTGTTAAAACTGTTTTTAACAAACTAACTGAATTAGTTAGTAACTAAATCTGTTTTACACAGCTGTAATTAAACTGTAAAAACAGTAACACAGGGTCTATTTGGTCACAGGATTCTAACAGCTATATTTCAATTTTGAAAATATAGCTGTTAGGCATATTAGGTTTTTTGCTTAAAACCCAATATCTCTCTGGATGGTTTCTTAATCCTAGATATTCTTTTATTCCGTGTTTAGTGTTTACAGTGATTTAATTTGTTTTTGAATGGATTGGCGATGTTATTGTGTGCTTTTCTTTAGTCTATTTTAGTTAAGAGTCGGGTACCTTTCCATTGATGCGTGACGACTTTGAAGCAAACAAGTCATTACGAAATTTGCCGGTACAATTTTGTATTTTGTACCTATAGATTTTCTTCTGCGATTTGGTATGCTATTGTCAGCTGATTGAGTTTTGATTTTGTGATACAACAAGATATTGCATCTATATTCCTTCCGTTCATACAAGTAGGTGGTCAAGCGAGATGTAGGCGGGGCTTTATGCTCATCTGGTATACAATTCTCTGGGTTATTTGGGATTTGAGGAATTCTACTTCTCCTTCCGACCTTCCAACATTGGGCAAATTTGGTGCCAAGTGGAAGGGTCGTCGCTCAACAGATGGGCTCGGGTGTCGTAGAAAGATAAGACCGTAACATGAGCAGTGAATCGGGCTAGAGCCAGAAGTACGGTCTTTGGCGACGATGGGTGCCTACTGTCGAGAAAGCACCAGCTTCGCCTTTTTGCCAAAAAAAGAAAAAGTATCGTGTATTTTCTTCAAAGGTGTTCCTGATTTTTAGAGATAGGATTTTATCTCTTTCCTGGCGCTCGTTCCATGCTAGGGGCAATTCTTCTTTTTGTTTATTTTACGAGTGATATGTTGATCTGATTGATTGTTTATCTAGGAGGTAGTTGTATTGACGGTTTCTTCACTTCTTTTCTCGGAGGCTGATTTCTCTCTATTGTATATGGGTTGAGTACCCTTGTGCTCAATTTATTATATAATATTATTACTTCCGTCCAATTTTATAAGTTGTTTTAGCTAAATCAATTTGTCTCAAATTGATTGTTGTTTTACATTTTTAAGAAAACATTTATTATTCGTTTCCACTAATGTCTTTCTTAAATATGACAACTTTTTACTTTTAATAAATGATTCACGTTTATCTATGCAAAGAGATAAATAGTTAAATAGTAAATTAGACAACATTTTTTATAAAATCTAAACTATTAATCATTTTTCTAATCTTAGACTATATATAAAACTAGTAACGTACCCGTGCATACGCACGGGTGATCGCGTTACGTGGTCAGTGGCGGACCTGGCATGTATCCTGGGGGTTCAGTTGAACCCCCTGGAATTTTTTTTTTTGCACTAAACACCCTATATAAATAGCCTAAATCTCCTGAAATTTTAATTTTGACACCCCTGAAAATTTGAAATTGTACTAGTAGACCAAGTTTTGCACCCATTTGACACCGGCCTTAAAAAATTTGACACCCCTGACCCCGGGGTCCTGGGTCCGCCACTGTACGTGGTATGATTAGTACTCCAATCAAAATTAAAAAAATAGAGGTTAAAAATAGCAAATACAACAAAGAGCATCACCAATAATAAAAAATGGAAAATAACATAAACTTTGCGGTAGAAAAGAAGTATTATTGAAATCTATTGGCTAGTGTTTCTACAAATCAGATAAAAATGAAGTTTTTTTTTGGTATTTAAAAATCAAGTATTTTATCAATTGTGAAATTACTGCCAAGTGAAAAGGATTTGGTTTAAATATTGGGTCTATGTCCATAGTGAAATCCAACAACTAAATGCCTGCAAATCAAAATGCATCTCCCTAAAACTTGGTTCTCCATTCACCTAGGTCTTCTTTGGGTACCACCGAAATAATGCAAAATGGCTCATAAAGTTTTTAAAATTGACAAATAGAAGAAATACTGATATGAATTCAAAGGGCAGCAAGAAATACAAACAGAAGAAATAGTCATATAAATACTGATATAAAATGGCTAGTGTGTCATGAGAAACAAATAAAATAAGGAATACTATTAACGTACTCACAACCCTGTCATCGTGTTCAGGATTCCTCAACTCATTTTTTTAATGTGTCAGCTAAAAATGAACAAAATACAATGTTTAAGTTGATGCCAGTACTTGTTAGGAGCTTCGACATGAGTTTCATCGTGTTTGAACAAAACACCATTAGTAAATAGTGTTTAGTAATTTGAAAATACATCATATTATAGATTGTTATTCCTCAATGGGGATTTACTTGAAGAGGTGTACATGAAACTTCCTTTGGGGTATCCAAGCAAGGGGAAAACTTGGTTTGCAAACTCAACAAATCCCTGTATGGGTTGATACCTGATCAATATAATTTGAAGATATGAATGAAATGGTTATAAGCTACTGCTTGTAATAATTTGAAGATATATCAAACTTTAAAAAGGTGCAACCAAGCTAGTTTTTAAGTCTCGTAGGGACAAATCGAAGACATGGCTACATATATCTTGGCATGATTTACAAAGTTCTTTGATTATTAAGAAGTGGTGAGAGATAAATTAAGCAAAATACTCCTGATAACAACCTTCTAAATGCATTTCCTTGGTATTCTAGACATAAGCTATATAAGTGTTGCTAAAATACTAAGGACCTGCTAAACCCATTAGAAATAGAGATAATAATCAAAATTGGATGTAAAGTTAATATTTATTATATCAAACTTGGCAAAACCAAAATCAAGAGAAGGACAAAAGTACATTTCAAAGCTATATTTTCAGTATAGAGATAATGCTTACCGGTTAGAATCCTCGTGTAAATTCTAAATTGTGCTAGTGATTGGATTTGTTTTTTCCTGTAAAACACAACAATTCTTCAATCACATAGTTTTATTTCAACCTCTACATAGTTTTATTTCTAACCATAAACCCTTAACCAAAGATAGGTAAGTATTTGTACAAATTACACCACATGCCAAAATTACCAATGAGAGAGTTGTGGAGTTCCAAAGAGTTGAGTGGTTGAATTACAATTTTGCTCTTCGAATGAGTGTCCATGAGGGTCATGTTCTGCCATTGCAAAAAAGGATTGTTGTTCACACAAATAATTTAAAGGTTAGAAATATTTACTGTTTTTTTGGTTTTTGATTACACCTAGGATTAGGAGATAGAAAGTATCCAATAGATGGACAATGAGCTTACAGTGGCCAAGTGGAATTCTTCTTTGGAGGCATAGATAGAAAAGGCATAAATAGAATATACTGACAAATCTCTAAAACAAACACCTAAAAGTTCCTCTTTTAGAGATGCACATTTACATAAAAAAAGGTTATAACAAAAGAATTAGGGGTTATATACTGACTAAGTTTCTGACAAAATGACCAAAT
This sequence comes from Astragalus membranaceus, assembly GCA_039519185.1. NCBI lineage: Eukaryota > Viridiplantae > Streptophyta > Magnoliopsida > Fabales > Fabaceae > Astragalus > Astragalus membranaceus. Next base: position 41,430,340 of record CM076848.1, on the reverse strand, counting down.
ATCTAATATTCATTGTTAAAAGATATATGCGTAGTGACCGAGTTTGATAACTGAATCCATAAAGAATACCTGCAAGCATATGGGTTTAGCAAAAACTAAAGTAAGCAGATGGGTTCTGCAAGTGATGCTTCATTTTGTCTAGTATAATGCTAACATGGTACTGCAAGTGATGCTTCCTTTTGTGTAGCTTTTAACATGGTCTTTAAATAAATTATGCAATAAACAATAAAGGAGAAGAGCATAAGGCAGCATTTTTTGGCTAGTCCTATATCATTGAGAAAGTAAGCCATATATGTGCAAAGCCTCCAATAATAGGTGAGTGATTGAAGAAATTCATCTTTTCAATCTGATAAGAGACCTAAATCTGTGAATGCATGTCATGCTGCATTCACCAACCAAAAAGGAAACTATACAAAAAAGGAAAAATGATGTGTGTTTAGAAACAAAGGCAAGTATCAAAAAGAAAAGGTAAAATGCAAGTCATAAGAAGACTTATCACAGAAAATTTTCTGGTTTACCTTGTCATCCTCTCAATGAAGCTCACGTTCAAATAAACTTAAGATCTGTCTATATTACTTAGGAAAGAATACTTCTCCAATTGAAAAGTATTTTGTACATATAAGGCATGTTGGGATGGATGAATTGAAAAGTAGGCCAATTATAGAAAAAAAACTATGGTGCAAATTCATTGATTACATCCATCACAACACCTCAAACTTCCACTTGTTCCTATCAATGAAACTAACTTCCCCTGAGAAAATAAAACATATATAATATTATATATCCAAATTGGACCTCAAACTTTGTAGCTACAACTAATCCCATCAATTGCTTTCTAATAAAATCATTTTTATGAACATAATTGAGGGAAGTTCTCTTTAGGCCCATGCATGAGGGAAGTTCTCTTTAGGCCTCATTCTTTCCAATGAATTTAAATGAAGATATCTATACCCCATGTATGAGGGAAGTTCTCTTTAGGCCCAAAACAAAAATAAGATATATTGTCTGCAGAGTATAACTTCTAAGCCTAGTAGAAGAACATATATATAAAGTGGTATTCATAGTCAATAAGAATCTACAGTCCTAAAAGCTGAACATTATTAAGTAAAGGCTCAAACCACAATACATAGGCAGTTCTCAACCATCCATGTGTGACAGAACCTTCACCATCAACACTCCCTCGACCATTGCCTTATGACCAGGATGACATCAGCTCTACACAACAACTAAAATACAACAGAAGGTTTGAATGAAAAGGGGATGATGAGGAACCAATCAAATCAATGGAAATAGGCATCAAAAGACTTGTAATAACATGGGATTGCTAAATTTTTATTTAAAGCTAACTTTATATTATCAAAATAGAAGAAACAATAGAGATGAAAGAATAATAAAAGAACATCACCTAAACTCAGAACCTTGGGCACTTTTGAATGTCCAAAACTGTAAATGTGCTTAGAGGAAACAACAAAAACTAAGAACACTTAACAAAAACAAAATCAAAATCAGAAGCTAGGCACTACTCATAAGTTTGGTTTGCATGATACCAAACATATAGAGTTTAATAAGTCAGATAAAACCAAGTAATAGAAAGATTCATAAGATGAAACTATAAAAGGAACAAAATTGTCTAGTACCTAAACATTATAGTCACATTAAGAAGCTTGTAATGTGCTGCACCAAACCACTTTCATTAGCATAAAAAAAACAAATCATCATGAATGCATAATCATAGATTGAATTGATGAAAGAGTTTTGATCCAAAAAAAATAAAGTATAAAAACAATATGCAAAAAAAAAGTATCAAAACAAAATAGACATATTCTTATGTTTTTGCCTCTTACCATTTTTGTCTCTAGCTCTAACTCTTCCCCACCATTTACCAAATCACTCCAATATGCAACTCCTGCACAGACACAGTAAGGGCATTTAGAGTTGTATGATCAAAGAATTGATATGTTGTGACAATTCAACTTACATGTAAGAGGTGAAACCAATAAGAAATCCAACAGAAACTTTATTATTTGACTATCATTGTAAGACATGGTTGATTTCACAACTACCACATATTTGATATCTCAAGATTCTCAGCCAACATTGGTACATAACATATTGAAGTAAGAAAAAAGTATAAAATCTGTGCTAAATTGCATAGTTTGAAAGTATAAGTGTCTACTACAAACTGAGTGACTTTATTGTCTACGGGGACTAAATGCGTTTATGAATTTATTGATCTCAGAGCTAATGTTAACTTACGGTACAAATGTTTCACACATACATACATATCTAATATTAACATCAATGCCAATCTACTATACCTCCAAGTGTAGTGGATCCCACCCCTTCCCATACTTCACTGAACTCCAATTCCTCATTATCAACACCTTCCCTGTCGTAGTCCCACCTTCTCCAATTTCTCAAAAAAATCAGTAAAACAAAACACTAAACAGAATGAAATTGAAATTGGAAAACCGAAACAAAAATTTGAGGAAGATGAAATTCAAAAAACCCTAAACAGAATCAAATTAGAGAAATAAAGTACCAAAATGAAGAAATCAATGGAGGAATGATAGAGTTGGGAAGATGCGATACCAGCAAGATGAAGAAAATGGTAAAGCCCACCACAGTTTTCTCTCTCCACCGCAACCCACCACCGTCCCTCCCTCTCTCTCCGCGGTCAGACTCTCCCTCTGCTTTGTTTTTCCACCCTTGCGCTCTCTCTCCTCGCTTTCTTCCTGCTAGATGAAAGGGAACAGAGGAAAATGATGGATATAGGGTTTTTTAACCGTGAACGCAATAATGAGATGAGAAGGAAGAGAGATTGTTCAGAGAGAGGTGTTTAGGGTTTGAAATTTCTGGTTTTTGAAAGAAAAAAAATTACTGGAAGAAAGAAAGATGATGAGATGAGATGAGATGAGAAGGAAAAGAGGGAGAGAGACGCGTTAAGAGAGAGTGAGATTAGGTTGTTCACAGAGAGAAGATGAGAAGAAAGAGAAGATGAGAAGATGAGAGAGGAGGGGTCGAGAGGTGAGTTTAATTTTTTTTTAGAAATTAGAAACTGTCGTGGGAGGGAAGGAGGAGAAAGAGAAAGAGAGTTTTTGAAAAGTTGAAATTAAAGTTGTTTGGAACAAAATGACAAATGTAACCCTTAATGGAGAAAAAAATTCTGAAGCAAAACCAAGTGTCATTGATTAGTGAGGTGTAGTTGGGTAAATTTAGATGTGGTAGATTAGTATAAATAGATATTAGATTAGATAAGAACATAGGTAAAATATATTATATGTTTGCCTTTAAAAAAATACATGCCCCGAAATCCTGGATGTTGTTTGGACGTCCAAAATTTGTGACACTTGATTAATACATTTCAAAATTGTGTTATTTAGTTGGTAGGTGATTAATACATGGTTTTTTTTTCCGTACCCCCTCTTCCCCTTTACCCCCTATTTTGATCCAACCATTTTACCCCCGCTCCAAAAGAATGACTTTCGAAATTATCCTTCTATGAGATAATTTTGGAAGTCATTTTGATAAGGTTTTTTGGAATTATCCTCTTATGAGATAATTTTGGAAAAGTTCATCAAAATGACTTTCGGATTTATCTCATAGGAGGATAATTCGGAAGTCATTTTGATGAATTTTCGAAAAAAATTCATCAAAATGACTTTCGAAATTATCCTCTTATAAAATTTTTAAAAAAATCAATTAAAACTTAAATTTTTGTAAAAAAATAAAAAGTATTTTGGAGATAAAACGTAAAATGGGGTAAAGGGGAAAGGGGAGGTTAAAAAAAAGACGGTTAATACATGTAGTTGAATGTTTTAAAATTTTGTCTAATAACGCTCAAGTTGATGGTTATGTTATTAGTTTAGTGGTGAGGCGGTCCTTTAGGTCTGTCAGTGGACTGGAAAAGTGGGAAGAATTGCAGGAAGATGGTTGCTTTGTAATGTGTCTACTGTCTGTGATATATAGATATGGTCAGGTCAAAGAAAAGAAGCAATATCACGATTCACAGCATGCATGCGCATATTTAGAAGTGATCATATCATATCAGATTCATTCAGATACAATCAGAGAAGTAATTTCAAAACTCAAGATGACGCAGAGGCAAGGGTTGTTGGCTATTGGTAACGTATCCCAGTTCAGTCTACCTTTTAGCCCCATCCCCATCACTCACATGTCAATCAATTTGATTCTCCTACTCTTTCTTTCTTACACTATAGTAATGAACAGTAAGTAAATGATATAAAAAGTAAAATCAATGATGGTAGTCCACACCAATAAGGTTTTTCACTTTTCAGTCAATCCTATCCTATAACGTACACAGCGCACGTTCCATTTGGATGCGTTATTCATGTTTAAAGTAAAGGCCCAAATTCGTCCCTGACATTTTTTTTGTGAGACGAATTCGTCCCTGACAATTTTTTTGAGACACATTGGTCCCTGACAATTCCAAAATGAGACACGTTAGTCCCTCCATCCATTTAACCGTTACCAGCACAGTAAACGTGTCCTACGTGGCACATTAAGTGCCACGTGTCACATTAACTGCCACGTTTATTTTGGGACAAATAAGTCCCTGACTTTACAAATTTGAAAATGGGACAAATCAGTCCCTGACTTTTTTGAAAAGGGGACAAATCACCCCTCCCCCCTTCGTTCCACTGTTCACCCCCTCCCCCCTCCGTTCCACCAACTGTTCCTCTTCCTCCCCCCTCCGTTCCACTGTTCACCCCTCCCCCACCGTGAACCCCTCCCCCCAGATCTGGAACTCATCTCTCTCTCCTCACTCACGTTAAATCTGGAACTCATCCCTCTCTCTCTTCTCCTCTCCATCTCCTTCTCACTATCGCAGATCGCACTCCACCTCCCGCAGATCTCACTCTCGCAGATCGCACAACCACAGCCTCTCGTAGATCTCGCTCTTCCCTCTCACCACCGTAAGCCATCACTTACCAAACCCTCACCGTAGGAACGAAAGGGATAGAAGAGAGGAGGAGAAGAAGAGAGGAGGGAGAGCGACGAGAGAGAGAACGGTGAGAGAGGGAACGGCGAGATGCGAAGAGAGATAGGGAGGAGGATTGGTGAGGGGAGAACGAACCAGAGAGGGAGGGGAGAGCGAACCAGAGAGGGGGGGCTGTGAGAGAGAGGGCTGTGAGAGAGGAGGATCGGTGAGGGGGGAGGGGTGGAACCTTCGTTGATTGGGGATTTGGAGGTTTGGAGGTAGAAGACGATGAATAGTAACAGAGGACTGATTCGTCTCTTTTTTAAATTGTCAGGGACCGATTCGTCCCTTTTTTAAATCTAACGTGACACGTGGCACTTAACGTGCCACGTAGGACACGTTTACTATGCTGGTAACGGTTAAATGGATGGAGGGACTAACGTGTCTCGTTTTGGAATTGTCAGGGACCAATGTGTCTCAAAAAATTTGTCAGGGACGAATTCGTCCCACGAAAAAATTGTCAGGGACGAATTTGGGCTTTTACTCTCATGTTTATTTATGATGATGATGATGATATTGATGATAACTAGAATAAAAGAAAGGAAGAGGAAAAACACAAGGTAGCAACCTTGACAAACTGTGTGAAAACATCATAATCAGCAGCGGTGTGAAAACACAAGTAATTAATCTCATTGAAGAACCTGAAAACAACATCGCACATGCACATGACCTCATATACAAGAAAAATCACATGTTGGACAAACGCTGGACTGGGCCAACATAATTCACCAGCTCGCTCGATTGTTCCTTATCCCATGCCTCAAGTTATGGAAATCGGTCCACATTCGATATTTTGTTCCATTTTTTCTTTATTAATTTTCTCTATGATTACATAATTTCTCGTGAGATTGAGGTATTTGATTTGGTGTGCTACTGTTTAATGAGCTGGTTGCCAATGTTAATGATGTAGTCACTAGAATTAAGATGGTGTCTTGAGAATGGTTCTTGTATTAGCCAATGTGAGGTTGTAATTGGGTTGAAGTACCTATCGTACTTCCTATATATTTAATTGGGCTAAATATGTTTCTGCTCTTTATAAAATTTTAGTTTTTTATTTTTAGTCTTAAAAAAATTTTACCTAATTTTTTGATCCTTACATTTTACTTTTTTTTAATTGGTTTTAGTTTCTCACGACTTTTTACGACGCTTCAAGACTTTTTTTAATGTTTTTTTCACCCTTTATAAGTGTTATTAAAAGTAATAAAAAACTAAAACTAATAGAAACATAAAACATGAGGACTAAAAGTAGGTGAAATTTTTTTGAGAGACTAAAATAAAAAAAAAATTAAATTTTATAGAGACAAAAAACATATTTAACGCTATTCAATTTTGCTTATCTAGAAAAAAATATCCAAGACCTAAGCCAATAGGCAACTATTTAATGTTAAGTGTTCTCTTTAACATTTCAAGTTTGATGAGAGTTTCATTCGACTTAAAACATTACACGTCGGGTTTTTTATCTTATGGGCTATGGCCCCATCGTCTGTTTTTAAAGTCAAACAATTAGGCATCCAAGTTCAAAAGTCCAAGTTTTTCCAATTTTTGAAGCTAGTAGTGGTTGCTTCTTATTTATGGTTAACACACTAATGTTGCTTATGACTAACAATTGGTGAGGACTCCCATACCCTTTAGGTATGATACCCAACATCTCACCATCCAATCACATAGAGTGTCTTTAATTCAACCTTTTTTCTTTAAATAATTAGATTTTTTAGAAAATTTAAAAGTTTTAAGTAAAGTACCAAAGATTTAATTTAATACACTGTAAAGTTTATTTACACTATTAACACATGTCATTAAAGATGGTTTTGAGTCTTCTCTCAACTATATGAAAATCTTAATCATGATTTATGATTAGTTGTCGGTATAAAAACTTTTTACGCCAACAGTATATAACAATTAGACTCAAATACTAATAATAAACAAATTATATATAATTATAATATTTGAGTTAGTATATATTATTTTTCCTTTTTAAAAGAGAAAAGATCACATTAATATCACTTTCTATTATTGAAGGACTAAATTAATGTTAAAATACTTTTAAGAACCAACGGAGACATACGTCTGTAAAGACTGAATGAGTTCACTAAAACAAATCAAAAGGAAAATATTAATTAAAATATATAAAGCTTGAATTGAGTAACTATTGTTTGGATTTTACGGCTTTAACTAATGCTTTTTTTTCTTAATTCTAAAAAGTCATTTTTTATTTGAATCATAAACCTTTTTGTTGCAGAGGGTTTTGTCCTGTTGGTGTAAATTCACTGGGACATAAACTGTGACAACTGCATAGACCATCGGCATTACAAATTTGTAATGAACAATTTCAGCATAGGTCGCTATCTAATTTATCCGATGAAAAACTGTCCAGCAAATGCTGTTTGTTTGGTCATCACTGTCCAGCAAATGCTGTCCATGAAAATTCTCTTCAATGCTTCACCCGACACCAGGCCCCATCTGTAAAGAGTTGGCACCGAGCAATTTATGCATTTTCTTTCAACAAATTAGGTGTCGTGCATGATTATTGGTCATTTTCAACAACAAAAAGAACAATTAATCAGTTTCTTAGAATTTGATTACGTCTAACTCAACCTATAAAACAACTTTAAAGTGAGGGAGACTTTTCACTAATGTTCTGGACTGGGCCGAAGCCCAATATTGTCACAAGACCGGCCGTAAGCAGCCCAATTAGCGAATCAGAAAGACATGACTTAGATCCCCAAGATCAACGGCTCAGATCAAGCCGTACGTGATCCGACGGTCGCCCGCCGAGTCCCTGACACTATATATAGAGGTTTGACCTCAGCTGACATGGACGCTTTTGACACATAACGTTACTCTGCTCGAATATTATCCCACTGACTTGGGCGTCGGAGTGTTATCGCAGGTACACCCCGCCGGAGCTCGGAACGCGACCAGCGACTACTCAGCCCGACTTCACCACCACCTTCGTTCAAGCAGCAAGCGACCTCAACGAGCCGGTAACATGACCAAGCAAATCAAATCAGACTGATCGCCCACATTGGGGAACAGATAAACTTATAAGCTCTTTTTTTGCTATATATATCCGATGTGGAATTCTTAACACAATTTATACGAAGTAAGAAAATTACCATTTTTCCGTCATACGAATTCATTGCAAAGCACCGCAGACTGGGAGGTCTCATATATACTTAGTTATTTGCAATTTAAAAAATTTGGTTAGAGGATTTATTGGATTGAGATTAAAAACGACCATTTTCTCAACAAAAAAAAGTGTTGTAAATTTTTTAAAACAGTGTAGGAATCTAATGGCTTAAAGATTTTGAAAGAAAATTTTAAAAGACTTTTACTATTAAGATTTTATAGTTTAGATTTCAATGAATTTATAACAAAAAATTTGTTAAGACTTAAAAATAATTGATGGAACTTTAAAATAAACTAAAAACTAATATAACCAATCCACATAAAAATAATTGGTGCTTCTAGGGTGAATGAGCAAATCAAATCCTTCACCGGTGAACCATTAAATATGATCGTAGGATGTAGTATAAAAATTCATCAACGACTTAGATTTAAAACTAGTTGATTCAATCTAAACCACTCACAATATTTTACACAATATCCTACGGTCAATTTTAGTTGTTCACTGGTGAGAGATTTGATTTGCTCTCTCATCCTAGAAGTACCCAAAAATAATAGATATTCTAACTCCTTAGTTGAGTCAACAATATGCTTATTATGTGTGCGTATGCGCCCGTGCGTATGCGCATACTTACCAAATAATTTATCGAAATTTGTAAGGGACTTTTTTTTAAGTTGTAAAAAATTTCAATTAAATGCTACCAGATTTTGCTACTCTCTTTAAAAAATCTTGGCTAAAATATAGTTTTTTTTACAAAAACTAAAATATAGTTTTGGTCATTTATTTTTCACTCTTTTCTCATTTACGTTCTTTATCTTTTAAAATGTTCATTTACGTCCTTTGTCTTTTCAAAATAGTTTAAAATAGTTCATTTACGTCATTTATCTTATAAAGTTACCTTTTACCTTTTATTGATTACCACAATATTTTTTCTATTATTTTAAATTCTTAATTGAATACCATAAGACTTTTTTTATCACAAAAAAATCTGTTATGATTTCAATCTAATACACCCCTTAGGGTCTGTTTGGGAGTTTGGAGGGGAGGGAAAGGGAGGGCGTGAGAGTTATAGTGTTAATTCTTTATGATTGGGAGAAAAATTATCCTCCAAGCCTCCCTAAACCCCTACTCTAGTTTATTTTTTTAACCCCTCTAAAATCTCCAAAATAAGGAAGGTTTTGGAGGAGCTCCAAAAACAAACTAGGAGAGGAGTTTAGGAAGGCTTGGGGGATTTTTCTCCCCATCACTAATGAATTAACACTATTACTATCATGCCCTCTCCCCCCTCCCGTCCAAACAGACCCTTATAAGTCTTTGGTCGAAGGGGAACAAAGGAGAGGCAAACGAGAGTTTATTTTAAATTTTTATATATTTGGTTCAATTTTTTTGTTAGGTCATTATTAGAGGGGAGAAAAATCTCTCAAATTATTTTTTCTCCCCTCTAAATTGGAGTTCTTTTTGAAAGGGAGGTGGATGAAAGCTCTAATCATTTAAAATAAAGTAACTTATATAACCTTATCTAACAAACACTAAATCAATTTAAGTCCCCCATTCCACATGCTTGAACCAAACAAACCCTAATATTTTTAAAAGTGGGGCTAAGCAATTGGGGCTACGGTTTTAAATAGGCCCATACTTCATACAATCCCCTACTCGCTGGACACCCCCATATTTTTAAAATTCCAAAATTGCCCTCACGTGGAATACGCATGGAAACTCACACACGCTGATATAATGAAAGGTTCGGTCGTGATTTTTCGGACCGGTACAAAACTTACGTTCCATGGCAACAAAAAAGAGGGGTTCGATTCTGAATTTCCAGAATGGTTCGCCAGTAAACTTTTGGACTGCGTAAGGGGTGTTTGGCCACAAACTTGGGTTCGGTTCTGAATTTTCGAACCGGTTCGGAAGTAAAGTTCTGAACCTATCTGTTACTGGACAGAAACTCAAAGTTTCATAATAGGGCAAAAAAATAAGCTAATTTTACCTTTTCAAAATAGATACTAACAATGAATTAACTAATTTTAATGAACTTAGGATCGATTAAATGGACAAATTATCTTGTCTTAATACAGAACCGAATAGAAATTCAAAAACATATTCAAATAACCATCAATCATTTGCTAAGTCTACAATACAATTTGGTTCTTGATCTAAAATTAAAGACGTCCAATGTTGCAAGCGTCCCGTAAATGGCTTGACCCAATCCTTTGCTATGTCTGCTTCTGCACCATTTTTAGCCATTTTATGACCCTAAAAAGTGAAAAAAATAAAGATAAATGTTAAAAACAGAGGATCTGCATAATCTGTAAAACAACATGGTTTGATTCTTAACTATCGTACCGGTTCGGAAGTAAACCTTCGAATCACTTAACTCAGACACCCCTTTAACAGGTCCGGTCGTGTTTTTCCGAACCGGTTCGTTAGTTTACCCTCCGAACCAATTAGTATCAGACACCCCCTTTAACAGGTATGATTGTAAACTTCTGAAACGGTTCGGAAGTTTACTTCCGAATCGAGAGTGATTCCAAAAAGAAAAAAAACGCACAATGCATAGCTTCAGCGTGAAAAAAAAGGAAAGGGTTGGAAGGGATCATACCTTAATAGGATTGCGAATGTGAGGATGATAACTTCAATTGATTGAAGTTGAAGAGTAGGTTAGGGTGTGGAGCGAGAGAGATGAGAGGTTTGGAGGTTTAGGAGGGGGTGTGTTGGGGGAGATGTGAAGAAGAAGGAAGAAGGATAGAGAGGGAATTTCATAATATTGATAGGGGTATTTTGGTATTTTTACAAGGAGAGGGAATGTCTAGTGAGTAGGGAAGGGGTTGTATGAAGTATGGCCCTTTAAATATGAAAAATGATTGACAAAAAAGTGAAATAAATATGTGAAATGCCACACCCACACACCCAAATTTTGATGCATACACCGCATATCGTTTGCTCAAAATACCCCAAGTTTTTTAATTTGCAAGTACGGGTGTCTTTGTTTTTGGTACAAGTACGAATGTCTTTTATTCCTTTGTTTTGTAGATTTTTGGAAGCTTCATTTTTTACATTTAGAAACTGTAGAAACTCAGAGTACGTTTTTTTTATATGTAAAGTGTTAATAGTTGGAAATTAGTTAGGGAGACGTAAAATGTTGGGATTTGAAATCTCGGACCTCCTTTATCAAGTTCGTTCCTTTGACTCGCCAACTAAGAATACAATCAATTACTTTCCTTTCATTTTCACTTATTTAAAGCTTGGAGTTTCTCTAATGTTTATTATTTTCAATGAAAATGAAAATAGGAGACACAAAATAAATAAACATTTTGTTGTTAATATTAACATCAAGAAGCGAAGTTTAAGAACATTCAACTAGACAACACAACGTTCAGTTGTGTTGTTAATTCTAACATTTGGAAACTAAGTTTCCCTTAGCAATTGTGTTGTTATTGTTTTTATAGAATGTTTCTAAAATCAAATAAAGAATAATTGAAATATTATATGATCATCTATAATGTTAGTCCTTCATTTTTCTAAAAAAGTCTCAAACATATATCAACATATATAACTTAGCCTTCCATAACCCTCCCTTTGGAAACCCTAAAAAATCTCTTGCTAAACATACCCTAAGTTTCACTAAATCACAAGAAACGGGAAAGAAAGTGTATGTATCAAAATATAGGAGTGAAAGTAGTTATAACCTTGAAACATTATGATGGAGTTCAGTAAAGAAGATAGGCTTAGTTCTGCCTAACGTGTAAGATAGTGTTTGGAACCACGATATAAACTTATTGACCTACAATAATCTTAAAGCTACAAGATGTAGCTTCTACGATAAAATAAAAGGCACTGGACGTGGTTTGGAACCACGTTGGAGATATATTAGTTTTTTTTTTGTAAGTAGCAATTTATTGATATGGGCTAACTAGAAAGCTATCCAAAGAGCAAATCAATTGCAAACTGTAATCCATGTTAATACCTAGCTAATAGATCGAAAACTGTGTGAACTCCTCAAAGAAATAGTTGAATCTAAAGAGAAGTTTTCATCCTCCAAAGGAGCCCGCCACACCTCGTAAAGGCATCACCACCTCATATTAGTCAAGTGTACGCCTAGTACCGGTAGAGCGAAAACTCTACTTCACTCTTGATCACACACACACACACACACACACACACACATTTACTTTCACGGTGAGATAGAAAGTAACCGAATTGCAAAGAAGAATGAGAAAACGGTTATAGCATTCAAGGAAAATGAGAGTATTTATACATCCAGTTGGCAAATGACTCACTCTCATTGACTAGTCAATGAGATGCCACATCAGCATCAATATGATGATTGGGATTATTACAAGCAAAAGTAAAGTCAAATGCAAAGTATTAAAAGCATAAGAAAAGAACTTCAGCAGCAGGTTGTATCATCACTTGAGTAGTGCTCTATTGACTTGAATTACTCACAATCTTCAATACACCTCCCTAATTCAGGTCAGCTAACCTCTTCATACCAATCAAGCTTCTTAACTCCACGAATCTCTTCACTACCAGTGGCTTAGTTAGCAGGTCCGCAAGTTGTTCTGCAGAGTTGCAGTGAATCAGCTTCAGCTTCTCCTTGTTTACTTGGTCTCTCAAGAAGTGATATTTCATCTCAATGTGTTTACTGCGCCCGTGTAAGACAGGATTTTTGGCCAGGTCAATAGCTGATTTGTTGTCCACCTTCAACTTCATCACATAAACATCTTTCAAGTTCAGTTCAGTCAACAGTTTCTCAAGCCATTGAGCTTGACAAGCTCCTTGGGCAGCTGCAATGTATTCAGCCTCGCATGAAGACAATGCAACCACACTTTGTTTCTTCGAGCACCATGAGATTGGTGCATTACCTATCATAAACACATAACCACTAGTGCTTTTCCTGTCAGTCATGTCACCAGTCCAATCTGAGTCTGTGAAGCCATACACTTCTGTGCCAGCACTGCTCTTGTTTGAGAATAGGATTCCCAAATCCACTGTATCCTTTACGTATCTCAGCACTCTCTTAGTAGCTGCCATATGTGAAGCTTTGGGTTGGTCCATATATATGCCTGCTTATTAGTTCAACACTGAATGCCAAGTCTGGTCTTGTGTTCACTAAGTATCTTAGTGAACCAACAATATGTTTGTACAGAGTACTATCCACTGGTGGCTCCTCCTCATCATTTCTCAACTTCAGGTTTGTCTCAATAGGAGTAGTGGCAGAGTTGCATCCACTCATCTTGAATCTCTTCAAGATGTCATTAGCATATTTCCTATGATGAAGGAACATACCAATTAATGTCAGTCCTTACAAATTCCATGCCCAGAAAGTAGGTTAAGTCTCCTACGTCTGATAAGGACATGAAGATTCAAGAATTGGCACTAGGACCAATAACAAGAGGGAGAGCAAAGAAAATTAAGGAGCAATTAGAGACTCAAATGGCTTATTTGCTTGATGATAGCAAGAGTCCTAAAATTACTCCTTGTCCTATAAATCTTTTAATAATTGATATTGTTTAGATTTCCTTTAATTGTAATAGGTTATATTTTAAGTTTGGAAACTTGGGTTTAAATGTGTAGACATGTGTTAAACTATTTGGGCCATGTTTTGGGCTTGTATGTTGGCCTTATTTTGCTTATGTTGCTTTGGCCAAACCCTAGCTATATAAGGGACGGTGGTGCTTCTTGTAAGAGACATTTGATCATTTTTATAAGATCGTGAGTTTAGAGCAAGTTGCTCCTCCTAGTTCTTCTTAGAACCTCCATGGATCTTATCAAGGGATTCATTGTGCTTGTGGCGGTCCAACAATGGAATTTATCATTCATCCTTGAATGTGTCATTCCTTCATTTCCTTGAATCATTCCTTTCTAGTCCACATTTTGTAAGTTCTTCCCCCTTTTTAGTTTGTTTGTGTTTGGAAAATTTATGATTTATGGAAGGATCCTTGGATTTTTAGTGAACTTATATGTCTAGTTCACATCAAGTGGTATCATTGAGCCACTTCCTTAATCAAAAATTTGTTAAAAGAAACAAAAAAAATTGTGCTGCTGCGTTTTGCCATTTTGGTCAGCATTTCTCCATTTACGGTTTTGTTGTAGCGCACTTTTGTTTCAACGTTTCAGTTGTTTTGCTGCAAGCCCATTTGGCCGTTTCTGTCCAGCGATTTCATTCTGGTTTCTGTGTGTGTCGGTTTCTCTTTCTGTAGTGCAAGTTCAGTTCTTTTTGCATTTCTTGTTTGTGGGTTTCCTTCTTGCTTTGTGTGGTTTGTTACTTGTTTGTTGTGATTCTGTGTATGAAAAAAAAAAATTGAAATCCAAACTAGTTCAAGTCTGCACCGTGAATTTCGAAATCCTGGTCTGCTGCGTTTAGACATTTCTGTTTCACCATTCTTGCTGCTGCAAGTTGCACAGACTTTGTTTGATGCTCTATCCTATTTGCAAATTTGAATTTTGTGTAATATCTTCAATTCTAGTTCAAATGTGGAAATTCAAAAGCCTAAATTGATTAGAAAAAAAAAAAGAGGAGTTCAAATATTCAGAAAAAAAATTGGAAAAACAAGTGCAAGTATAAGAAAAAAAAGTGATTCTTTAAAATCTGTTTCTAGAAAAGAAAAAAAAAAGGCAAGTATAAGAAAAAAAAGGCAAATATCCAGATTTGGGGCATTGATTCTTCATACATTTTGCAAATAGTTACCACCATATCCTTCTTTGCTATGTCTCTTGCAAGCTCTATTTGGTTTAGCTCTTCTTGTTAGCTTTTCTTGTGTGTCTTTTTTTTTAATCCTTTAGTTGTGTCTTAGAGTCTCATTTTGTCATTTTTGGCCTCTTGAATGATACATCCCATTGTGTGCATCCATAAGTGCATTTAGGTTTTCTACATTTTTGATTGAGCAATTGGTGGGTTCTTTGAAGAGCTTCATGAGTGGCAATTTTTAGGGAGTGGAAAAAGGCAAGTGTGAACATTAGAGAAAAAGCCAAAATTTGTGTGGAACACGAGTGGCACTTTCTTTGAGTGAAACATTTAGCGAGTGGTGAGGTCCTTTTTTTTTACTTTTTATTTTGTTTTGTGTACTTGTAATCTTGGAATTTCAATATGGGTGACTCTCCATCTACTTCCCCAAGGACGACTTCCCTTATCCATCATATGACTAGAATGTTAGAGGCTCACGTCAATCTATTCAATGATAAAGTCAATGAATTGAGGGAGGAATTTGTGCAACAAAGGGAAGTTACATCCCCACATGGAAGACTTTCTACTATTGGTGAGTATGGTGATGAATCCGAAAGGGATGAACTGTATGAACATCATAGGCATAGGAGAAGGCATAGAGGACATGGAAGGCACCATAGGAATTATAGTGGTACTGGAAGAAGGCATAGAAGGCATGATGATAAGTATGAAAGTGGCAAAATTAAATTTCCCTCATTCCATGGAAAAAGTGATCCGGATGCTTATTTAGATTGGGAACTTAAGATGGACCAATTGTTTGAGGTTCATGATATTCATGAAGATAGGAGGGTGAAGTTAGCTTCTTTGGAATTTAAAGATTATGCTTTACTTTGGTGGGACCAAAATGTGAAGGATCGGAGAAGGTGTGGTGCTAGAGAAGTGGATGATTGGAAAGATCTAAAGAGCATTTTGAGAAAAAGATATGTTCCCTCTCTTCATCATAGGGATTTACACCAAAAGCTCCAAAAGTTAAAGCAAGGGTCCAAAAGTGTTGAAGATTATTACATAGACTTTGAAACTTTGAGAATTCAATCCAATACAAGGGAGGATGAAGAAGCTAAAATAGCTAGGTTTCTCAATGGCCTAAGCTATGAAATAAGGGATGTGGTAAAACTCCAACGTTTTGAAGATATTGAGGAGCTTGTCCATCAAGCTTCTAAAGTGGAGCAACAAATCAAAAGAAAATCCAACTACCAAAAATATTCCTCAAGCAAGGACAAAGATGCTTCACATTGGAAGGATAAACACAAGAGGGAGGGCTCAAAGTCCCCCAAGGCCTCCACTTCAAAGGAGGGAGGTAAGTCTTTTAAACCTTCATCTTCAAGTTGTTCATCCACCAAATGTTTTAAATGTTTGGGAAGAGGTCACATAGCATCAAATTGCCCAAATAAAAAAACCATGATTGCAAGAGGCAAAGATGTTTATGAAACCGCGTCCTCATCATACTCTTCCGCTTCGCAATCCTCTTCAAGTGAGAAAGAGAGTGATTGTGAATTGGCCCCCCTTAAAGGAGATCTTCTCATAGTAAGACGACTCCTAGGAGTCAAAGTAAAAGAGCATGATGATTCTCAAAGAGAAAATATTTCCCATACAAGATGTTCAATTAATGGAAATATTTGATCTTTGATCATTGATGGAGGAAGTTGTACAAATGTGGCTAGCTCTAGATTAGTCCATAAACTTGATATGAAAACAACTCCCCATCCTAGGCCATACAAATTGCAATGGCTTAATGAAAAGGAAGAACTTTTGGTTGACAAACAAGTCTTGGTTTCTTTTAGCATCGGTAAATATCATGATGAAATTTTATGTGATGTTATGCCTATGGAGGCGGGCCACCTATTGTTAGGTAGGCCATGGAAATTTGATCGTATGGTCATACATGATGGTAGAACCAATACCTTCACTTTTATGCATAAAAAGCATAAAGTGACTCTTTTGCCTCTTAGTCCCAAAGAAGTTTGTAACGACCAACTTGCTTTGAAACAAAAAAGGGAAAAGGAGAATAAAGAGAAAAAGGTAAAGTCCATCTTGCATGCTCATGAATCAACTAGCCAAGACTCTACCCTAAGGTGGAAAGTTTGTTTATTAGAGAACATGTTGTTAGGAAAACATTGTTGCCAAGACAACCTTTGTACTTTCTCTATTGCAATGATATGTGTTTGTCTTCTTTGCCTAATGTTTTGCCTAAAGAAGTGGATTGCCTTTTAAAAGAGTTTAAGGATGTTTTCCCTAGTGAGTTACCTCAAGGCCTACCGCCTTTTAGAGGCATCGAGCATCAAATTGATCTCATTCCTAGTGCCTCTATCCCTAATAGGCCACCATATAGGGTGAATCCGGAACAAACAAAGGAAATAGAAAGTCAAGTTCAAAAGCTTTTAGCTAGTGGATGGGTTAGGGAAAGCCTAAGCCCTTGTGCTATGCCGGTGATACTTGTACCTAAGAAAGATGGTACTTGGCGCATGTGCACCGATTGTCGTGCCATAAATAACATTACCATTAAGTATAGGCACCCAATACCTAGACTTGATGATATGTTAGATGAATTGCATGGTGCATGTGTTTTTCCAAGATTGACTTGAAAAGCGGCTATCATCAAATATGATTAAGAGAGGGGGATGAATGGAAAGCCGCTTTTAAGACGAAGTTTGGTCTTTATGAATGGTTAGTCATGCCTTTTGGTTTGACTAATGCCCCTAGCACTTTTATGCGTTTGATGAACCATATTTTAAGGCATTTCATTGGAAAATTTGTTGTTGTTTACTTTGATGACATCCTCATTTATAGCTTGAACATGCATGATCATATTGAACATTTGAGGAGTGTCATGAGTACACTTAGGAAAGAAAAGTTGTATGCAAATTTGGAAAAGTGTACTTTTTGCAAAAATGAAGTTGTTTTCTTGGGGTTTGTTGTGAGTGCACAAGGTGTGAAAGTGGATGAAACAAAAATCAAGGCCATCAAGGATTGGCCCACACCTAAGTGCACGAGTGATGTAAGGAGTTTCCATGGTCTTGCTAGCTTTTATAGGCGCTTTGTGCCTAATTTTAGTACTTTGGCCGCTCCTTTGAATGATATTGTTAAGAAAAATGTTTCATTTAAGTGGGAACAAGAGCAAGAAGATGCATTTAATGCTTTAAGAGAAAAATTGATAAATGCACCTATCTTGGCCTTGCCTAACTTTGCAAAAACTTTTGAAATTGAGTGTGATGCGTCTAACATTGGGATAGAGGCATCTAACATTGGGATAGAGGCTGTTTTGTTACAAGAAGGACATCTCATTGCATACTTTAGTGAGAAATTAAGTGGAGCACACTTGAATTACTCCACTTATGACAAGGAATTATATGCATTAATTAGAGCATTGCATACTTGGCAACATTATTTGTTTCCTAAGGAATTTGTGATACATAGTGATCATGAATCCTTAAAATACCTAAAGGGACAAGGTAAGCTAAATCAAAGTGGGTTGAATTCTTGGAACAATTTCCATATGTCATCAAACACAAGAAAGGGAAAGCTAATGTAGTAGCCGATGCACTTTCAAGGAGGTACTCTCTAATCTCTACTCTTCAAACTAGACTTCTTCGTTTTGATCATATTAGAGATTTATATGCCTTGGATGTTGATTTTGCGTCTTTTTTTCATGATTGTAAGCTTATGGCACATGACTCTTATTATAGACATGATGGTTATTTATTCAAGGGCCATAGACTATGCATCCCTAAGTGTTCAATTATGGAATTGCTTGTTAGAGAGGCACATGAGGGAGGTTTAATGGGTCATTTTGGGGAACATAAAACTCTTGACATGTTGCATGAACATTTCTATTGGCCTAAGATGAAACATGATGTGCACTTAGTTTGTTCTAGGTGCATCGTTTGTAGGAAGGCTAAGTCTAAAAGCATGCCTCATGGTTTGTATACCCCCCTCCCTATTCCTTCCTCCCCTTGGGTTGACTTGTCCATGGATTTTGTTTTGGGCCTACCCAAGAACAAACATGGCCGCGATAGCATGTTTGTTGTGGTGGACCGTTTTCTAAAATGGCCCACTTTATTCCTTGTCACAAGGTTGATAATGCATGTCACATTGCTAACTTGTTTTTCAAGGAAGTTGTTAAATTGCATGGAGTACCCAAATCCACCGTGTCGATAGGGACTCAAAGTTTTTAAGTCACTTTTGGAAGACCTTATGGGCTAAGCTTGGAACTAAGCTACTATTTTCTACTACTTGCCACCCTCAAACGGATGGTCAAACCGAAGTAGTCAATAGGACCTTAGGAACCATGCTTAGGACTATTTTAAAATCTAATTTAAGGGCATGGGAAGAATGTTTACCTTTTATTGAGTTTGCATATAATAGGGTGTCTCATGGCACTACATCTTATTCTCCATTTGAGGTAGCATATGGTTTTAATCCACTAACCCCTCTTGATTTGGTTCCATTGCCTATAAGTGATGAAGTGTTACATAAGGATGCCTAATCCAAGGCACAATATGTGCAAGAGCTACATGCTAAGGTCAAGGAAAATATTGAGAAAAAGGTTGATCATTATGCAAGGAGTGCCAACAAGGGAAAAAGAAGAGTTATTTTTGAACCCGGTGATTGGGTTTGGGTCCATCTTCGGAAGGAAAGATTCCCTTCCCAAATAAAATCCAAACTCCATCCTAGAGGTGATGGTCCTTTTCAAGTCTTGGAGCGCTACAATGACAATGCATACAAGATAGACTTGCCTGGTGAGTACAATGTAAGTGCAACATTCAATGTTAGTGATCATTCCCCTTTTAATGTAGGTGAGCATGGAGACCTTGGAGATCACTCTCATGAAGATTCAAATTCGGGGTCGAATTCTCTTCAAGGGGGAGGGAATGATAAGGACATGAAGATTCAAGAATTGGCACTAGGACCAATAACAAGAGGGAGAGCAAAGAAGATTAAAGAGCAATTAGAGACTCAAATGGCTTATTTGCTTGATGATAGCAAAAGTCCTAAAATTACTCCTTGTCCTATAAATCTTTTAATAATTGATATTGTCTAGATTTCCTTTAATTGTAATAGGTTATATTTTAAGTTTGGAAACTTGGGTTTAAATGTGTAGACATGTGTTAAACTATTTGGGCCATGTTTTGGGCTTGTATGTTGGCCTTATTTTGCTTATGTTTCCTTGGCCAAACCCTAGCTATATAAGGGATGGTGGTGCTTCTTGTAAGAGACCTTTGATCATTTTTATAAGATCGTGAGTTTAGAGCAAGTTGCTCTTCCTAGTTCTTCTTAGAACCTCCATGGATCTTATCAAGGGCTTCATTGTGCTTGTGGCGGTCCAACAATGAACTTTATCATTCATCCTTGAATGTGGCATTCCTTCATTTCCTTGAATCATTCCTTTCTAGTCCACATTTTGTAAGTTCTTCCCCTTTTTAGTTTGTTTGTGTTTGGAAAATTTATGACTTATGGAAGGATCCTTGGATTTTTAGTGAACTTATATGTCTAGTTCATCAAAGTCACTCATCTCAAATTCACTCATCATCTGTTTCTTGAAAGCATCAATCAGAAGCTACATTCCATGTGATCAACATGTCATCAACATACAAGCAGACAATGAGGTGGTTAGCACTCCCCTTCCCTTTAGTATAGACACCATGTTCTGAGGCACACTTCACAAAACTGAGTTGATGTAAGTAGCTATCTATGTGCTTGTTCCAGGCCCTTGACACATCACTCTTCTTCTTCAACAAGTACAGCCACATCATCCTAGTAAGGTCATCTATAAATGTAACAAATGATAGATTTCCTCCTAGGGTCTTGCTTTCAAATGGACCACATACATCAGAATGTATTACATCTAATTAACATCAGAATGTTACGCATCTGATTCGTTATCAGTGTCAATTTACCGAGGTATTCTGCAATTGAATCTTTGTCCTCCATCTTGAGATTCTCGTACTGTCTTCGTAGTGTTTGTAGCCTTACCTTCTTCATGCTTGCATCGTCGGCATACGCTGCTGCAAGTGCGTCCCAAGCTCCTTTCGTCGTCTCGTACTGTGCAATCTTCTCAAACACATCAGTATCCACACATTGATGGATTAGGAATAACGCCTTACTATCTTTCTTCCGTTGTTCACGAAGCGCATCACCTCCAATAGCCACGACGCCATTGCGAGCTACTTCGAGAACTTCTTGATAGCGAAACACAACCTTCATTTGGATGATCCATCGATCGTAGTTCTTCCCATCGAAGAGTGGTAGTTTCGCCGGAAACTGTGAGTTGCTTCCACCAGTGTTCGCCATCGCCGGGATCGTCTTCAACCTAGGCTCTGGATGCCAATTTGTTAGAGCGAAAGCTCACACACAACACACACACACACTTTCACGGTGAGATAGAGAGTAACTGAATTGCAAAGAAGAATGAGAAAACGGTTATAGCATTCAACGGAAATGAGTATTTATACATCCAGTTGGCAAAGGACTCACTCTCATTGACTGGTCAATGAGATGCCACATCAGCATCAATATGATGACTGGGATTATTACAAGCAAAAGTAAAGTCAAATGCAAAGTATTAAAAACATAAGAAAAGAACTTGAATTACTCACAATCTTCAAGGAGTACCAGGTACACATACAACACCACTAGTTCATCTCCTAAGAGTAACACCCTAGCTAATTTTCCTAGACAGGTTGGTGTGGTCCTCGTCTTGAAACTTCTACGGAGTTTTGTTAATTTCTCAATCACAACTTCCTCCATCTTTACATATAAGCCTAGCTGCTTCCCCAGCTCCCACATTTTCTTTGCTTCTTGAAAGTCCTCGTCAGAGTCCTCATAATAGGGAAAGGCGGCTTCTTTCCCTATTCTCTGTTTTGCTATTACCTTATTTCCTTTCAAATATGAAGTCACATTGCTTACAAAGGTTTGCTATAGGGACTCTACGAATACTGGCAGGTCCGCATCGTGAGACACCACCATAGGGGGGAAATTTGGTCAACCCCTCAAAGCTAAGTGGCCCGTTTCTAGTTTGCACCCATTGATTTAAAATTTCAACCTCTTTTAGATGCACGCCTACACCAAAGCTATAGTGTGTAGCTTTCACAGCCATTGTGAAAATGGGAGAATTTCAGACATACATTAAGTCGTTTGAGGTATGGAACATTGAAAATTTGCAATGATTTATGGACTCGGAATATTGGATTTTGCTAACTTACTTGAAATGGACAAAAAAAGAATTACATTATTGCTCGCTCATATTTGCATTTGATTGCCTTACATGAATTTCATAGGTGTACCACAACTGTGAATCGGCAGTCATTAGACACCCATCAGTAAAAAAAATGTGGAGGAAAAAAATCTAAGAAACTAAGATGTAATTTGAAGTTCCTCGGAAAGATGATCAGGAGGAATTTGACCAAAGATGTCAGGACAGGAGTCCCAGTTTCTTTCATCTCGGGCCTCCCAGTACCCTCCTATATAGCGGTATGTCCCGCTCGCCTTATCCTTGGCAAACCAGCGTGGTCTCCAACCGCTCTCTTGCATCTTCCGGGCCTGAATATCATTCAAACAAATATTCGGTCAATAACTATCCAAAACTAATGAAGTTTAGCAAATAAATAAGGATATGACATGAGATGCAGTAGTCTTTTAGTAACTCCAATTTCCTCTCCACAAGGCATCTTATGAAGAATTTCGAACCACATCTAATATTATACTCAATGATGCAATCCCCTAGGATGATCCATGTACTGATGATAACGGGTATATGCTACAATTTTGATCGAGGTGCGTCAAAACTGACAGAGATGGTAGTAAAATAAAAATGTCTCTCTTAGACTCTCTTATTTGAGTAGGGATCCTTTAATTTTCCCATGAGGAGTCCTTTCCTAACTAGAATGAAAAAAAATATTGACCACTGGAGTCAAAGATAAAATTGCTCTGCATGCAAGAGAATCTGAAAGTAGGAGTTAGTTAACTGAACACGACCTACTCTAAACATTCCAAGGACAGAGGGTATTATGAACTACTACGAACAAGAATCTTCATATCTCTGGTAGTACAGTACCAAGCTACACGTCAAACCATAAAAGCAAAATAAGAGAACATGAAATATAAAAGGCACCTGACGTTGCCGCTGCTCTAGCCGTAACTTTTCTGAATTTGCCATCTCGTACTCTCCATTTTCCAAATACCTTTGGTCTGGTCTTAGCCTGGAATCTGTAGGCGGCAACTTCTCCTGTGTATTTATTCACAAATTAAATTGACAATGAATGTCCAATAAAATACCATAAGATGATGGGGCTACTTTGTTCCTTCAATTAGGTGTATTGTTATGAAGAACCAAGTCAACTCCAATGAATGCATGGTATGTAACAACAAATTGCAGTGGAAACTTTTTTGAATTTTTTTTGTTAAAATTCAGAGTGGCGACACAAAACTGTATTAGTTCGCAAAACATACCTTCAATCCAGGGGTAAGTTCATTTAATGTGATGGCAAAGCGAGTGAAGTTATATCTAGTGGGGAACTTGGGAGGCTTGCTTCGCTTCCAAAGTAAACGGGCCTCTGACAAAGATTCATGACCTTTCCCCTTTGCAGTGTAGTCTCCATTAACATAATGCATGCTTTCATCCCATTTTCCGAACAAAGTTGATACTGTTTTTCCGTTCCTATCTTGGACTATACCATGAACCTAAAAAGGCAGGCAAACCACAATGAGATACAACCCTCTCAAGTAATATTGTAAGATAGTAAACGAAAAGGACATCTAATAGCAAAGGCCTCATTTTTTTCTCAAATAAAAATATGAGCAACGGTGCAAACTGCAAAGTGTGCAAATGAAGTCTATAAAATAGCACACTACGCCTTATACAAACCTAAGAGGAAGGCAAATTTAGTATTATATACAAAGGATTTATTATATCTGAAAAAATAGAATCCATGCATCAGAAATATAAGCACCTGGTGAGGATTTCGATCAATTATAGATTGTTCCTTGAATTTCAGCTTACACGAGTACTCTTGGTTTCCCTCTATACGCATTGTACCATAGTGATCACAGTATAGTTTTCCCAATATGAGATTGTATATTGATGTAGTAACCTGAAATGAAAAATCCATTTTAGTTTGGAACCAAAGTACCAAACCAGGGCATCACAGCAGTTAAACTAGTTAAAATATACCTTACTCCACTGGAAAACCTCCCCATCATCAAATTCCAAAGTTAAAGTGCCAACAGGATCAAGCTGAATTGATCTGCCCCAAAATTTGCTTTTTAAGTTGCTGTCCCCCCAAAATTTCCAACCTGTACCCTCACAGTGACATGCAACAATCATAGGGTGATGGCTGACCTGAGAGGAAGCAGAAGAACATAGATTTGAAAAAAGCAAAATATAGTAAAACAAGTGCATTATGCTCATAAGGATCCATGGAACTAATGCACTCAATTAATTGTGCGGTTTAAAAAATTCCTGTCCACCATAATGGCAGGACTGTTCCATTCAAACAGAAGCAAAGTGGTCGTAATTTTTAAGGGATTCACATGTGAGTATTAGCACACACTATTTTAATTAAAAAAATTATTCAAATAACTCTCATTTTAACCTCAATTAACAAAATGAAAAAACGTGTCCACAATGACCAGTGAGGATTATCCTGATTTGATCAAGTTAAAAAGGTAATATGTCCATAATATCACTATGCATTGTTATAGTATACCTTCTCTGAGAAAAAGCGAAGACCTTTATCTGGATAGTTAGCCTCATATGTTTCCCCAAGCAATGGATTGAATGGTTTACAAGCTCTTCCTTCCGTTGAGGCATAGGCAGATACAGCAAAAGCAGCAACATAAAGAATCCTCATGAGGTTATTTCCCTGTACGGCATTTCCATTTAGTTAAAGTTGGGAACAACATACCAATACTGCATTGAAATATACAACTGCAAGGAAAATTCAACATTGCACATTATCAAATGAAGCTATCTTATTTAAGTGCTCGGATTTTCCTTCATATGGCAGAGCAATATAGACCCACCAATCAAATCGACACTTACCCGTCTTCCCCATTCATATGCTTGGTCCAGCAGATATGAATACTCCATTTCTTCAAAACACTTTTGCAGGGAGGAGAGAGGCTCATTAAAGTAAACAGGAAGGCAAACTTTTGTTAGATCCTTCCCTATGTTATCTTTAATCATTGACCAGAGACTGACACCTTTCTCTTTCTCTACAGGATCTGGCAATTGCTTACGCCGCTTAACATGAGGGTGGTTGTTACCAATACATCTAATTGAAGAATCTACATCGTCATCTGATTCAAATGCACATCCCTCATTATCTGAAGAGAAAGATGACATTCTATAATCAGACCCATTACTTTTAAAAGAACTGGATGATAGAATATCCCGAGTATCAAAAAAAACATTTTCATCGTCATCTGTTTCTTCCTCTGCAGCATCATTTCTCTCATTATCATCCTCAGATTCACTTGCACTTCCTTCTGAATTAAAAATAGGAAATAAAGAAATAATCGTAAGTAGCACGGCTAGGTTATAATAATTGGACAGAGCGTGTAAGTAGTAAGCACTACTAGTACTGCATATTTGAATGTAAATTTTTTATTAAAGAAAAAAGAGGTGGAGAGATTTCAGAAAGAAAAAAAACGGGGGAGTGGGAATCTGGGTATCAGAGACAGTGACACTAAACCATGTTTCAACAAAATGCATTGCAAGACCAACAACACACTACTAATACCTTGCTGGTAATGCTGAAATGTCTCAAGTTTTAACCATTTCTCAGCACAAGGGGAGGCCATAAAAACTAAGCTAAGACTAAAGTATGACAATTAAGCATATGCGAGAACTAATGTGTAATAAACATGCCGTGCTATTATACAAAAACTTACCACTAAATTTTTCTTGTGTTAATCCATAGGAATCCTCTTGATCATTAAACTGCCTTTGGCTCTCATCAACTACTGTATCCTCCAGATCAACCTTTTCTGTCTACAACAATTTATATAAATTAAATTTATTAACACACACTAGGATAGAGTAAAATCTCAATTTAGTCCCAAAACTAACATTCTCTCTCCATCTCCTATTAAGTCCCTAAACTATATGAAAATAACTAGTCCTAAAGTTTGTGAAATTTGTCCCATTAGTCCCTAATGTTTAGTGAAATCTGTCACATTAGTCCCTATAAGGGAATACCTATAAAACCTTAGGGACTAATTAGACGGATTTCACAAATTTTAGGAAATACCAAGTATTTTCATATACTTTAGGACCGAGTAGGAGAGAAAATGTTAGTTTAGGAACTAAATTGAGGATTTATTCCACTAAGATAACAAAATTATCCTTCATATGTCAGTCAAACACATGAGAGGAAGCAGCATTAATAAAGAAAAGAATAATAAACTATAAACTATCCATAAACAAGTAAAACTATTTTGTTAAACAAGTTGGAAAACATGAAAAAAATTGGGTAATTCAGTGGATTTAAAGTAATGCCATAACCTTATCATCAATTCAAGATTTAATAGATCTGATTACGAAAATAGCTATTCTTCACTCCGGAAGTATTCATATCTGATTAGGAAAATATATTACAAAAATATATTAGTTTAACCATTATTGTCTGCCAGGATAGGAGAAGCTATTCTTCAGTCCGGAAGTCACACTAGCAAGACACAAATGAGAATAGAAACAAACCTTAATTTATTGATATTTATATAGTTGTATATAATATAATATTAAAAAGTTCTCAAAATTGAGTATATTTAGGGTTTAGCGATAATTGATCAGCTGCATGGCTTCTAACAGGAAGAACCAGAGTATGAACTAGTTTGGATTAACTCTAACTTCTAGCTTATGGAAATTACTCAATTGAAATAAGTCTACAGCTTTTCGCTTATGGTGATTTATAGAGAAGCTAAATGAGAAAGCTTTTTGAAGAAATTGATATAATAAGCTAATTTCATCTTAATGAGATGCTACTATTTGAAAAAACTATGGCTATTGTAAGATTCTTTTAATATTTCTTTTCCTAAAATGCTTATCTGGGAAGTTTGTTCAAACTAATACTTAGTTTGATGATAGTGTCTCAATCCAGCTTATACAACTTGATATAACGCAAATTTGGTGGAACAGATATATGGTTAGTTAAATGTATAATCTGTACTAGGATTCTCATATTAACATAGTCAATAGAAGTTATAGCAAAGAGAAAATAAAGGAGCGTTATGAAGCACTGACACAGACACGGACACCGGACACGACACGGACACGGACACCTAGACACCGGTTTTATTTTAATTTTTTTTGAAAAATACAAGTAATTGAAGAGTCGGTGTCGGTGTCGGTGTCCGACACGATACGTGTCGGACACCTGGACACGGCATTCGGAAGAGGTGTCCGTGCTTCAGAGTTTAAAACTCTATAATAACAACTACAGTTTTAAGTTTTATATTTTGGAGACGGTATGATTCCATACTCTTACTACTCAAAACATCTGTATTACCAATTCTGAATACAAGCCATGAAACTGATTGAGTACACCAAATACACTGTGGAGACTGAAGTTTGCAACAACTTATTGCTTATAACTTACAATAAATCTTCTCTCCAATGAAGTCTAGAAACCAAAAAGAGGCCAATATATATTGACTTTTGGCAGTAAAAGCAAATACACAAAATGAAGAACACCCAGTATGATCAGCATTAAGTTTTCAACTTTGAATTAGATGATGTACCTCTAATTGCCGCAATGTGTCAATTAGGATAGAGTGCTTCTGTTTAAGCAGAACGAGTTGGTTCTGTAGTGTTGCAAACTCAGTTCTCATAATTTGCTCACTGTCCTGAATGGCTGGCTCACTCACTCCTTCTTCAAGAAGCCGATGTCTCAGTTTCTCAGTTGAAATGGTCACGTTGTCCACAGGAGCCATTAACTCACTGTTGGAAATCCGGGGAAACATGTCTTTCACTGCCTGTAAAGCCTCCACCCACGCCACTCGATCTTCACGTGACTCTCCTCTCAAGTGGACTCTCTTCGTTCCAGTGAACACCGAAAACCTCTTCTCATCGGACTTGCTCTCGCGAATCGTTGAAACCTAACACATCAAAATCATAAATTAAAATTAATTACGACGAATTCAACTGAAGAAAAAAAAAGAAACTGAACGAGATTAAATTCACAGCTGAAATAGAGGAGTATAAATATTAACCTTGAGATGGATTTCACCAAAGGGCTTTCGTCGGTGTTGAGAGGGATGAGAATTGCGATTGCGATTGATCCTCCGCATGGATTCTTCACCGATAACCTTGGAGCCTTTCTCAGTTTCATGACTAACGATGATCTTATCGGGACCGTGAATCTTGTAGTAGGAGAGAACACCGTCTTGAAGAACGAACCATCGAGGTCTCCATCCTTTACCGTAATTCACCCACTTGTACAGTATTCCAGAGATTCCGTTCCCGACGAGGTCGTTGATCTTCACATCCACCACAACCGCCGGCTGCTCCCGCTGGCTCCCGTTGCTGTGACAATGACTATCACGGGGAATCGAATCGAATCTAACGGCAGCGACGGCGGCGGAAGGAGGAGGCATAGAGAAGTCGGGGAAAGAAGTAGGCGAGGGTTTAATCGGAGAGGCTTGATCGGAAATGGCGGAGACGCAGCAGAAAGGATGCATGTGGACGGAGTGTTTAGCGTTACCGCGAGGGAGCGAGTACGAATTCGGCGCTAACGTGGCAGCGGCAGATGACGGCTGCGATTGGGAGAAGCTTCATAGTAAGGTGGGGCGATCAGTGAGAGAGAAAACGTTAACGGAACGGAGGCGGGAATAGCGGGATTGGCGTGAGACGAGGAAGAAATAAAAACGGTTACGTCTAGGTAGAAGATTTCAATACAAGAGTGAATGAATAAAAATCAATTGATGAAATGTAAATGGAAGGGGGAAAGACAAAGTCTGCGTTAGAATATTAAATAAAAGGAAATAAAAGGTATTGGTAATTGGTAATAAATAAATAGGTAACAATGAATGTGTGTTTTATGCGATATATTAATTGAGGAGAGATAGGAGATGAAGTGTTCGGAGAGAAAAGCGATCGGTGGAAGTTTTTCCGGTTGGAAGAGGTGGTAAAGAGAAAAGGTGAAGAGTAGTGAGTTGAGAAGTGAAGACGCAAGCAAGCTTAAGGAAAGAAGAAGAGCGGTGAGAGAGAGTTTGGAATTAGATACCTTATGTTCTGTAAAGTTTTTAAATAAGAAGATGTTGGTTGGGAAATAAGTTTATGATTTTTTTGCGATGGATGATGATGATGATTGACTCGTCTCACATAACTTTGTTTCTCTGTGTGGAATGGATTGAGGGGGTTATGATTGCCTGTAGTGAGGATACAGGGGATAAGAGACCGCCGGCTCAACCAGCACGTGACGCGTGGGATGACTGTACAAAGACGTGTGGAGGCTGCTGACTGGTAAAATGTGTTTGACGAATTTTTAGCACAACACCATGGCTTCCACGTTTTAGAAGGAATCCAATTTTTTATTGATGAAATGAAACGGATAATAATATAACACAAAATTGAAAGCACTCGGAAAAATTAGAATTGCTAATTTTTTTTTTGACTAAAAAAAATTAGAATTGCTATTGATCGCAACCAATTTGGTAATATGATATGGTGTATCATAATCATAAATTGTTGATTTTTAGACTGCTAAATCATTTGGTTAGGTTCCATGTTCCATCTTTAGTCGATGCATATGAAAAAAATAACTGTCGGTAGATGTCAATTTCTTAAAGAGATCTCAACATTCTCGATAAACTAACCTCAACAGCTGCGCGCTTGAAATACATTGTTTACCAAAAAAAGAATTGCTACTGACTACAAAAGGAGGTGGGTTTCGTTACGATATGAGTCAATATTGGAGATGGACGCGAGGAATGTAGGAATTAATCTATCTCCAAGACATGCTTATAATCATGAATATACTATAGCGAAAAACAAAGACATACAAGCATGCTTCTATATAATCAAGAACAAAGTCATGACCTTGATAACCTTAGGATCTACGACATGTTGATATATCAAGGATTAAATAGATACCTCGATCCATAGCAAAGAAGCGGAGAACAAATCCTTACAATAATGAGTGAGTGAAAACGAGCAACAGCTACTCGTCGACTTTATGGTTCTTCCTCAACCGGGACTCCTAATACCTTAGACTCTCTTCAGATGGGGAGAGGAGAGCAAACGTGTGTATATTGCGGTTAGTTCGATATATTGGGGACCGTAGCCTACTTATAGCGTGACAGTCTATTAGGGTTTCCATTATCCCTCTAATGGGCTATCAATGACATCCACTCATATTGGGCCCATATCAATAATAATTAATTAATTATATAATTAGAAATCCAATATAGTTTTTTATTTATTTTGATCACATATCAACTCCTAATTGATAAATAGCTAATATAATTAATAAAAGAATATATGCCCATTATTTATGATATTTGAATGAAATATTCCAACAATCTCCCACTTGGGCAATATATCATATTAATTATATCATAATTCATAAAGCTGGCATCCGAATGCTATTTATCTTTAGATTTCCCTTTTACAATCTGGTCCACCTCACATATCAATAATGAGACCAACGCGGCTGTCGTCACTAACGTCTTTTGTGACTGTACCCCGATGACCATCATATTAACATACTCGATGACATAGATCAATATGGATGAGTGGCGTGGAAATTTCATGTAATGTGATCTCATGTCATGCCTATTTCCAACTGGTCCAACTTAAGTCTTTAGTGAGATCAAACTGAAATTGCTGAAAATGCAAACTTTATTTTGCACATAATATGATACAAACATATTTAATAATAACTCAACTTAATTTCTGCAGAAAGTCAAAACAACATAAAGTCTGTATCAATATCAAAATTTTAGAACACAAGGGAAAACAAGAAAAGACTCCCACTAATCTAAGGCAATCTCAAAATCAACACCCATATGAGCAATGTGCTCATGGTAAACCTGGGGTGTCAAGCTTTTGGTTAGTGGGTCTGCTAGCATAAATTTCGTCCCTATATATTCTATAGAAATCTATTTCTCCTGAACTCTTTCCTTCACAACAAGATACTTGATGTCGATGAACTTCGACTTTGTAGAACCCATGTTGTTGTTAGAGTATAGGACAACTGCACTATTGTCACAGTAAATCTTCAGTGGCCTCTCAATGCTTCCAATGATGCTTAGGCCTGAGACAAAGTTTCGCAACCACAATGCATGATTTGATGCCTCAAAGTAGGCCACAAACTCTGTTGCCATGGTTGAAGAAGCCACCAAAGTCTGTTTGGCAGACTTCCAGAAAATAGTTCCTCCAGCCAAAAGAAAAACGTAACCAGATGTGGAACGCCTACGTAATAGAGGTTACTTTGGCAACGTGTTATTTCAATCAACTCAATTAAAAATACTAGACAATTTTATTAATAATAATATGGGAAAGGGTCTTAATTCACATATTTCCTACACACAAGCGTAGAAAAAAAAAACTGAATGTATGGTTATGGCCTCCTAAATGCAAAAGAATGAAATTACTAAAAAATTACAATTCTTCAGCACAAAAATTAGCTTCTCGAGTCGCGTCCTCATATGGTGTTGTCCCCTTTTAATTTTCTCGATCAATTACAATATTAAAAGTAAAATAAAATAAATAAAGAGAAAGTCACGATGCGCAGACCGTATTTAAATTAAAATCACGACACGCAAGTCGACCCAAAATAAATAAACGCATAAACAACACCGTAGTACTAAGGCCATAACCATACACAACGCAAATTATTCAATAATAAGAACACCGAAATATTATTGAATATATATAAAAAAAATATACACTGTGATTGACATGATACGTTATATAATTGTGAGTAGCCGTAATTCAGGTACGAGATGCGATACCATATATAATAAATCCTGATACTTATATGTTATGGTCATATAAAACAATCATCCGTAATAACCAATTCAATAAAACAACACAGTGATTGAATACAAAATATAAAATCAGAATCATTAAAAAACGTAAAGATCTTTCATAATGTATAATAATAAATAGATATTATACATGTGAACAAGGAAAATAGGAAAGAAATAATATACTTTCCCGGAAACCATCATACTTTCCTGAACAATACGATAAATTTTTTTTTTGAACAATCAATCTAAATGATTGTATACTTAACGCTACCATATGGAAGACAAAAAAAGGTAATTTTTTACCTACTCACTTTATTTTAAGCTAATGGCACAAATAAAAATCAATGATGTATAGTTACCGGAAGTTCGTGAAACACAAAGATCACAACAACAAAAATACGGAGAACCAAATTGTATCATATAAGTGAATCCCAATAAATCAACATAGAAGACTGCTCTGATACCAATTGTAGGAATTAATCTATCTACAAGACATACTTATAATCATGAATATACTATAGCAGAAAACAAAGACATAAGCATGCTTCTATATAATCAAGAACAAAGTCATGACCTTGGTAACCTTAGGATCTACGACATGTTGATATATCAAGGATTAGATATAAATACCTAGATCCATGGCAAAGAAGCGGAGAACGGATCCTTACAAGAATGAGTGAGTGAAAACGAGCAATAGCTACTCGTCGGCTTTATGGTTCTTCCTCAACCGGGACTCCTAATGCCTTAGACTCTCTTCAGATGGGGAGAGGAGAGCAAACATGTGTATATTGCGGTTAGTTCGGTAGGGACCATAGCCTACTTATAGTGTGACAGTTTATTAGGTTCCCATTATCCTTCTACTGGGCTATCACTGACATCCACTCATATTAGGCCCATATCAATAATAATTAATTAATTATATAATTAGAAATCCAATATAGCATTTTATTTATTTTGATCACATATCAATCGAGGCTCCTAATTGATAAATAACTAATATAATTAATAAAAGAATATATGCCCATTATTTATGATATTGGAATAAAATATTCTTCTTGAATATTTGTTAATGTGCCATATGTATGTATCATGATGTCTACGTCGCATTGCTTGATAGGTGGTGCACCATATCTCACAAATTTTAGCCATAGGATTATGTCGATCTCACAATAGTTATGTTGAATCATTCATAACATATCGTTCTCCACCATCTAGAATTTGCTCGACGGCTATAGGAAAACTTAGCCACGACGCCATCCATTGTGCTCTTCCCCCTTCATCGGCCACAATGTCCCCTTCCTATTGTACTCTAACTCGAAGAAGAGAAGAAATGAAAGCTTAGCACTAACAAAAAATCAGTGATTCCCGACGACCAAAAGTCCTCGGCAATGCACGAAAACCGTCGATAGAGGCTGTTTTCTGACGGGTTATCAACAGACAAAAAACCTCGGTAATGGTTACCAACGGTTTTCCAATTATTTTGTTGGTAATTACCGACTGAGAATATGTCGCTAATTTCAGACTATTTTCTCCCTTCTATAAGTTACCCTCACTTGTTTCTTTGTAATTTCTTGCTTCACATTTTCGATGGAAGTTCAATCATATCGGTAAGTCTTTTGTAGTTTTTTCCAATAGGTTTTGTTGTCGATAAACTGGTGCAAACGGATTCTAGGATTACCTATTTTTTTACAAAAAAGTGCTAAAACTTCACAAGTGCACACAACTTCAAATGCCAAAACTAAAACCCATAACCTACTAGTGCCAAAACATTCTACAAGTGTCAAAAACTTCCTAAAACTACTGCAAGTGTCAAAAACTGAAAAAAAAAATATAAACTATAAAATGTCATAAACTCAATGGCTAAATACAAAAAACCATGACGGCTTCATCTATTCCAGCTCTGAACAATGTACCTAACAAATCAAAAACAATAAAGTTAGGAGTATCGTATAAAACCGAAAACTATGATATTTTGTACATGAGAGATAAAAGAGTAATCAAAATGAAGTATTAGAGATAAAAAAATAGGTTTTTTTTTATCAATAAGAAAATAAGATAAAAAATAGGGTTAAAGATGTTTTTCGTCCCTATAAAATTTGGATTTTTTTATTTTAGTCCCTCGAAATTTTTTACCTACTTTTGGTCCCTATAAAATTTTGGTTTTAAACCCTCAAAAAAATTTCACCTACTTTTGGTTCCTATAAAATTTAGGTATTTTGGTTTTAGTTGAAATTTTTTTGAAAAATTAAAAACAAAAAACTCAAAATTTTTAGGACCACAAACTTATTTAACCGAAAAAGTATTGTGATTCCCCAAATTTCGTCTAGATTCGAGGGGTGACCAAAATGATCCCATGACCATAGTACAAAAACATTGCAGTCCAAGTTAATTACTACATAGACCAAGCTAAGCTAACTAACAACTCATAACAAGTGTATATGATGCATGGATGATGGAGAGCAGTAAGTACCACAAAGAATCATATTGAAACAAGCTCATCTGACGACAATTTAATTCTTGTTGTGTAAGGGGAAATTCAAACAAACAAACCAACAACAATAGATTGTCTGAAACGTACTAAGGGTAAGGGTAAGGGGACACTACTAGAAAAACAGTTTTTAGCGTCGGCTAAAAGCCCACGCTAACAGGCCAAAAGCGGACGCTAATAGTGATTTAGCGTCGGAGTAGCGTCGGCCACGTGTTGAGGCTAAAATGTTCGAAGGTAAAATTAGCGTTCCGTTAATTTAGCCGACACTAACTCTAGCGTGGGCCTGGCCGGCGCTAAAGCCGACGCTAATATTTGAACCGACGCTACAAAGTCAACTAAATTTAGTCAATGAAAACTTTTGCGTTGGCCTATCCGACGCTATTTAGTCAACGAAATCATTTGCGTCGGCTTATCCGACGCTATTTAGTCAACAAAAAAGAGTCAACATTTATTTGCGTCCGCCAAGCCGACGCTAAAATCCACGCGTCGGATAGGCCGACGCTAATTTTTTTTAAAAATAATTGTCCTGCTGCTCCTGATGCCTTTACCCTGTACATTTACTACCACCACTACTCTTAAAGCTTTTTTAACACAATCATCCAGCATACCATATCAAAATGCTTAATACCATAAAACAAAACATTCTTGAAACAACAAAATATAACATAGTCTTGAAACTACAAAATATCAAGTGTTTGGTCATCCTACAAATACATAAAAGTAACCATAACAACATCAAGTCTCGCCATCAAGTGACTCTTCATCCAAATCTTCATCATAATGAGGATGTGAATGAGAATGGCTAGCACCACATGATCCACGCTCCAAAGCATCTAGGCGATCCAAAAATAATTTTCTCATCTCATCTAAATCATTTTGGCACTTCTGAGAACGCTCATTCGCCTCTTGAGCCTGGGCTACTGCATCTTGAGCAATCTTCTCAACTCTAAGTCTAGCTTCCTTATCTGCTTCCAAAGATATCCCAGGCATGAAACCAGAAGGATTCTGGGATTCTTGGATACGCGATTTGGACCCAGGTCGGGCGTTCACAGATAAATCTGCTGTGCCATAGAGGCGACCACGGGTGGGAGGCCCTGCAGCCAACGTCCAGCACTCAACTGCTACCGCTCCATCTACCGCTCCATAAACCTGGTTTTGTAAATCTTCTTTTACTTCTTCTAAAAGAGTGATTTTCTGGCAAGAATCGACGATGACAATCAAACCATGAATTCTTCCTGCCATCTTTCAAGGTGAAAGCTTTTGTGTCTTCCATACAATGAGGGCATGCTAGCTTTCCTTGTGTTCCCCATCCAGATAACATACCATAGGCCGGAAAATCATTGATTGTCCACATCAAGCATGCTTTCATGATGAAGTTTTGTTTTGTGGATATATCATAGGTCAAAATTCCATTAGATCACAATCGTTGCAGATCATCAATCAATGGTTGCAAGTAAACATCTATCTTTACTTTAGGGTTATGAGGTCCAGGTATGAGACAAGTCAAAAACAAGTATGGTTTGGTCATGCACATTTTGGGGGGGAGATTGTAAGGGGTAACTATTACCAGCCAACAAGAGTATGGAGAAGCAGAGGCTTGAATGTAAGGATTAAATCCATCTGAACACAGACCTAGCCTTACATTTCTAGGCTCACTAGCAAATTCGGGATATACATCATCAAAGTGTTTCCATGCTTTTCCATCGGACGGATGTCGAAGGACGTTTGAGCTCTTTCTATTTTTGTGATGCCATCTCATTCCAGTTGCAGACTCGGGTGATGTATATAGTCTTTGTAATCTGGGAATGATAGGGAAATAGAACATTCTCTTCACTGGGACATCTTTGTACTTTCTCGTACCAACCCTACGAGGAAGGAACCTAGGAGCATGACAAATTTTGCACTCAGATAACTTGCTATCATCCTTGTAATATAACATACAACCTACCTCACAACAATCAATCTGCTCAACCTTCAGCCCTAACTTAGACACCAACTGTGATGCTTGGTAATAGTTCTTGGGCAACCATTCTTGAACTGGACATACACTATTAAGCATATGAGCAACAAAATCTATACCTTTTTGTGGAATATGCCAATTAGTCCTAATTGCCAGAAGTTGAACAGATATTGACAATATAGACTGCGTAGCCCCCTCGTAGATGGGCTTGTTAGCGTATATCAACTTGTCGTAGAACTGCTTTGCATCTTCGTTGGGCAACTCATCCTCACGAGGGACATCTTCATCTTCATACGGCCTAAAAGCATCAAACACCATCTGATTTATTGAATCAAAATGGTCATCATGATGCACATGCTCACTACTATTCGAACCACCCCTTGTAAGATCGTGGTTCACTTCTCCATGTTCAGTCCAAATCCAATAGCCTGGTTGAAATCCATGTCAGTACAAGTGAAGCCTAACATTAGTTGGCGTAGATTTCTTCCTACACTTGCATTTTCTACACGTGCAACTTATCCCTCCGTCAGATATACAAATGGGTAGCTTCCTGGCCCTCTTCACAAAATATTTAACACCACGAACGAACTCTTTTTTCAAGCCGTGCCTATTAGCATTTGTTCTATTATACATCCAAGTACGATCCATTTTCTATAAGGCAAACACTTAACTTGTCAAATACTAAATAAGTTGGAAAAATACAAATCACTAAATTCAAGGAAAAACTTTCACCTATGTGTAAAACACAATACACTCACATAACTCAACAAATTGTTGTCCAGCACATTTACCATCCAAAAAACAAGATCATTTGTTGAACAAAAACTCTTGAGGCAACTATGTCCTAATTTGCAAAAAATCAGACCATACACAAATCGATAGAAATATATTCCTATCAAAGTTAATTCGCTAATAACTTATATATCAAAAGAAACATGAACAAAACACTGTCCACAAAATCAACAAAACTGATCAAGTGAGGAAAATCAACCAAGAAGCAACAGATTAAGTGGTTGATATTAGACCATATATAGATTCACTCACAATCCATGATCAAACTAGTAAAACTAAAATTCTCAATTATACATTCTTAATTACAACTAAGATTTGAATAGGCTGAACAAACATAAATTAAACACAGTTCAACCAAATAATCAAACAGAAATGAAATGGAGAAAACGAAATGGAGACATCGAGAGCTTACCAGCGACTTGATCAAATCTGCAAACCAGGGAGAACCACAACAGCAACACACCCACACAGTTCTTTTCTCTGAAATCAAAAATCAAAAATCAGTTTGCGTGTTCAATAATCAGTTTGTGTGTTCAAGCCCAAAACAGAAAATCAAAAATCAAAAATTAACACCAATTTCTCACATGCTCAAAAATCAGTTTGCGTGTTCTATTTTCTAAATACAAAAATGGCTTCATGAGAAAAGCAACAAACCCTAAACCCTAAATACACAAATCCACAAATCCTATCAATAGAGGAAAATATGTCAAAAAAACTGTTTTGAGAGATAGAGTGAGAGAGAGAGAGAGAGAGAACGAACCAAAATAGAGAGAGCGAGAGAGAACCGAGAGGGAGAACCGTGAGCCAAGCTGCTTCTCTACAAGCTTCGTGAGTGGAAGAGGGAGAAACGGCGCTATGTGTAGTGAATCATCAGAAATGGCGAAAAGGCGGTGGTGAGAACTGCGTGAAAGGGCAGTGGTGAGCAGTGAAAGGGAAAAGGGAAAGGGAAAGGGCGTGAAAGGGCGGTGGTGAGCCGCCGTAAAAGGGCGGTGGTGAGCCATAAAAGGGCGGTGGTGCAGTGAAAGGGAAAGAGGGAAAGTGAAGCTAGGTTTCGTGAAAGGGAAAGGGAAAGGGCAAAGGGCGCGAGTGGGAAAAGGTATTTCGTGAAAATCCTGAAGAGACGTAGCGTCGGTGTGGCCGACGCTACCAGTATTATTAAAAAAAATAAATATTTAACGTCTGCTGGATCTAGATTAGCGGCCCCCATGACCGACGCTAATGTCAGGAAATAAATTCGTGGGTTTGCGTGGGTCAAGTCGACGCTAATCTGACGCTATTAGCGAGGGTGTCGCGGCCGACGCTAAAATGTCATTTTCTAGTAGTGAAATTAATTCAATCAAACCAATCAAAATTAACCTTCAAGTACCTCCCAACCGCCTATCATATTTAAACTCATAAAATAGATTTAAACACATTTAAACCATACATATTTATGGTTCAACAAGTACCTCCCAACAAGGACCCTAAACAAGCAAATGCCTTCTTGTGGGATTACATTTGAGTCACAAATAGGTCACCATACCGCATCAATCTAAGTGTTGCATTTTAGACAAAGCCTATAAGCATTTATGTAAGTATTTTTTTAAACCTTTTAGGCTTTCTCGGACTTAGTGAGTTGCATAACTCAATTTGCTTAAATTATTTTAGCAACTAGCAGGATAGGATACCCGTGCATACACACGGGTGCTATCGTGTTATTTTTATGAATGAACATAGACAGTATTTAAATAGTCCGAACATTAACCCGTGAAAATAAAGACAAATTTAAAGTAGATAAAAAATTAGGTTCAAATAAAAAATAGATAAATATTAAAATCTAAAAATGTAAAAGTATCATTTAAAAACAATCCGTGCATTTATCCCGTGTTTTTTTATATATCCGTGCAATGTATTTTTATATATCAGTATTGTTATCCCGTGTTTTTTTATAAATCAGTGTAGTTATCTCGTGTTTTTATATATATCATTGTAGTTATCTCCCTATTTTTTTATATATCAGTGCAGTTATCTCGTGTTTTTTATGTATTAGTGCAGTTATCTCATAGTTTCAATTGATTATTTGAGTTGATTAGTAGATTATAGTAGATAGTAAAATATAGATAGTAGATTATCAATAAGAAATATTTATCTCGTATTTTTTATATATCTGTGACAATTATTTGTCCTTTTTTAGATATTAGCGACAAATATTTGTCACATGTGTTTTAAATATTAATCAGTTTAAATAGTCATTAAGCCTTATTGTTTTATTAGATAATAGGTTTATAGTAGTCTTCAAAAATTATAATTATCAATGACAAATATTAATCCCGTGTTTTTTTATGTATCACTGCAGTTATCCCGTGTTTTTTACTATATCAGTGCAGTTATCTCGTAGTTTTAATTGATTATTTTAGTTGATTAGTAGATTATATTAGATAGTAACAACTAGATAGTAGATTATCAATAAAAAATATTTGTTTTAAATATTAATTAGTAGTTTAAATAGTCATTAAGTCTTCTTGTTTTTTAGAAAGTAGGTTTGTAGTAGTAGTCTTCAAAAATTTTAATTATCAATGAAAAATATTAATCTCGTGGTTTTTTTATATATTAGTGCAGTTATCCTGTGTTTTTTTATATAGCAGTGCAGTTATCTTGTAGTTTCAATTGATTGTTTTAGTTTATTAGTAGATTATAGTAGATAGTAAAAGAGAGATAGTAGATTATCAATAAAAAATATTTGTTTTAAATATTAATCAATAGTTTAAAGTCATTTAATCTTCTTGTTTTTTAGATGGTAGGTTTATAGTAGTCTTCAAAATTTTTAATTATCAATGACAAATATTAATCCTATGTTTTTTTATATATCAGTGCAGTTATCCCATGTTTTTTTTTATATCTCATTGCAGTTATCCCATTGTTTCAATTGATTAGATAGTAGGTTTATAGTAGTCTTCAAAAATTATAATTATCAATGAAAAATATTAATCCCG
The DNA here is from genome assembly GCA_039519185.1 of Astragalus membranaceus. Classification (NCBI taxonomy): domain Eukaryota; kingdom Viridiplantae; phylum Streptophyta; class Magnoliopsida; order Fabales; family Fabaceae; genus Astragalus; species Astragalus membranaceus. The sequence goes on along the minus strand of CM076848.1, from coordinate 41,390,307 downwards.
TGTTTTTTTATATATCACTGCAGTTATCCCGTGTTTTTGTATATATCAGTGCATTTAGCTCGTAGTTTCAATTGATTATTTTATTTGATTAATAGATTATAGTAGATAGTAAAAGTTGGATAGTAGATTATCAATAAGAAATATTTTTTAAATATTAATTAGTAGTTTAAATAGTCATTAAGTCTTCATGTTTTTTAGATAGTAGGTTTGTAGTAGTAGTCTTAAAAAAAATTAATTATCAATGACAAATATTAATCTCGTGTTTTTTTATATATCAGTGCAGTTATCTCGTAATTTCAATTGATTATTTTAGTTGATTAGTAGATTATAGTAGATAGTAAAAGAGAGATAGTAGATTATCAATAAGAAATATTTGTTTTAAATATTAATCAGTAGTTTAAATAGTCATTAAATCTTCTTGTTTTTTAGATAGTAGGTTTATAGCAGTCTTCAAAAATTTTAATTATTGATGACAAATATCAATCCTGTGTTTTTTTATTTATCAGTGCAGTTATCCCGTGTTTTTTTATATATCATTGCAGTTATCTCGTAGTTTCAATTGATTATTTTAGTTGATTAGTAGATTATAGTAGATAGTAAAAGATAGATAGTCGATTATCAATAATAGGTGATAGTAAATTATCAATAAGAATGTAAACAGATTTCCAAAAAGGTGATAGTTTTTTTTAGTGTGGCTCATTTACATTTTATAAGTAATTTTAGTAGAGTAGTGTTTGTATAAATTTAGAAATTTAGTTAAAAAAACTAAAGTGAGGTGATAAGAGAAAGAGAAGAATTGTTTATGGGAAAAGTAAAGTAAAAAGAAAAAAATTAAGAAAGAGAGTGTAAGATAAAAGTGAAAAGGAAGTAAGAGAGTGTAAGATAAAAGTGAAAAAGAGGAAAGAGGGTGTAAGAAGAAAAAGAAAGAAAGAGAGGGTAATGATATTTTTACCCTTAAATTAGATATGTGTTTTGTTAATAAGATATCCAAATTGATAATTTCACATTAGGTTTGCTTGTATAAATAGATAAATAGATATTAGATAAATAAAAATAATTCTCATTGAGCTATTTGTTGCCTCTCACCAATGAAATCAAAATTAAAAGTATATAGTCTCACAAGAAGAGTTTATAATGGTTACTCAGTGCGCTCCAGCCATTATGCATAGGTTCTTTGCTACATTTTGCTTGGAATCGACAAGTTAAAGTTTATGATGCTTACTACAAATATTCTTACTAAGTTAGGGTATTGAATCTCTTTTGAGTAAACGGTTCTTAATACCTCCATATGACATTTGAGAGTCATGTTAAATGTGTAACATGAAACATTGTTTGAGATTCACGTTAATATGACATTTAAATGAGAAAAGGTTATGAGGTACCTTCACATAACATTTGTTTTGAAACAGTCATATGAACAATATGTATTGCTTTGCAGATGAAGGTTAACTCAGTTAGTAAAGAGTTGACTCATTCCTTGCAAGGACGTGGGTTCAGCTCCCAATGTTAATGTGAGAAGCTCTTTGATGGGTGATCTGACCCTGGTGAGCCCTGAAACCTATACTCACTTAAACTTTTCTTCTTCCAAAAGAAAAATAAAGGTGGACGCTCATCAAACAATGTGTTTGCACACCTTTGAACATTATTATAATCAAATTTAAAAGTGATAGGAAAACAAATTTGGTGCTATGATCGAGTCAAATAACTTTATGGATGCTTTTAATTAATACTTATCCCTAACTAGATGTGGATCTATCAATTAATACATGCTTGACATTTTTTAGTTGTTGGAAGACCTAACTAGAATAGCTCATGCTAGATAAATAGAGTACTCCATTCAAACTTCTCTATTTGTTTATTTGGTAATGATAATTTTATCAATGAGTAATTAATTATCATATATTAAATTTATTTTTCTTCTCTTTTTTTCTTTTCAATTCACTCTTTTTTCTCAATGCAAAACATGACTTTCACATCAAATATTTTTGTTATCAATATTTTATTCATCTTAAATACTACTCCAATTATTATTATTATTATTATTATTAAAACTTTTCATAATTATAAATTTCGTCCTAAAGTTTACATTGTTGCACAAAATGTCAAATCAATATTATACACAAATTTGGTACATAATTTATATACACAAGTTGTGCCGTGTCTTCTTCTTTAGGCAATTTGTTCTTATAACTACTTCATTATTCATTGTCAAGAAAAAACTATTTCATTATTCAAAAGTCCTGTAAATACTTTTTATATTAGAAAAAGCAAATCTTAATTCATAATATTTAACTTTTAAAAGTCAATATTTTAATTGTAAAAAATCGTATAAAACACGAAATACCTTTTACTACTCTAACCAAGTAGTAGTACTACGTTACGTAAAGTGACAGGTGTACAAAAGAAGGAAGTATATACCTGGTGGCTTAAGATTTCTGTCTTGTTCCATTAATATGCGTCACAAGTAGCCCCGCTGCCGCTAGTACCCAGAAACAATAGTTTCATCTCATCTCATGTGACGGAATGGTCCAAAAATGGTTCAAGTTCAAGAGAAAAAGGCAGTAGTCGCCCAACATTTTAATTCTTTTTACAACGGACCCACATCACAACTAGCATATAGTAATTAGCAACATTGATAATCATGATTACCCCAATCTACAAATTCCATTATAATTATATACCAACCTAGTTTTTGACCCTTCACTTTAAATTTAAATCCATCACATCACATCTTCCGTCTCTCGTTGCTTGTTTGGGAGCATGTCTATTAGAGTCGTCAAATTTGGTCCAGCCTAACGGAACCGTCCAATGTTTTGAGTTTGGTTGGGCTCAAAAAGTAAAGGCCTAGAAAAAGTCAGACTAGTTTGGCCCGTCCCAGTTGGCCCATGGGCTGAATTGGGCTTAATTTTATTGGGATGGGCTACAAAAATGCAGCCCAATAGATAATTGGATTGACCCAGCCCGTTTGCATTTTGGCCCATTGGGCTGGGTCAGGTCGGACGACCCAGTTTGACAGCTAAACACAACGTACATTTTTTTAATGTAAATCGAATATTCTTTGTACGCAACTGCAGAGACTAATAATCTCTTGAGTCGGATAGGACCACAATAGGCGGTAAGTTCTTTCTCAAGAGTTTTAACGTTGTTATATTCTCAAGACTAAATTCAAAGACACGACCTTAGTTAAGTTGAAAGAAACCCCGAAACATTTCATCCAAACGCTATCGGGTAGACGACACATGTATAGTACGAAAGAAGAAATAAAGTTTTAAAGTTGTTAACAAAACACTCATTTCCACATTAGCTACTATTCTTTTGACCCTTGTTGTAAAATGTAAGCACTCTTCCTTGTGGTGATTTCACTTTAATGATTTAGTTTAGCCGTATCTACTTCGATAATGGCAAGATGAATCATCATTGGTTTTCATTGTACATGATTTAGGAAAGAACATTAGTCTTGAATATATTGAAACCATGCTTAAGATCTTAATAAAGCAAAAGCGTGGGAATATAAACGAATTAGAATAACTTCTTGTGTACTGCTGTACTATAAAAAGATACTAGCTTACTATTAGTGATGAGTGTTTCTTAATTGGCCTCCAATTTCTTACGGTAAATTTTTCTTTGCTCCAGGAGTCACAACTACTGCATTGGGACCACTAAGCCTGCTTCCCCATGTGATCATCCAAAGGATCTTTGACTAATCTTCTTTTAGCTTTTTTCCATATAATCATAAGTAGTTATAATGAACGAAATTTATATAAGTACATACTGCAGACCCTGTTTGTTTGTGATCTAAAACATTATCCCATGCCTTTTCTTTGTCTTGGAGTCAGATGCTTCTAAATTAACCTTTCAACTTTATTTTATCTATTCTTTTGTCGTTACTTCCAAAAAATTCAATCATCATGCATTAATAGCGGTAGAAGTTGTTGTTGTACGCTCATGCTTTATGCTTTATATATGGTTGAAGAATATAACTCATGTGAATTTATATAGAACTTGTTTTCAAATTTTAGTCCAATTACTCATGGGACCAATTTTTTTAAAGCAAATATAAGAAAGAAAATCTCATTAAAACCTTCTGATATAAAAAACATCAACAAAAGAGAAGCCGATAGGGGATTAGACCAATACCCTTGACAAGGAAAGAAAATAAAGTCGAAGCAGTAATAAGGAGCCCCTAGCTAGTTATTGCGAAAGTCACTAGAGACAAATTATAAAACAACTTAAATGATTAAATTACAATAATCAGATAAAAAAGAGACCGAGAGAGAATTTGCTCTTGAATGAGTATGGCGAAGTCAAACTAGAAAAGGGACACATTCAATCAACCACAAGGTGAGACACCCAACTCTAATGTTGGTGGGGTGTTGGTCAGCCAGAGGATAGCGATCGGAGCGAATTTCACAAAAATGGGGAAGGGGGTTATTTGAAATAGGGAATAGTGTTGGGATGCATTTGTGCGAAGGCAGCACGAGACATGGAGTAATGAACGAGTAGAGAAAAACAATGGTAATTGTAAAGCTACAAAATGACGTTGTGACGACGAGAGTCACCCATTTGAGTAACGACCCAACATTTTTTTGTGATGTAACTTAAGAGTCTCCCTTTTGTAAAAAAACACATGTAATTATGTTGCATGTGTATATTCAATTTGGATGGAGCGTTTAGGAGAATTTACAAGATTAATTATGATTTATGAGTCTATATGTTTAATATCAAATGTTTCTAAAAAACAAATAAAAGAAAATGAAAATGTCATATGATCATCAATTATATTATTCTCGAAAACATAAATTATATGATAATGTGCTTCAGAGTTCAGCCCTTTTCATTCAACAGTATAGGTTTGTCAATAACACCGACCTGGAAAGCACAGCACCATTTTTGCGTACAATTATGTTTTGTCCACACATCAAAGATTTACTGTACGTATTTTCTGTTGTACAAATAAAAAATCTTAGTTTTCTTGAAGCCTCGTGACAAGTGGAGAAACCATCCATGCATATTCTCTGGACAGCTAGACTAATTACGACCTTAAACATAATCAATACCAACAATACTATTATTGTTATAAATTAGACTAGTGTTACAGATGGGTGTGTGATTGTGACTTATACCAAATTACCAACTATTTTCCTCCAAACGAGTGCTAAAAAGGAGCACTCTCTCCATGGGGCTCGAGATGAAGTGACAAGGGAATTGTCTCCAATAGAGATGGACCAACACACCATTCACCTAAAGGTTAAATAAACCAAATTTAGGGGAAGACTGTAGCTTTGCTTAATAGGTGTGCTGGCAGATCCAGCAGCTATCAAAAAAAGAACAAAGAAAAGCATAGAAACTCTCATTGTAGGGGCTTTTATCAATGATCAAGAGGTGAAAGCTGCTACCCTGAACTTCTCTCTCCTGCTGCTCTTTACTATCCTTCGAGAATGACTCAACCTCTCCATCATTACTAGTACAACATTATGATGGAGACATTGGGTACTGCTGCTTTGGGATTTATGACCTTAGCTATCATATGCGTCTTGTTGAAAAGAAGGCTGAGTTCATGGACCGTGCATGTGGTGCAGTAGTTCGTAATTAGAACACGACAAAATAGAATTTAATAGGAGACTAATTTTTATTTTTTGTGAAACAAGGAGACTAAAAATTATACACCAGTGATTTGAACAAATATTGTTAGTTCAATTATATATTTACATCTTAACGTCTTAATGTTCCCCTCCACTAGTTGAATTGGCAATTTTAGTTAGGGTGAGCAAGACTGTTAAGACTCCTCCTGTTTTCGTCTTATTAAACCCGTAAAATATTTGGTTTTTTTTGGTCAAATAAACATTGGGTTTGTTCGGGTCTAAAGAATTGGCCAAACCAAAATTTGGGGATGGGTTAGAACTAGCTATAACTCATCCTAACTACCTTATTCACCCTAATTTTTAACTCTATTACATTGGTAATAAGACTTTTATAGATAAAATATTCAATTTCAAATCTATGTTAGTTTAAATAGAAACATTATTGTAAAGTAATAATGTAAAGTTATGTTTTTTTTATCACCTCTAACTTTTAGTCATACTTGAGTGATCACCTTATAGTTTTGTTTCAATTGTCCTTCAGGTCAACCCGGTTCCTAAGTAGACCTGGTCTTACTTTGACCCTAAGAACACCGAGTTTGCTCAGGTCTAAGGACACGCTATAGTCTAAAAAACAACTATAAAAATTTTGGGCCGAGTAAGGAGCAAGTGTAACCCATCCCAAGATGTCCCTTGCTCACCCCTAATTTTATGAGGATGACGACTCATGAGTTCGAATCCGAGAGCAACTGTGTGATAGTGTGTATGGTGTTTAAGCTCATTCATTTACATTGTTGGTTATTAAACTTAAAAACATGTGTTCATGTTTTATACTACATATAAGAAGATAAAACAAAACAGAATACAACATAAGAAATAATGCATTTCAATTCTTCCAAACCCAAAAAAAAAACACAACATAAGCTATCTAGTTTCATTTTGGGGTTTTGCTTTTCCCACACCCCCTCCTACTCTTTCACACCCCTTAACAAATTTTATTCCAAAAATAACCTCGCGTGAGACTCTGCGATGACGTGTTTTATGACTGTTCGAACGACCTTGTTCGAACAGGTTCGCATGACCTCATGCGAACAGTTTAAAAACGCCCAAAAGGGTGTGAAGTCAAAATTTAACACACTCGAACGATGTCGTTCGAATGTGTTCGAACGAGGTCATGCGAACAGGTTCGCATGACCTCATGCGAACAGGTGAAAAACGCCCAAAAGGGTGTGAAGTCAAAATTTAACACACTCGAACGATGTCATTCGAACCTGTTCGAATGCCCGTGTTCGAACAGGTGAAAATTTGTGAAAAAAAAGAGGTTTGGCCTGGCCTTTTGGTCTTTTCACACCCTTATGGGGTGTGTTTCGAGTAGGAGGGGGTGTGGGAAAAGCAATACCCTCATTTTGTCCGTGGCAAGCACAGCAAAGGAAGCTGTCCATGTGTGATTGTGTGTGGTGGACAGTGGTGTTTTTCGTTCTCTAGAAATCCAAGCAAATGCTGACAGAGCATGAGATCAAGTAACCCTCAACCATAAAACATGCTAATTCTATGATTTTCTTCCACACAAGGAGCAAATCACCCCCTCAAATGTCCCAGAATAATCAAGGAAATGTTGAGTACCATCGTTAATAACGTGCACAATACTACTCTACGTGGAATAAGTGCAAAATCTCAACTAATTAAATAAACAGAAAAAAGTCTACAGTATAAGTAAATGCAACTATTATAATAATATATAACTACATAAGTAGTAGTACCTTAACACTGATGCGTGAGAACCATAATCCAATACAGATTTGTAACTATGATTATTTAAAGCGGAAGAAGCGCTGCATGTTTATAAAGAAAATCAATTTTGTCATTATGCAAAGATCATCAGTTCAATTGCAAAAAAGCAACAGTGCCTTAAACTTACAAATGATGGAGAGGTAGATGGATGGATGACAGACAGTCAACACAACCTAATTAAGCATCTAATTCGAGCACTTTATTTAGAACCAAGGGCGATTATTGAGCACAAATAATGAATCTTAGAAACAGATTTTCAAATCATTTCATAGCTGGCCAAGGACCACCATACTCCTTACAAATGATTAACTAAAGCAATCATGAACTTAGTCCTATTATGAGAAAAAATAAATTATTTTGGCTGCAACTGCATAATGTTTTTTACAGGCCATATTGTAGAATATGTTGCCTAACCAGACAAGGAAAGCGCATGGTAAGTTTGACGGAAATTCACAAATGAGATAAAAAGGTTACTAAATTCTAATCACAAAAACATGTGAAACTTATTTGATTTATTCAAGGAAAAAAAATTAAGCTATTTAGTAATGTATACTAAATACGTAAGACATGTTGCCTCTTTGAAATGTGCCATGTAATCTTTTTCAGTCAAGCTTCCTTCTGACCAGTCCTTTGAAAAAGTCAAAGCTGTCACCACAATAGAAAATTATCTTCAATTTCAATAGATATCATAATCACCTCATGCAATAAAATGATTTGAATATTCATTTCATTTATAAATGTATTAGATGAGACGGATCACTGTTTCTGATAACTATATGTGTGTTTCAATTTCAAAGGTTCAGAAGGACAAAAGAGTGTATTTTTTTGCTCTAGAAAGATTTTGTCCACAACTTAAGTATATAGAAGAAAAAGATATCTTGTTCATTACCTATTACCATCAGGGTGGAGCTCACACATTTGATTGTCATCACCGACAGCTAACAAATATCCTGAGGATGTCAAACCCTATACATAAAAGAATTATTAATTATTAATATAATCAATATAATAAACTTAAGTTACATTCCTGTAATGATGACGACTGAAGTTAACCCATCAGTAATAACATCGGATATGGCTGGCAGATAATTTACCTACATTACATTCTATCACTTGATAGAACCGTTTCAGTTTTGAAAATGTCTATTGTCTAACATTGTCGTCAACAACTTATCTTTGTTCCATTCAAATTAATATCTATCTATACCATTTACCCACTACCAAAATACCAATTTTATCATTTTCCTAACTAAATAATTGAAAGATATTTAGGTAATTTCACTCTTTCACATTTTCCAACTTTTTCATTCTCTCACACTTTTTACTCTCTCCTCTTCTTTCTTCTTCCAAATCTCTCATTTCTCTATTTTTCATACTTTTTTCACTCTCTCACACACTTTTTCACTCTCTCTCACACATTTTTTCAAACTTACCATTTACCTACTACCAAAATATCAATTTTATGTTTTTCCCAACTAAATACTTGGAGTATATTTAGGTATTTTCACTTTTCACATTTCTTCACTTTTTCACACTCTTTCACATTTTTTCACCCTCTTCTCCTCTTTGTTCCTCTAATTCTCTCATTTCTCTATTTTCACAATATACCTACTTTAATTTCATCTATATGTCACATTCATTTTTGCACTTTACTATTTTAAAAAAATTCAAATTTTGACAAAATTTTAATATCCGATTATTTACACGGAGTAATATTTAGGCTAATTAAATCTGTCAACTTTAAAATTGTATTATTTTCACATGATAATGTTCCGACTAATTAAATTTTGTCTGAGTTCATACATTACCCACTACCAAAGTACCAATCTTATAATTTTCCCAACTTAGCAATTGGAGTTTATTTAAGTAATTTCATTTTTTCACTTTTTTAAAACTTTTTCATCTCACTCAAACTTTTTTACTATCTTCTCCTCTATCTTCGGCTAACTCTGACTTCTTTATTTTTCACGATATATCTATTTTAATTTCATCTACATGCCTCCTTCTTTTTTCCTTTTTACTATTTTAAAAATTGTCAAATTTTGATAAAATTTTAATATTCTGTTTTTTCACAGGGGTAATGTTCGGACTAATTAAGTTGTTTATTTTAAATTTGTCAAAATAGTAATGTTCGGACTAATTAAATTTTAACTGAGCTCATACATAAAAATAAAACGACAACACCCGTGCGTAGGCACGGGTATATTGCTAGTTTATGTAAATTAAAAGAAACAGTTTCCATCTACCATACCTGAATAGTTACCACATGTTCGACCACTTTGTCCTCGTCCTTTTCCTGTACAACAACTCTCTGTCCACTGCATGACATTTTCAATGTATACATGACTCTGCAGCTAAACCATTTTCTACATATATGCAATAACAGGTTTTCTTTTTTTTTCCTCCAAAAAAACCATAAATAGGATGAAGCTAATTAAAACTAATGAATTTGAGTTCGGTTATTACTATTATATGTTGGGGAATTTGAAATTACCATGTATTGAGTATAGGGGAAGTAAAGTTTCAAGGTTTAGTAAAAAAAAAGTTAGTTGTTAGTTTAGGTGATTTAGCTTCAAGGTTTAGTAAACAAAAAAGTTAGTTGTTAGTTTAAGTGATTTAGCTTTCGAAGTGAAAGGATAGAAATAAAACCATGACAAAGAGGATAAACAGAGACATGTAAGAAAATTATTTTCATTTTTTTCCTGGGATGGGAGGGAAATGCATATAAGAGACCAAGAAATGATAAAGATGGAAGTAAAATGAATGGCAGATGTCCCCACATAATTCAATCAAATCAATCCTCTCGGGCAAAGAATCAATAGAACTTTCATTTAATACTAGGGTGTGGTAGAATCAAGGGTGCTCCTCTAAGTTAAAAAAAACTAACGATAATGACAATCAACATATTATTCAGCCACGTATTATTGAAGTTTGTTTCCAGATTATAATGACAATCTATTGAAGTTTGGAAACAACAATCATGGTTTCTCTTCCCCTCCAGCCATGCTAAAAAGAAATTATAGGTGCACATTCTTTGTGATTTGGAATGCAATAATGTGTCATAAATTTCAAAGGCAACTTCAAACCAACAAAAAAACTGAAATACAGAAGATTTCTCTGTAACTATAGATGCATAATAAGGAAAAAGATTGACTTCGAGTCTATATCTTATATCAGTTGTAGATGTGCTTGCTGAACACATCCAAGAAATGATTCCACGATAAACTTTTTTGTGGATGATATAGTACTGATTGGAGAGTTGAGAGAGGAAATAAATGGAATTACATAAACACCTATGAACACAACTTTTGCCTCTGTGGTAGTCAACCACAATGACATGAGTCCTGGCTAAAAGGTGAAAATTGAAGAACATACAATAACACCAATATCGTTTACCTTGGGTTGATCGTACAAAATAATAGAGATAGAGAGAAGCCATTGGTAGTTTATAAGTAGGATCGGTGAAATAGAGGAATATTTCTGGTCAAGTATTGAGCCGACAATAAATTAAACTGAGTATGCAAAAATGAAAACATTATGATGGATGGGTATGTACTTACACAAAACAATATAGGATTAAGAATACAATTATCAAAGAAAAAATGTAGATTCCATTGTAGAAAAGATTTTAAAAGATTTGTCTTAGGTGGTTTGGCTATATGTGGAGAATGTCTACAAAAGTACTGGTAAGGAGGTTTAACCATGAAGGATAATCCAATAGTCAGACGTAGACAGGTAGTAAGAGAGGCCAATAAAAACTATAGACCAAACCATTAAGAGAGATTTAGAGGTAAAGTCTATCTTTGAACTTAATGCTCACTAAGAACTATGCTGCATAACCCATCTAATGGGATAAACGGACAAGATTAGTTGTTGAAGAAACACAAAGGAAATTGTAACCTGACCAAGATTTTCTTCATCCCATGGACAATAGATGCCGGTTAATTCTCTTAAAAATATTGGCATGATGTAAAACAAAATAAATATAAACTACAAATAGTAGTACTTGAACTTCAAGTCACCTGTACCAGCCAATTCTCTTATAAATCTTGACATTAATGTCGTTGCCAGATGAATAAACAAATAAATGTAAACTACAAATGTTGTTACCAGATAAGTAAACAAATAAATGTAAACTACAGATAGGAGTACTTGAAATTTAAATCACCTGTGAAGCCATGTCTTGTAATATAGTTCCTCTAGGGTTTTAAATCCTGCATTCAACATAATATGCAGTGAGGTAGAATATATTGGGTGTCCTTGAATACTGATCAGCACAAAATATAGTAAGTTCAAGAAAATTAGAAGATTTGAAATAAAATTGCTCATCCATATATCAGAAACTTTACTAATTCGCTTTCCTATTAGTTTTGACAATACATTCTCTCATGTTAAAAGATTGTGCTTATATCTCTCTTCATTAATTCACAAATTTTGATAGGATCCCACTTGAAGAGAGAAATAGAAACAAAGTTTCCAAATGAATGACAAGGCCATGTGAAAATGATAGAAAAAATAGTGATAAAATTTTAATAACAATAAAGCAAGGAAATATGGTAGGACACCAAGGGCCATGGGTCCAGCAAACTTAGATCAGGCGCCTAGTATTGGGGGTATAGGAGGGAATTTATGGAAAAAGGGAAATTATAAGTGAGGTGGCAGTGAGAGTAGAATTCTGTTAGGAGATACAACAAATATAAATAGAGGCTAGAGGAGTGAAGGGTATTGTGAAGTTTGTTAGCAAATTGGTTAGTAGAGATTCTCTCTCTGGTTTAGGAGTCTTGGACTCTGGTTTGTTCTTGCTGTAATTGAGCTTTTGCTCCATTTTCCATTCAATCAAATTCAATTTCACTGTTACTGAAATTACGGGTTCTATCAAAATAACAATGGACTGATAGATAAAAATGATCTCGTGTCATTATTGGTACTCATTGCCTTAAGTCTATATAAAGAGATTCCGATGTGTAGTTGAAACACACTTACGTTTCTCTCATTTCATTCTCTTAACAAAAATAATTCACCTTGACAAAGTGAAAATAGAGGCTAGTTTTGACCTGGTACATAAGCAAGCAAATTTCAATTATATAGCACAGGTCCATTTGCGGCCCTATGATATATCATATATCATCACTTTTCCCCTTTTCAAAAACATAAATTTAAATCAACCTCATGAGATAATTAGCACAGTACCTTGATTCACAAATAGACCATAAAACTTCTCAAATTTATTGAAGAAGGCTGCCAGAACATCTTCTCTTTGAAATTGGTAACCTCCCACAGACAATTCACTTAGAAATGTGTTTAACGATGTTGTTGGCTTCTCATTATTGACATTCAGTCCTATTCCTGTGAAATCATTGCATTTGTTATGACATTCATCCTGTGCATAAAATTTAAATTCATTATACTCATCCGAAAATTACATGGAAAATTAAATTCTACGCAGAGAATTTAATTTTGCAAGCTTAACAGACCACTTCAGCTAATATACTACATGGGATGGAAGTGCCAACAGTCATCATCGAATAGCATTTACTGCCCAAGAATAACTTATTACCTGCACTGACATTGAATTTCTTTGATTTATACGTTGAGGTGCAAAGAATGCCTCCAACTTTAGAGCCATTTAAGTAAAGATCATTTGGCCACTTTATTCTAACATCAATGCAGGGTAATGCCTGGAATGAAAAGTGATAGAATAAAAAATCGTTAAGAGCTCAAACAACTAGAATCAGATTTGGATTAGGAGAGCTCAGGTTCTCTCGAACAACCTGAAGTTTACTACTTACTCATTTGAATAAAGAAGTCTTTCTTTCCTTCTTCTATACCAGTTGGTTGGTTCCAATCAACTGGTATCAGAGAAGTTAGTTTTGATCTGGGCAAGAAAAAATGGAGGCAAGCATTTTTGGGAGCATTGGTCGGTGGAAATTCAAAAGCAGTTTCAGCCAAAAATTGACGTAGATGCCTGGGCTTAAGAGGAGAATCAAGAATTAGGAATCAGTTGAATCTCCAAATGAAAACAAAGAATCGGAGGTGAGAAGGAAAAACATATAAATAGAAGAGGAACAAGAACCAGGACTGACTGGTGGGTCAAGAAAAGAATCAAGAATCACTACCAAAGAAGAAACATGAAAAAATAAAGAGATCAAGTTTACACTTCCTCCTGAACTATTAGACACAGATCAGAGCACGACGGGACATCCGTGTCTCATTAAGGTGAAAAACAGTGAGAGATGCGTAGCTGAAAAGAGAGGAAGGGCGGGCTGGTGACTCTATGGGCCAAGCCCAATTTCATGAAGAAGAAAAGTGGGCCTCAAGGAAAAGAGAGGTCTATGAATATTGGGCAAATAAGAAGCCTCTTCGATGTCAGCTCTGCAAAAGGTTTTAATAAGCTAACCAGGGGAGCGGCTGGCAGCAAAAGCTAATGCAGTGATTGGGTCTGTATCTCCTATGGGATTTTAAACTTTGGCAGTCACAACCTATTCAACTTAAGGAGGTGATAGTTTAGGGAAGGGTTTTTTGTTAGATATCGGCCCTATGGGCTCTGTTATAGGCCTCATTAAAATCTATCCGTTTTTTTGCCTGTTAGTAGTTCATTGTAATGGATTAGGCGCCTAAAATTAGACTAGAGGGAAGGAAATAAGGGCATTCAGTTGGTGAATCAGATTTGGATTAAGAGAGTTCAAGTTCTCTCTGAACAACCTAAAGTGTAAAATTTACTCATCTGAATACAAAAATTCTTCCTTCTTTTTTAATAATCAATACCAGTTGGGTTCCTATCAGGAGAAGAGAAAGAGAATGGGTATTTGGAGGGGGCTGGGGGGAGATAAAAAAAGGGTCATGGTAATTCTTGAGTGGAAACTATTAGGCTGGGCAGAGTGGAGAAGCAGGTTCTTCTCCAGGTAAGGGGAAGTCTAGTCTCCGGTTTTCCCTTATTTTCCATTTTGCATGGTGCTCTGCTCTTGTCATTGTCCTGGTTTTTACTAAATATTACTATATATTATCTCTCTGGTTTAGCTTTACTTCAGTATCAATAATAATCAGTTTACTATTCAAATCCTGGAGCCTATCATTCTGAATATCTTTACCTGTTTAGCACCAATAACCATTCTTACTATTGCATACAACTTCACAGTTTTCTCCATAACCACATAAAGCACCATTGTTTTTAGCAGAAATATTACACTTAAGTTTATTTAGTCAATAACTAGTGCACATGTATATTACTTGGAAGAATAGAGTTAAGTTGTTAAATTAAATACTACTTTCCCTTGTCTAATCCACTGCCAGACTAGGTACGACCAGTGCTGTAAAACCAAGTGCTTACATTTTTGTCACAGATATCCTTGATTGCCTCTGTGACAGCCAGGGAAACCACGTACTGAACTAAAGGAACAACTCGTCCATCCTCCATTTGTAGGGTAAAAGAAAACATGAGGCAACCTACTGGAGACTCCCATACATTCTTTGACCGACCTAAGAGTTTAAGTGCTCAGTGCAACTTTGATTTTAATTAAATTATGAGTTAAAGGGGCAGAGAATCACAGTAATACCAAATGTCCTATCATACCTCGTCCTTTGGTCTGAATATCAGTAACACATACTGTACCAATTGGAAGCTCACAAAAATTGCTGCATAAAAATAACATGAGATTTTTTGGAACAATAGATCTTAAACATGCTAGTAATGAAAAAGGGTATGTAAAAAGTGAGAAGAAAAATTGGTAGGAAATCGTCTTGGGCACAATAAAGTTTGGATACATGATCATTTTTAGCAGCTGATTCTGGGTCCAACCAAAGCATAGTCTAAAACACAGCACAAAAAAGGAAACAAATGCAAGACATACTGTGAAATGACATCGTGCGTCGAAGTTAACCGTGGCGACCAGATGAGAAGCCTGCCAAATTGATTGGTGGAAAGAGAATTCATGAAGGAACTAACTCGGAAGGACTGTTGTTGCATAACACTTTTATTGAATTCCGAATGCAAAACAAGGGATAATTCTCCCTTGTCAGGGAGCTTGAGGGTGTTATTGGTCTTCATAGCTAAGGCAGTTTCATTCTCTGCGTGTGATTTGCCACACAGAACCAGCAAACTGCAGTCCAAAGCTGATAAAAAATGGAGGAGTAGATACATTATCAAAATTCAACCTTTTCTCCAATTGTTCAATAAACATGGATTTAATTCAATCTACAAATTAATTGACTATTTAATTAACTAATATTAAAGCTTTTAACTTGAAATGATCTACCCAATTGTTCATCTAACATTCTATAGTATCTGAGAGATTGATAGCACAGAAACAGGTTGTGAACGAACCTGACGATGCCATAAATGTAGATGTAGAAAGGTGGATGTAGACCCTTCTAGAGGCGGTAAATAAAAATGACACTATTGATGCAGAATTCTTCTGTAACACCATCAACCTTCCAGAGTTCCTTTTCTAACCTAGAATCGCAATATACAAATAAATTAAAGATTACTAATTTAGAATCTAAAAATCCCACCAGAGTCTAAGTGCACAAAGTGTGTCCCAATACTTACACACACATATCTCCATGACTCCATCACAAAAAAATTACAATTTGAAAAGTGAAAAAGAGTCAAATTTAAGAGCAGATTATAAATTCACCAGCTGGATACTATATCCATTGTCATCAAATTTTTTAGAGAATGCAAGGAAGCACAAGTGATTGGGAATTGGGGGAAAAAATTCACCTCAACGAGCCATTTGTGTTGCCCTTCAATGAAACATCAGTTTCAGATTGACAATCTATTGTTTGCAAATCAACAAGTATGGGTTCCAATCAAAAGCACCAATACCTATCCTATCAGTTCCCCGGTATTTCCATACCTGTAAATCCAATCATAGACAAAACATGTAAATCCACAAAGACACGCACACACGATAACACACATTAAATAGTCCAAAATATTCAGTGCACAATACATTCACATAATTTAACAAGTCAATTCTCCATAAAGTACCATGCCAAGGTTTAACACAGAACCGAGGCAATAAATCATTGCTACAAAACAAAAGCTTACACCTCCAATTTATTTCAAAATGAATAATGCCTAAGCTTGAGCTATCTATCAAGTCAAAACTTTGTCATATACCAACAAATGTTAATAATACTACTAATTATTATTAATAATAAAATTATTATTAATAATAAAACTGAAAGTATGAAACCATAATAAGTCTGACAATGATAACAACGAGATACGTAAATATGAATTGCAATAACATTAATAACATAAAATCTTTGCTTTTAATCTGACGCTAGATCAGTAACACTTCAAGCAATCTGACATACTTCTAATCCAAACTCAATAGACCGTGAATCTGAAATATGTGCTGTGACCATAGTAGTCAAAATCGAGATTTTGCTTAATATCGGGAGGGGGATAGCGAAATCGCAAACCGTAAATCGCAAGTAGAATCGGAAGATTCTACCAAAAAAAAGACGAATTTGTAGAATCGGGAGGGGCAAACAAAATCGTAAACTCGTAAATCGCAAGTAGAATCGGAAGATTCTACCGAAATGTAGATATTACTATAAACTAATATAGCTCATAGAATAATAGAGTAATAATAATAATAATAACAGAAAGGGGGTATTTCAGTTAAAAAGTGGGTGTGGTTAGAAAAAAGAGTTAAAAGTGTCATTTACACAGTTTTGGCCAAGCCCATTACCTAACCCTATTTTGTCTAAACCCTAATTTTGTGCCACTTCTATTCAGCGGCCGCACAGCGTGAAAGCATCTGACTTCAGATCTTCTTCCAAAGCCATCAACGTTTTCTCATTTCTTCTTCTATCTTCTTCAGATCTTCTTCTCTACAACATGAAATTTCAGATCTTCTTCTTCTATCTTCTTCCAACGCGATCCTGGAATGAATCGTGGCTGCCAACACCTGTTTGCTTGCGCAAAAACAAAGTGGGTCGCGCAAAATCCGATTCGGTTCAACAGTTAATGTTTTTTGCGATTTTGCTCAGCAAAATCGTGTTTCTGCTCATGAAATCGCACGAGATTGCGATAATCGTTCGATTCTACTGAAAATCCGACTTTGCTTACGATTCGAATCGTGGAGGCCAACCAGACTCGTAAAATCGTGCAAAACTCGATTTTAACTACTATGGCTGTGACTGTGAACCAGAAATTCAATAAAAACTTTAAGCAAACTGAACTAACATATATTACAGAGAGAGAGAGAGAGTAAGAGGATACTTCCAGAAATCAAAATGCTTCATAATAAAACCAGAAGAAATCGAGGATACTCTCCAGAAATCAGAATGCTTCATAATTGAACCAGAAGAAGTCGATGACAACAGGAGAAATCACAGGAAATCGAAAGAAAAAAGAAACAAAATTTATTGACACGGGAACCAAAAATAAAAGTGATGACACCAACAAACAAGGTGTGGCGACATGCAGTTTGGGGGTGTAGAGGATGAAGGTAGTAGAAGGTCAGTAACGTTGGGTAAGGGTGTTTGAGGGGGAGAGGAGGGTATTGGGTTGAAGATCGGGGAAGGAGAGTGAGGGGTGGCAAAAGGGAAGATATTCTCATAGAAGGAGTTGTGTCTAGAGTAAAAGATTTCATGGTTGTTTAAGTCGTAGAGGAGGTATCCTTTTACACCAATGGTGTGGCCAATGTGGACAAATTTTCGGGCCCTAGGTTGAAATTTGGTCTGGTGAGCAACTTGAGTAGTGGCATAACATAGGGAACCAAACACCCGAAGGTGTGAGAGGTCAGGAGTGATATTGTGCAATATGTGGGAGGGAGCTTGGTTGTTTAGGGAGTGTGAGGGAAGAAGGTTGATGATGTGGACAGCTTGGGAAATGGCAAATTCGCAAAACGGAAGAGTCAATTTGGATTGAAACATTAGAAACCTGGCAACATTTAGGATGTGTTGGTGTTTTCGTTCAACTACTCCGTTTTGTTGCGGAGTTTCGGTACAAGAGCGTTGGTGTATGATGCCTTTAGAATGGTAGTAGTCTAACCCAAGTAAAACGAGATTTGTCATCAACAATTGTAAGAAAGTATCTATTGCCAAGAATGGATGGAACACTATAAGGACCCCATATATCAACATGTATTATGTCAAAAATATTATCAGAAACAGTAGAACTTAAGGGAATATATCAACATGTATTATGTCAAAAATATTATCAGAAACAGTAGAACTTAAGGGAAAAGGAGATTTCTTTTGTTTAGCAAAATGGCAAGCATCACATGCAATGTGAGTACATCTTGGTATGGTGGGATTTTGTTTGTGTACAAGAGTAAAACAGTCGGGGGAGGGGTGCCCTAGTCTATGGTGCCAAAGATCAATGTTAACTGCAGGGTTGGCCAGGCCAGTACAGTGGATGGCTGAAACAGAGCTAGAGGTGGGCTTGAAGTCAATTACCATCGAGAATAGCATGCCATCCAACCTAGCGTTTCCAATCGTCCTCATAGAAGGTCGTCTGTATCAAACATTCATTGTCAACAAACAGTACTTGACAATATTTAGAAGCTTGAAGTCTAGCAACAGAGATGATATTTTTGGAAAATACAACACATCATATAAAACAAGGTCAGGGGTAAGGAATATAGTACCACTATAGTGAGCAACAGTCTTAGTACCATTAGGGAGAGATACACTTACGGGTCGAATGGCTTTGTAGGTTGCAAAAAATGAAGGGAGGATGTTATGTGATCAGTAGCACCGAAATCTACAAGCCATAAAGAAAGGGAAGTACCTGGATTAGATGAGTCGGTGGCAAAGTGATGAGCACTAGCAAGGGAAGTCGTAGCAGTTGCAGTAGGTGGCGTGGAAGGGAGCAAAGTAAGAAGGCTCTGAATCTGGTCTTTGGTGAAACCAAGAGGGGAGGAGTAGGAGGTGCCTGGAGCCTCAATGTCTACATGGTTGACCGCTCTCTTGGACTTGAACCCCGGAGGATAACCATGTTTGATGAAGCAAGTGTCCACTGTGTGATTGGTGCGGTTGCAGTGAGTGCAGAAACGAGTACCTCGCTGTGGAGGTCGGCCTCGAGTCTCTTTGCCGCGGACCAGATAAGGTGAGGGTGAAGATGCAGGAGCCGGTGTTTGTGTTTGTACACCATTACCGTAGGAGGAAGGGGAAGTATAGACAAGTTCATATGTCTTTCTTGCTGTATGATGAGGGAGAAAGCCTTGTCTAAAGTGGGCATAGGATCGAGCATGAGGATTTGAGATTTTATATGATGGTAAGATTCATTAAGTCCTTGAAGGAAGCACAAAACACTATCAGTTTCACGATATGTTTGTAAAGTTAGCACGGACCGGCAAGAACCTGTAGGTGAGGAGTCACACGAAACTAAAGGCCTGAAGTTACACAACTCATCCCATAGGATCTTGATCTTGGTGAAATAATTGGTAACCGAGAGCTCACCCTGCTTAAGAGAATAGAGATCAGTATAGAGTCGCAAAATCCCAACGTTGTCACCTTGAGAGAAGCGATTGCGCAGGGCAGTCCAAACATCAGGCGCTTTGGTGAGCCATATGACGCTGGTTGCAATTTCAGGAGTTACCGCATGATTGATCCAAGAGCGTAACAAATTGTTACAACGCTTCCGGGCAGCAGAGTTAGGATCAGAATCAGCGGGTTTCGGAATTGTGCCATCTATGAACCCAAGTTTGTTCTTCATTTCGAACACCATGGTCATAGCTTGCGCCCAACCGTGGTAGTTCGAACCAACGAGAGCAGCGGTAACAATTTTGTTTGAAGGATTCTCATTAGAATGTATGAAATAGGGATTAGAGAAATCCTGAGTAGCGGAAGTTGCGGAAGTTGCCATAAGTCCTGTATGAAGATTCGAAATACAACCAGAAACACAGAAATACAGATCCAAAATTCCAAATACAACCAGAAATACAGATCCAAAATTCCAAATACAACCAGAAACACAAGGTATACCAAATCCAAAAATCACTAAGTTTCAGGAATCAAAGGAAACTTGAAGCGCGAACTGTTTCAGAAATGAATAAGTTTCAGGAATCAGGAATCAGAGGAAAGGAAGAACCTGAAGTGAAGCACAACAGTCACGGAAGCGCGAACAGAGAACGTTGAAGAGGTGTGGCGCTGTTGGAGGCGCGAACTGAGAACGGCGAACGGAGAACGGAAGCGCGAACGGAGAACAGAGAACGGCGTACAGAGAAGCGCGATTCAGGAGGAAGGACGCCGGAGAAGTGCGCTTTGAAGAGGTGTGGCGCTGTTGGAGGGAGGCCACCGGATGATGGAGGGCGCCGCTGTTGAGAGGAGAGCAGAACAGTCACGTTTTGCCGTTAGAAGGTAAAGGTGTTACGGTTCTGTTGGTGAGGGAACGAAGGCTAATGGAAATTTCCTAAAATTGGGAATTTCCTAATGAGAAAGAGAGAGTATATTTTCTTCGGATCTGATACCATCAGTAAAGGGTAACTTCTCTGATATTTTATTGATCGGTAACAGGGCATATATATATATATATATATATATATATATATATATATATATATATATATATATATATATATATTACAAGGAAGGTGTTAAATACAATAATTACAGGAAGAGTAACGGTTGGAATGGGAAAAGATACGGCCAACTAAATACTATAGTAGAAATCACAGGAGAAATCATAATTGAACCAGAATGCTTCATAATTGAACCAGAAGAAGTCGATAACAACAGGAGAAATCACAGGAAACCGAAAGAAAAAAGAAACAAAATTTATTGACACGGGAACCAAAAATAAAAGTGATGACACCAACAAACAAGGTGTGGCGACATGCAGTTTGGGAGCAGTAATGGCAATTCTCCAGTGGTGTTTGACGATGGTGTGCCAACAAGGACAACGGGGAGACTTATGACTCAGCTTTCTTGAACTGTGATGGGTATTGCAAATTGCTGTCAAGTGTCAACCTAGATGGATTGGATATGTTAAAATGAGTGGAACGAAACAGCTTTGAGGGGAGCCGAAGGAAATGGAACAAATTTTTTATTCCATCATTTGGAAAGCCAACGGAATGTGATAAGCTATAACTTTTTTATTCATTTTTAACCCTTATTTAGAATTAAAACGTTTACCAGCTTATATTTATGATAAAGTGAAAGGTAAAGAATCAATAATAAAATATTTATAATAATCAATGCTAGATTAATCATTTATTTTTATATTTAAATCATTCATCCTTTGTATCTTTTTAAAAAAAATTATAAATATGTATCCGTTTTGCTTCTTCGCATGCTTTGGTTCATATGATATAAGTTGAAATAATGATATACTTCACTGCAGTACTATCATATTAGACTATTATCCATAGAAGTTGAACCGGTGCCTAGGCATGGCAATGGGGCGGGGCGGAGACGGGTTTAACATTTTCCATCCCCGATTCTCATATTCATCCCCGTTCTCCGTCCCAAACCCAACGGGTATGAAAAATTGATCCCCATCCCCGTCCCAACCCCGTTCCCGCAGTGGAATTCATTTTTTAAAATTTAAAAGTAGTTTTTACCTGTCTCAAACCCAAACCCGAACCCGCCCCCAAACCCAAAACTTATCCCACACCCAAACCCACCCCAAACCCGAAATTTAACACAACATAAAATCAATGCAATACTACAACATATAACCAAAATATCAATTATCCAAAATGTCAACGTATAGCAATAAAATCATCATCAGTGAGATGAATGCACCATTGAATCCATATTACATCATATCTCCCAGTATCTGGGGTAAAATCCTAAAACATTAAAGACGCAAGACGTGGTCAATAACTTCACTAAAGAATACATCAAAAATACTAAATCAAGACTAGTATCAAAATTTCAGAAGTGTCAAAGATGCCACATTAACTTGATAGTAACTTGGGGTGAGTGAATATCGGTTTGTTCACAGTAACCAGAAACTCTTGCAAACGTTTCTTGGTTCTTAGGGTATCCCGAGATTCTAATATCTCCTTCAATGTAGCCGCCGGTCTTTCTTCCTGCTAAAACATCCATTAAAGTTGTCTTTCCAGCTCCACTAACTCCCATTAGTGCAGTAAGAACTCCAGGCCTAAAGGAGCTGGTTACTCCCCTAAGTAGTTGTAGCCTATCTTCTGTCACTCCTTGCTCTTTCATTTCCTATGGAGATTTACACCAAGGTTAGAATAAATACATTTTCAACAGTTCAATGGTGTCAAAGGACATTGCAAGTGGTTGAAAAGGAAGAACCATTCCTCTTCTTGCGGCCACTCCAGTGCCCGAATCTGCATTTCTTAATCCATTAGGATTTGCTTGGCTACTCATTCTCTGCATTGCCACTTCTCCTATGATTCATGCACAAGACAAGCACAATCAGCAACACTCCACAACAATAGACCAACAAGAAGGACATGCATCAATCTAAACCATCAAAGACTTGTATTGTCTTCTTTCACACTTACTTGTATTGTTTCCATCAGCAGTAGACAATGATCGAAGCACTGACTCTCTGTTAGACTGTGGCCTTACAAGTCTTGGTTCTTCTTCAGCCTCCAATTCACTTGCATTTTCTTCAGATATAATTGCTTGTTTATTTTCAGGAGCTGGTGCACCAAATAAGAAAACACACAATTTTTTTTTAGTAAGACAAAAGGTGAAATAAGTGACTATTTTCAAAAGATTGATGAGAATGTGAGCTCTTACGGCTTAGGTACATAAGTGCAAGGGTGAAAAGAATGTTGTACAAAAGTGTGAAACCCAAAAGAGCTCCAGCACCTATCCAATACCATGATGATTTAGCATAAACATCAAAGTTCTTCAATACAGACAGACCCAATGTGGTAGTTTTATCTGAAGAAGACTGCAATAGGAATAGAGGACAAGTTACTCAAGTCAAAAAATAACAGGTTGCTTCTTAAGTGAATTTTATTTTCATTTGCCATGTAGTTTTTATCAGCAAGTAGTTTTTATCAGCAAATCTTTATCAGAGTAACAACGCAAGTAGTTTTTATCAGCAAATTGTACAGATACAAAATAACAATCTTTGCCTATTATTAAGTACAATTCGTAATCTTTGCCTATTGTACAGAATGATAAAACAATATCAGAATTTTATGCAATATCAGGATGTATTTAGCAACGATCAGCAACCAGATTAGCAACCAGATTAAAGCAACCAGATTAGCAACCAGATTCCAGATTAGCAACCAGATTAAAGCAACGATTAACATAGATCAGCAACGATTAGCAACCAGATTAGCAACAAGATTAGCAACCAGATTAGCAACAAGATTAGAGCAAGATTAAAGCAGAGAAGATTAAAGCAACAAGATTAGAGCAAGATTAAAGCAATGATGGAGAAGGGTGAACAATACCAGAAGCGCGAGAAGAAACGCGAGAAGAAGCGCGAGGCTGAGTGAGGGACAGATCACAGATGGAGGCGCTGTGTGAGAGTGAGACAGGGACGCCTTCTCACGGTGCGTGAAGGAAAATATTTGGAAAATAAACCTAAAGGGATGTCAATTTATTTAGAGTATTTTCTGACAGGTGCCGCGGCTATCCTCGGCTCCTTACAAGTGGCCGCCGGGGGTCTGCGTTCTGCGGCGACGGAGGTCCGTCATATTCATGTTTTGTTTGCTAGGACAAATAAGAATACACAGACGCCACAGAGAACTGAAAGATGGCAAGCGGAAGACATACCTTGCTGCGTAGTGAAGTCGAGACAGGAAGAGGCTTGCTGCAGTCTACGTGAGACGTCGTCAGTAACGAGGCCACTACAGAGACCAGAGAGGAAGGGGAGGGGATTGTCTCCCGAGAAAAAAGACTGTAGAAGATAATGTGAGTGAATCACATCCATTCATTCTATTTATTGATAAATCGACGGTTACTATTAAAACCCCTCAATTAATGCTACTTTTTGTCACGGATATTGAAACGAATTCTCTTTCCTTCTCTTTTCACGCTTCTTTTCTGCATCAGAGATTGAAAGTTGAAACTCTATCTTCTTCAATCACCATATGCCTAAGGCATGCCGTCATTGTTATGCCCTTTTCTCCAAAAAAAAAAGAACTGTTTTTGGCAAGAAAATAAAGTCGAATATGATGGGAGATTCTATTTTTAGGCTTTTGGCAAAAAAGACTTTGTTTTTGGCATCACCATCCCAACACCACGCCGCTCCTAGAGATCTTGTGTTGTGAGATGAAGAGGTTAATAAAAGGCGTCTCTGCAAAATGGAAATCAAACAGAAAGGGTGTGATGCGATGAATGATGAAAGTTCCGAGAAGGTGGACTATATGGGAGAGAAAGTCATGGGAATAAAAATAATAATAAAAAGATAAAAAGTTTCGGTGTTTTAATCATCACCATTGGTTTATCTATACATTTAAATCCGGCGGTCTCAACGGTGAAACATCCAACTCATCATCCCGCCAAAAATCAAGCCAATCAATGCCCTTCTACAGCCATGTAAACGATGTTGTGTGGTCCAGCTTGGATCCCAGCCGTGTGTCCTATCCAATAGTGCCTGTCATGACCCACTTTTTCTTCTTTTGACCCATTTTTCCTTCTTTTTCTCCGAACACACTATAGAGTGCGGTGTGTCGGACACAAAACAAATCACACACGCATCCCTCACTTCATCCAAAACCAACACACTCATCTCGTCCCCACCATCTTCTCTCTATGGCCATCTCTCTCTCTCTCTCTGTACCACCCATCACCGGCGTTAGAAAAAAGAGAACCTCAATTTTCTTAACCTAACTTTCTTCTTTCTCCATCTGTATCTCATCTCTCTTCTCTTCCTCACTTTCTACAACCGCCGCCGATGATGGGAGAAGAATGGAAGAGACCGAGACATGAGAGAAGAGAGAGAGAGTTGTGAAACAGAGAGTGAGGTGGGAGAAAGAAGATGTGAGAGGACAGTGGGTGACCATAGTTAGCAGCAGGAAGAACGCCGCAGTGAGCTCGTCGGAAATTGTCGTCCACGGGGGAGGCAAAAAAGTACGATTTTTTTGTTCTCATTCATTCCCACCCCCCTCTCTTCCATGTTTGCATGTTTTGCCATGGTAGCAATAAAGATGGTTTTTATGGATTTCCAATTTTTTCCAGTCTTCTTGACTCTTTTCTGAACAACACGATCACTATAATATTAAAATTAGCCTCTTTTGCTTACAGTTTAAAAATTGAAAGCATACATTTTTTATTTTTTGAGGTTTAAGACTTGAAAATTGTTGATCTATTACCTTCTGGTGCATCTGAAATCCGACTTTCTTTTAGCACTCAGGCAAGGTAACCCCAATGATGTCTTCTTGTGTAACCTTTAAGACTAATACCACACAACAAAATCATGGAACGATAGTATTTTTGGTCTCAATAATGTTTTTTTGACTGAGAATCAAAGGGGGTGTGGGTTGTGGCCACAAGTTTAAGAATCCAAGAGAGGGTGAAGAAGGCCAAACCTGGTGTTGTGTCTGTTGTTCTTACATTATCAAATGATGCCACTGAAACCATGGTAAGATGAATTATATCCTTTGTTTTCTCTGGCTACATTTTTATATCATTATTATTTGGTAAATGATTAGTAGTATCAATTTCAGAACTGGGGTATCATATTTTCTAAGAAGAAAACCTGACCCCAAAAATGTTGTTTGTATCATATTGGGATTCAACTCTTTTATCTTACCATAAGAGCTACTATATCATTACTCCCTCTGGATTTTGTTACTGCAAAATTGGGTTCCTCTATCCTATTTGATTTTTATTTCTCACTGTCCATATACTTCATGAATTAAGTGGGAGGTTGTTCCCATATTTCCATTGTGAATTTCATCATTGAATTACTCTAGGTTTTGTTTCAGTTAAAGTAAAACAAGAGATTCCATCCTTTCTTTATTTCCCTTTCTCATTAGCATTTGTTAGGGGTCAAACCCTTACATTTGACTGGTTTTATTATCAGAAGTACTATAAGTAAGTTAAGAACTATAGCATGACAAAATAGTGTCTTTAATTACAAGTCTTTCATCCTTTTATCTAGCATTATCTTTTCTATGATATCACCAATTCATATTATGTATATCATTGATATTTAGCATGAAAGTACAGTTTAGATTTTGTATGCTCAT
This sequence comes from Astragalus membranaceus, assembly GCA_039519185.1. Taxonomy (NCBI): domain Eukaryota; kingdom Viridiplantae; phylum Streptophyta; class Magnoliopsida; order Fabales; family Fabaceae; genus Astragalus; species Astragalus membranaceus. The sequence goes on along the minus strand of CM076848.1, from coordinate 41,363,843 downwards.
CAATGTCACATCCATATTAAGATAAAGGAAAGTAAAAGTAGGTCTTTCACTCTTTGTAATGCATTTTTTTGTAGTGAGCCAATTCGGTTAGCTTACTTTTTTCACCCCTTCATTGTTACTGGCCTCCCTTGATTAGTTGTTACTTTATTAGTTGATGCATCATAATCTTCAAATTTTGATGCTTTTGGTTTTATTTTTTTGGTTATAGATAGATATAATAATCTACAGGGAACTTTGCTTCTTACATCAATGTAAGTTCTTTGCAAAGCATATTTCTATATTTACTTCCTTTTCATTGTACTACACAGAGGGGGATATTAGGGCTGCTACCAAGTCTATCCTACGCCTGACGTTTACAATTTAGTAAGTTGGTTCAATATTTCAATATCCAAGCAACTATTGATGTCAAACACCATGATATTCCTATATTTGTTTCAATCCTTACTTGAGATTATGTTTCTGCTAATTTAGTTCAAAACGTCGCTGAAATATGTGGGCACTGTATTGCTGCTTTTATTTTTGCTGTTGTTATTATCCTTAATGTTTCTTTTAAATTCTGATTTTATATACTTTTTGTATCAACCAGATTACTCGGAGCCTGAAAGGGCACTTGGACTACTCTTTTGCATCTGCTTGGCACCTTAATGGACAAATATTAGCTACCGGCAATCGGGACACTACAAGCAGGTTGTGGGACATAAGAAATCTTTCACAATCCTTACTATTTGCCATTTTTAAATACATACGATGATTACAATTTGATGGTGTTTTTAGTTTTCTCTCTTTACTTAAGTATGGTTTGTCAAATTTCTCTGCCAATAAGTTCATCTTTCTCTATCAAATGTCTTTATAGAAGACATTCCCTTATAATTTTAACTGTCATGTCTTCATTATATTGTTTACTATAATACATTTCCAGTTGAATGTATTTTGTTGCATTATTTACTTAAGTTATACGAGTTATATTAGCTTTCTTGATTGCTATATCTATTTTTGAATTTACTTTGTGAAGTTTGATGGTGTTTTCTCCCATTGCATCATTTAATTCACTGATATGAACTTTATAGGAATCTTTACTCTCAACTCAACACTTTTGTAACTTAATTTTTCTCTATCAAATGTCCTCATAGAAGACATTCACTTATAATTTTAAATATCATCATTTATTTTCTTCATTATATTTTTATCTTAATACATTTCCAGCCGAACTTACTTTGTTCTATTACTTTAGTTTTCCCCTAACAACCACTAGAAGTGCTTTGTTGTTCCTCTTTTGTTATGTAGCTACATTGGTTGAATGCAGTGTTTAGTGTTCTGGTGTATCTTGGGTTGGAAGAATGTTTTAGTTTTCCCCTAACAACCACTAACAACCACTAAAAATGCTTTGTTGTTCCTCTTTTGTTATGTAGCTACATTGGTTGAATGCAGTGTTTAGTGTTCTGGTGTATCTTGGGTTGGAAGAATGTTCTTATTAAATGGTTGTGGTTAATGTTTGGGTAGGTTTGGTCTCTTTGTATCTCTTTATTTTAATCTTTACACATTTATTTGCTTGCACACTTTAAGCCATGTTTTTTTGCATTTTGCTCTGAGATACCATTGGTCGTGTTGTTGAAAAGAGTGACATTAAAGAGAATCAAGTAAATGAAAATCGGGCTAAACTGACTAATTTAGTTCTTGAAGGTCTAGAGTGAGTTTATTTTCTTACTCTTTCATCCACTTGATTTACAAACATAATTCTATTCTTATTTTGATTTCTTTTACAATTTTTTCCAAAGGTTCAATAGAGTTTGGTTTACTTTGTGGGGTCATTTTGTTGAGATGATGGCTGCTAATCTTAATGAGATTGGCTCCTCATCTTCTCCTATTATTGTCCTTCCACTACAAAAAAAAAAGTTTATTAGCGAGGGAATTAGCGAGGGAGTTTTTAGTCCCTCGCTAATTCTGTCATTAGCGAGGGAGTTTTTAGTCCCTCGCTAATTCTGTCATTAGCGAGGGATTTTTAGGTCCCTCGCTAATTAGCGATGGATTTTTCAGTCCCTCGCTAATTCTCTCGTTAATTTCTAACAGTTTTCAGATGATAGGACTTCGTGCAGGTGTTTAGCGACGGAATTGTCAGTCCCTCGCTAATTTCTGACAATTTTCAGATGATAGGACTTCGTGCAGTTTTCAGCTTATTTATCCTCTCACACACACTCCTCTCTCCTACTTTCCTCACACTCTTCTCTCTTCTTCTCTCCTCACACTCTTCTTCTCTCTTCACTCTTCCACCACCACACCACCACCTCCTCTCACACTCTTCTTCTCTCTTCACTCTTCCACCACCACACCAACATCACCACCTCCTCACACTCTTCTCTCACTATCTTCTCTCTCTACCCTAATACCCTTCACCACCACCACCACTCGTTTCTCTCTCTCTCTCTCTCTCTCTCTCTCTCTCTCTCTATTTCTCTCCTTCTCCCTTACTATTCTCCTTCTCTCTCTACCATAATACTCTTCACCACCACCACAACCATGACCACCACCACCACCACCACCACATAGCTCATTTCTCTCTCTCTCTCTCTCTCTCTCTCTCTCTCTCTATTTCTCTCCTTCTCCCTTACTATTCTCCTTCTCTCTCTACCATAATACTCTTCACCACCACCACAACCATGACCACCACCACCACCACCACCACCACATAGCTCATTTCTCTCTCTCTCTCTCTCTCTCTCTCTCTCTCTCTCTCTCTCTCTCTCTCTACCCTAATACCCTTCCCCACCACCACCACCACCACCACACCATAATAATAATAATAATAACTATATAAAAAAATAGGCTGATATAAAAAAACCGTGGCTGTCAGACTTAGCGACGGAATATTCTCTCGCTAATTCCCACTAGCGATGAGCAATTTAGTGAGGGATTGACTCCGTCGCTAATTTCCTCGCTAATGGGAATTAGCGACGGATTTGGGGCATTTAGCGAGGGAAAAATCCCTCGCTAATGGGCAATTTTTTTGTAGTGTTCAATTATGCAAGCTGAAAAATCTCAGGGTTCTCCTGACATACTCTTTGATACTTAAACATTTGTTGTACTTCAACATTTGCTGCCTTTGCTTCACCTTTTAAACATCTGGTCCTGTGATGATAATTTGTTACATAGTTGTTTCCAAATAATGTATTACCATTTCTTTGCTCTGTTTGTTGAATCTTCGAAGCCATTTCTCTTATAGTTTCTTTAATTAGAATTAGTTTATTTCAGCTATCCAATGTTATCTGTTGTCAATTATTTTAGTGACCTTACTGAACTTCATTAAACAAATGGGTGATAGACATTAGCTACTACAGTGTGAGTTAACCTTATTTACTTTCTTATTTCTTTTGTTAGTTTTTTCATCTCTTAATTGATTTTTTCTTTTTTCTTTTGAGGCAGGAGCACATCAAAATTCCCAAAAGCTTTTACAATAACCATCAGAATCTGTTCTCTACAATAATCTTTTTGGAAGCAATTTGTGGTTCTACTTTCAAGGCCAGTTTTCATCTGGATAGGGTTGGCCAACCATTCTTAAAGACCAACACAACTGCCATCATGAATCTTTTTTTGCTAAATAGTCTTGCTCTTTTTTAAATTACCTATGCATCACGAAGTCGTTTTCAGATTCATATTCCTTTAGCAGACACTTCTAATCATAATTCACTAATATGATTAGATATAATGTTGGATCCGTATTTTATGTTTCTGACTATTTATATTTGCCTCTTTTGATGTGTATGGATTTATAGTTGCATTGCTAAAACTCTATGTATGAAACTTATGCATAAGACCAATGTCTATTTAATTTCTACAATCATTATTACCTCTTACTAAAAAAATTAGACCAATGTCTAAACACATTTAATTCCTAAACTTTTCCTTTTATTTCTACTAAGCTAATTTTAATATTATAGTGATTATGTAGTCCGTAAAGCTTTGACCATGTGCATCGCACTCACGACGCTAGTCAACAAATGGAATTAATGGGTGTGATTCACTCACATTATCTTCTCCAGTTTTTTTTTTCACGGGAGACAATCCCCTCCCGAGAGGAATTTCTTCATTTTTTTGTTGGGCTTCGTTAAAAGCACTTCTCTTAGTTAAAATACACTCCATATTTCTGCTATCATACACCCCCATTTCACTTTATGTTTTTTTTTCTCCAAAATATTCCTAGTTAGAAATATATTGGCAAGAGTTGACATCCTCTCAATTTTTGAAAATGAATAAAGAGGTCATTATTATAGTTTTAGGTATATAAAATAATTAAATATCTAATATATATTTTCTATTTTATACATGTGTGCATTTATACTCTATAAATGCCGTAAAAAAACACTATAAATAATAGTAATAAAACTCTTAATTTCTTTTGAAAAATGGATACTATCCATTATCTTTACCCGTTAGGTGTAAATTTAATTTCCAAGGGTTTGTTTTTTAATATTTATAACGTTTAAAATAACAATTTTAAATATAATTCATTTGTCTCTAAAAATAAATTTATGCATATATTATGATTTTTTTTTAGATGAGCAAAAAATTCATTGAAGGGAGCACAAGGGGTGCCCAACCCTTACAATGGAGATATAGGAAAGGGGGGCCTCTTTAAAACCTCCCTGAGCCAAAACCCAATAGGAAAAAGACTCAGGAAGGAAAAAGAGTACCTCGTACAACCTGCACCATTGTGGGAAAACATCAACCTAGCCCACTGTTTCTCCCCCTACTAGATTACAGATTGTTAAGGAAGGTAAGTGAGTTAGACCACCATAGAGATACAGACAAAGATGAATTACAGTTGAGTTTATAAAGGCACCAACTCCAAGATAAGTTCTTGATCCGGTTAACAACCCCCTCTATATTTGGTTCCTCCTCTTTGAATATGACTCTGTTCCTAGCTAGCCAAATGCTCCAACAAGTAGTTAACCAGAAGAAATGTTTCACCCGCTTTGCTTTCTTCCCTGTACACCAATGGCCACAATTACTAAAGAAATCCTCCACACCCAGAGAGACATCCACGTCAACACCTATCCAAGTACCAACAATATGCCAAACAGAACGCGCAAAACCACAAGTGATGAAAAGATGTCCGGCAGACTCTTGAGAGGAATTACAAAACGAACAACCAACTTCTAGGTCGGAGTGGATGACGTTCCTGTGCAACAGCTGCTCACGCACTGATAAGGAATCTAACAGCAACCTCCACTCGAAGACTATAACCTTTGAAGGCACAATAGATTTCCATAGCCCCCCTAACAAGTACTGATGGTTCGAAATGTTGGAAGATATGTCATTACAAGACAGCTGATGATAAAAAAATTTACCGTGAAACTCTTGGAAGTATCATGTGGCCATAGCCATGCGTCTTTCCTTCCTCTATAGTCGGCTTAACTGACTGTAAAATGCTGTCCAAAATTTGGCCTTCAGCCACCCGAACCGAATCTGTGTGATACTGCCACGGTGTAGACCACACCCAAACGTGATTAACCTGCACATGAATCATAATCCAAGATGAAATATGCAATGGTGTGGAGTGGTGCACAAATACACGTTAATATGTATTCAGTTTGAATTAATTCTAATTCTTCTTAGTTCTAATCAAATGATTTGCTTTAAAATGAAACTACACCGCAAACATCCTTAGTTTCTATACAATATGACCTAAAAGGAAATGTGTTCTCAAGGTCATAAAAGGGTGCTCATAGAGGACCTAATAATTTTGAATATATAGTCTCTAAATCATCCCTGTGACAGTTTGTTTCACCATGGAATCCGGCAAGGCAATTGTGGAAAACCACTAAATACCTTCATATGAATCACCATGTGGTCCTTCCGGCCGCACAGAGTGTTACATGCCTTTGGTTTGGCTAAAATGTCATGTGATTGGGGAATTGTACCATCGTACACTACAAGAAATACCGGAATTACCGGTGGAATTAATCCGTCTGTACGGTTCTGGTGGTTTTTAAGTACTTAACGGCAGATTTTTTCCCACGGAAGATTTTCGGCAGAATGTGGGGGTTTTCCGGCGGTTTATTTTCCCCCGGTAATTTTCCAGCGGATCTGGGTGAATTACTGGTGGCATATTCCGCCGCAAAGTACTTTCAAAAAAACGAAAATTAAAATCGACGGTACCGGACATTACCGGCGGTTTTTTGGAGGAGAGGGAAACTTGAAATTTCCGCCGGTAACGTTTACAAAACCGTCGGAAACGAAAAGCGAAAAAAAACCGCCGGAAAAGTGTAATTACCAGCGGTTCTGAAAAATTCGGTCTACCCACTAATTTCCGTCGGAAACAGCTCAATTCCGCCAGAAACGTATAGCCGTTGGGGGAGTTTTGAATTTCAAAGAAATCCGCCGGAAATGAGTGATTACCGGCGGTTTTTTAAAATTCGGTCCAAAATCTATTTCCGTCGGAAACATAGCCGTTGGTGGAAAATTTTGAAATTCAAACAATTCCGCCGGAAATGGAATTTTAGCGGCGGATTTTGAAATTGCCCGAAAATAAAATTCCGCCGAAAACGGTTTAAAACCGCCGGAAATGTTTAGTCTCTCCGAATTTATAAATAGGACCCTCTCTTCCCCATTCACTCCTTCTCACCCATTCTGAATTTCTTCATCCCCATTCACTCATCTTTCATTTTTTCTCTTCCATTTCTCTTCTCACGTTCATTCTTCTTCCATACTCTCATTTCCTCTTCCATACACTCATTTACTCTTCCTATTCCGAAATTTCATTAAATTTTCCCATTTTCTCTCCTCTCATTCCCTCATCTCCCATTTTTTCACATCTTCTCTCATATTCTATTCTTCCATTCCAAAATTTCGCTAGTCTTCACGTGTTTACAAATTTTTCACGGTATGTTTTTAAACAAATATTAGTTATATGTTTTATTTTATAGTAATAACATATATGTACTTAATTTAACATTGCTAACTTTATTTGTTTAGGACTCAGTTAGAGCTTTAAGAAATTTTCCTTGGAGGGACACCAAGAATATAATTTGTATCAAGCAGAGACTCATCTTCACTTCTGGTTAGTTATTAAGTTGTTTGTTATTAGATATTGTAGTGACATGTTAATAATATATATGTTTAGATAGTAAATGATTAAAAAAATTATGTTTATTTAGTGTAACATGTTAATAAAAAATGTTTTTTTTTTTGGTCATAATTAGTAAATGATTAAGTAGTAACATGTTTACAAAAAATTAATTTTATATGGTGTAACTTATGTTTGTTAAAAAATATTAGTTATTTAAGTGACATGTTTATGTTGTAACTTTTTTAATTAGAATTATTTAAAATTTATAGGTAATTATTTAGTAAAAAATATGTTGGTTATGTTTGTTAATTAAAAACATATTTATGTTGTAACTTTTTTTAATTAGAATTATGTTGTAATTTTATATGGTGCGTTTATTATACAAGATAAAAAATATATCACATTATAAAAAAAAATTGTTATTAGATATAAAAAAATATGTTGGTTATGTTTGTTAATTAATATTTATTGTTTATGATACATATATATATATATATATATATATATATATATATATATATATATATATATATTGTAGTAGTACATAGATCCCCAAGAAATGGATTGTAGTTGGATGTACAATCGAATGTTTCCTGAAAGAGCTGGTTTAAAGCGACGTTTTGTACAAGGAGTCGAAGAGTTTGTTTTTTTTATAAGAGTCAAGAAGAATTTGAGCGACAAGATGGAATTAGATGTTCGTGCTCGAAATGTACATTTCGATTTATAAAAAATGAACAAGAAGAGAGACTTGATTTGTACAATAATGGGTTTAGGCCAAATTATTGGATATGGAGTCGTCACGGCGAAGTAGCACCTGGGGTAGCTGTTCCCGCGGTTAATGTTCCGGTTGAAGTACAAGCTCCCACATCAAGTAGTCATCAATCGTCTACGAGATACCAATCATTTGATGTTGTTCAGGGAATGATATCTAATGCTGTCGGAGTAAATTTAGATTTTGAGGAACCGCAATACGATGATGAAGAAGTTCCAAACGAGGAAGCTCAAAGGTTTTATACCTATTTGAGTGAGACAAATAAACCACTATTTGAAGGATCTCAAGACTCTAAATTATCAATGTGTGTTAGGTTGTTGGGTCTTAAGTCTCAATTTAATGTTGCTGAACTGTGCATGGAATATATGACTAAAATGATGTTGGATGCAACCCCGATTAAAGGCCTTTTACCGCAAAGTTATTATGATGCTAAAAGACTTGTATCGAAACTTGGCTTAAATTCTATAAGAATTGATTGTTGTGTCTCTGGTTGCATGCTCTATTATAACAATGAGTTTGGCATAAATGATGGAGAGTTGATGGAATGTAAGTTTTTTCAACAGCCACGCTATCGTGTCAGTAGGGTAGGGACAAGCAGAGGGGAAAAAAGTTCCAAAAAAAGCAATGTTTTATTTGCCGATTATATCAAGGTTGAAAATGATGTTCACTTCAATGGAAACTGCAGGTCAAATGACCTGGTACTATGAAAATAGAAGCAATTCTGGTGAATTATGTCACCCATTTGATGGTGAAGCTTGGAAGCATTTTGATCGTGTTCATCCAGATTTTGCTAATGATCCACGCAATGTTCGACTTGGTTTGTGTTCTGATGGTTTCACACCATATATCCAAGCATCAACAACACCATATTCTTGTTGGCCAGTTATTGTTGCCCCATACAACCTTCCTCCTGAGATGTGTATGTCTAAACCGTACATGTTTTTAGCTGCTATTATACCAGGTCCAAGTAATCCAACAGCTGGTATTGACATATATTTGCAACCTTTGATTGACGACCTAAAAAGGTTGTGAAATGATGTTTTAACTTATGATGCAGCACGTAAACAAAACTTCATGATGAGGGCGGCTTTGATGTGGACCATTAATGACTTCCCTGCTTATCGAATGTTGTATGGATGGGGGACACATGGTAAGATGGCGTGTCTTATTTGCATGGTAGACACAAAGGCTTTTACTCTTAAATATGGAGGAAAAACTTCATGGTCTGACTCGCACCGTAGGTTTTTACCTAAAGATCACCCATTTAGAAAGTCAAAATATGCATTCATAAAAGGGAATGTTGAAACAGCTGAACCTCCTCGTAGCATGTTGACACCAGAAGAAGTTTGGAACAGTGTTAAGGATATCCCTCCTGTAGAAGTTGTAGCCGGTGCTGTTTCTCATCCAGATGATTATGGACAATGGCATAATTGGACGAAGAAAAGTATCTTCTGGGAACTTCCTTATTGGAAAGATAATCTTCTGAGACACAATCTTGATGTTATGAATATTGAAAAGAATTTTTTTGACAACATATTTAACACTATTAGAAATGTAAAAGGCAAAACGAAAAACAACGAGAAGGCTAGGAAGGATGTAGATCATTACTGCCGACGAAAGGATCTGTTGTTGGTTGAGCAACCTAACGGTAGGACATTGAAACCTAAAGCCAATTATTCTTTATCTATCGAACAAGCAAAATCTGTTTATTGGTGGATAAAAGAATTGAAAATGCCTGATGGTTATTCTTCCAATTTAGCAAGATGTGTCGATGTGGATAATGGGAGAATGCATGGGATGAAGAGTCATGATTGTCATGTATTCATGGAGTGCTTACTTCCTATTGCCTTTAGTTCATTGCCAAAACATGTTTTGAATCCGCTCATTGAAATAAGTCAATACTTTAAGAGTTTGTGTTCTGCAACGCTAAGGGTGGATGATCTTACAAAAATGGAACAAGATATCCCACTTATCTTATGCAAGTTGGAGAGAATATTTCCGCCTGGTTTCTTTGATTCTATGGAGCATCTTCCAGTGCATCTGGCATATGAAGCTAAACTTGGTGGACCTGTCCAATACAGATGGATGTATCCGTTTGAAAGGTAATTGATTTATATATATATGTTAAGTGTTATATATATAGATTATATAGATGATTAATTAAGATACTATCTTCTTTAAATTTAGGTTCATGGGCGATTCAAATAGATCGGTGAAAAATAAGGCTAGAGTTGAAGGATCAATATGTTCCTCTTACTTACACCGTGAAACAACCCATTTTTGTTCCTATTATTTCAAGAATTAATTTGCTCCTAGAAGTAATCGGAATGAAATGGAACTTGAATGTCCAAGACATCAGCTAGCTTTATCCGTCTTTTGTTTGCCTGGTCGTCAATCTGGGAAGGAGTCTATTCACTAGCTAACAGATGAAGAGTTAGACTCAGTCCATGTTCATGTCTTGAAAAATTGTACTGAGGTCCAACCATTCATTGAGTACGTATTTTTAAGCCTAGCTACATTTTTAATTAATTAAAACACAAATACATGTGTAACAAATTGTTATCTTATCAGGGAATTATTGTCATCCGAGCAAGTAAGTGAAGAAGACTCTTCTGCTCATATTCATGCACATTTTCCAAACTGGTTTAAGCAACATGTTTATCTCCTCCCACCAACTCCTACCAACCAACACCTGAGGAACTTATCTGATGGTCCTTGAAGATGTGTTAAAGAGTGGCACACATACATTGTCAATGGATACAAATTTCACACTAGGCAATGGACACATGGTAGAGAAACAGTTAATAGTGGAGTTTGCATGAAGGGTGTCACTGGGAGAGGTGAAGACGACTTCTATGGTGTGATTGAACACATATATGAACTTGCTTACCCCTATCTAGACTATAGTCAAAATGTAGTGGTTTTTTATTTTAATTGGTTTGATCCGTCACCTCGAGGAACACAATTGAATCCAAAGTCAAATACAGTGGACATTAAAATGAATGTAGATACCGACTGTATGATCCGTTCATAATTGCACAAAATGTGAGACAAGTCTATTATGTCCCTTATCCATCAACACAGACGGATAGGCGTGGTTGGTGTGTCGCAATTAAAACCAAACCAAGAGGTCGGATCGAGACAAATGATGAGACAATGAAAGATGTGCCGTATCAGATGGATGAAATGTCGTCCAATGTAAATGAAGTGATCGAAGTCGAACCCATATAACTCGGTTATGTGATGAGCCAAACACTGGTGATGAAGTTGATGGAGAAGAAGATGCAGATGAAGATGCAACAGACCATATCGGTGTATCAGGAGTTCACTCGTCTGATGATGATGATTTCGAGGGAGAATGGGATGTCAATTAATTTCTTATTTGATCAATTTGTTATGTAATGTTATGTTATATATTTAGTTTGACTTAATTAATAAGATGTTGTTAATCTGCTTAGTTAATTTGATCACTGTACGTTTGTCTTTAAAATTATATTGTACTAATAAGATGTTAATTTACTTAATTATAAATTGTTTATTTCCATTTTTAAAAATATATATAGATACAGTCATGTCAGGATCAGGATCTGACCCACCCATACCACTGACTGTTCCTGATAAAGGGAAGAGGATTTCTACTGCAGTACACGGGCGACGACGTCGAATAGTTCGTGTAGTTGCTAGTGACAGATTTGTGCCCCCGCCTTCCTCTATAGATGGATCAGGACCGTCGCAGGTACATGAGTTCGTGGGAGTAGATATCAACGATCATGATAATGATAAGATCGAAGATGCCCCTACAAACGTAGAAGATGAGGTTGTACATCTGAATAATTTTTCGGAGGAGCCACTAGAGTTAGCAGACGACGGTCGTATTGTATTGACCATTATTGGAAAAGCGTAAGAATATATATTTATTAATGATAATTGGTGGTTTTTTTAATAAATATATTAATATATATTTATTATTGTATAGGTTTTATCCTTCGAAGGGTGCATCTAGCTCAATAACAGATGTGATCAAGGAGAATTACAACAAACCTTGGATGTCTTGGATGGAGATTAAAAGGAATATTGATTCAAGAACGATGATGTTTGATAGATTCAGAGTAAGTTGTTTTACTTATTTATAATTCTTTAGCCAGTTTATTTAATTGATTAATTTATTTTTTATTAACGAGTTATTTATAATTTAATAGGAAAAAATGGCATGGGAACCCGAGATAGAGAAGGAAGTTGAGAAACTCTTCCATAAAAGAGCTTCTCACCGTCTTTGAGTTACTTCAGGAAGCACGTTTAAGTGATAAGAAGCCTCCTTTTATTGGAGAATCTGATTGGCACGTGCTGAAAGACAAATGGAATAGTCCAGAATTCAAAGAAAAATGTGAAAAAACCAAGAAGAATCGTGCTTCTAAGAGAGGTGGCTGCATACACACATTTGGTTCTGTCAATGCTGCTCAACATCACAGACACTTGGTAACTTTAATTAATTATTAATTTATATTTAGTCTATGTGATAGTCAATTTCATGATTAATATGTATTTTATTAATAACTATATAGGAGGCACTGCATCGTCGTCCCATTGGGTTGCCTGAGTTACACCGTCATCTTCATATCCGAGAGAGTACAGGGGGATTTTGTTGATGAATGGTCGAGGAGCGTTCATGTAACTACTCTTACAATTATTAATGCCTATTAATTATATATTGATTTCTTTTTTTGTTATATTAATACTTATTCATTTATTGATTTTTATTTTTAGGAAAACTACGAGGGTGAAATGACCCAATATCGGGAGACTCAGCAGAGCAGTGATAGTACTTGTGATCCCATCGAGGAACAACAACATGCTTTTGATGCTTGGAAGAGATCAGTTGGTCCACAAAGAAGTGGTCGTTTAGTAGGAACTGGTAGTATAGGCCCATCGATTTTCGAAAAAGCAAGAAGTATTATTCCAAGTCGGGGTCAATCATCTTCTGCTGATAGTACTGGTCGCTCTGCTATGCCTATTGCTGCGGACTTACAAAATGTTCAACAACCGACGCAGAAATTAAGTGAAGTGGAGAATCAGTTGAGCGAGCAACAACGACTAAATAATGAGCAGAGAAAGCGTCATGAACAGGAAATGCAGGAGCATCGACTGATGATTGAACAGATGCGCGAGCAGACTAAGATAAATGAGGAGCGCTGGAAGAATTTTTCGATATGACTCATCCCCCGATTCCTTCCATGGCACATCAACTTTTCATCCACAGTACCAGTTGCAGCAGCAGGCTTACAGTGGTGCTTTTCAGACGTGTGGTACTGTCTTCCTGCCTCCCTACCAGATCCCATATGGTAGCATCAACTCTCAACAGCAGTCTCAGCAGTTTCCTTTCCAGCAGCAGTCCCTGCAGGCTCCTTTTCAGCAGCAGCCACAGCAGCAGTCCCCGTAGGCTCTTTTTCAGCAGCAGCCAAGGCAGCAGTCCCCGCAGCCTCCTTTCCAACAGCAGGCACACCAGCAGTGCTCACAGCAGTCGCAACAACAGCCTCAGCTAGACACGCATATTGATCTCAATGACAATGAGTTTAATAATTGGTTAACAGACCCGACCAGATGAGGTTCACTATGACGACCCACTGTAGATTCAAATTATTTGAATTTATATGTATGGATATTTAATTTGTACTTTGTCGGATTTGTACGTTTATCGCTTTTAATTATCTGAACTATTCTCGTTATCTAATCTAATTATAATTTATTATATTATTGTTTTTATTTAATAATTTAAATATTTAATTTCCAGTGTTTTTTTTTTAAAATTCGGTTATTTCAAAATTTTTTAACAAAATTAATATATTATTTCCTGCGGATTTTTCTAATTACTGGCGGTTTTTTGAATAAAATAATAAAATAATAATATAATTACCAGCGGTTTGTTGTTATTAATGACAGTTTTTGAATTTTTAAAAACATTTCCGGTGGTTTCTGTATTACCGGCGGTTTTTTTAATAAAAAACAATACATTTACCGGCGGTTTTTTATTATTACCGGCGTTTTTTTAATAAAACAAATAAACGAAAACATTTCCGGCGGTTTTTTAGTATTACTGGCGGTGTGTGAATAAAAAATAATAAAATAATCAAATCATTACCGACGATTTTTTTGTCGTTTCCGGCGGATTTTGCGTCGGTAATTTCCGACGGAAATTCTGTCGGAAACCATTTCCTACGAACGTTTTTCCGGCAGATTTCCGACGGTTTTTTTTCGTCGGTACTGTAAAATTACCTACGGATTTCATACGTTACCGACGGAAAAAATTTGTCGGTAAATCCTGTTTTCTTGTAGTGGTAATCCTAATATTGCTTCTCAGCCATAAGGTGTAGCATGTTTTGTCTATTTGACTATAGTCACAAATGACATCTGTGAAATTTGTTTCTGCGTATAAGGTGTAGCTGTTATCTCGTAGTTTCAATTGATTATTTTAGTTATTAGTAGATTATAGTAGATAGTAAAAATTAGATAGTAGATTATCAATAAGAAATATTTGTTTTAAATATTAATTAGTAGTTTAAATAGTCATTAAGTCTTCTTGTTTTTTAGATAGTAGGTTTGTAGTAGTAGTCTTAAAAAAATTTAATTATCAATGGCAAATATTAATCCTGTGTTTTTTATATATCAGTGTCGTTATCCCGTATTTTTTATATATCATTGCAATTATCTCGTAGTTTCAATAGATTATTTTAGTTGATTAGTAGATTATAGTAGATAGTAGATTAACAATAAGATGTGATAGTAGATTATCAACAAGGGTGTAAACAGATTTCGGAGAGAAAAATTAAAATTTCGAGGTGATAACTTTTTCCAAAAAGGTAATAGTTTTTTTTAGTGTAACTTATCTACATTTTTATAGGTAATTTTAGTAGAGTAGTGTTTGTATAAATTTAGAAATTTAGTTAAGAAAACTAAATAAATTGAAGTGATAAGAGAAAGAGAACAATTGTTTATGGGGAAAGTAAAAGTAAAGTAAAAAGAAAAAAGGAAGAAAGAGAGTGTAAGAGAAAAGTGAAAATGAGGAAAGAGAGTGTAAGGAGAAAGAGAAAAAAAAGGAAGAAATAGAGTGTAAGATGAAAAAAAAAGAAAGAGAGAGTAATGACATTTTTATCCTTAAATTAAATATATATTTTATTAATAAGAAATCCAAATTAATTTCACTGCCGTATAAAAATACATTAGTTATTTATACAATTTGAATAATGATATAAATTATATTTATATTCGAATTTTTTTTTAAAGAAAAGAAGAAAGAATGATCTCTCTATTAATTTACCCTTTCGGAAATTGATTAACAAATCGGGTCGGGTCGGGTCGGTTGAGCCGATCAAACCACTAATACCACAAGAGAAAGCGGGAGTAGGAGGAGTGAAGGCGGAAATGGAGGATTTGCAGAGAGCTCTTGAGGATCGTAATTTAGCAGTTTCAACAGTACCAGAAAAGGGTCGTTCTCTCTTTGCTACAAGGGATTTCTACCCAGGTCTCTCTCTCTCTCTCTCTCTCTCTCTCTCTCTAACTAGTTTGAACCGAGTAGTTTTAATTGAGCGAAACAGCAGCGCTGGAGAATGATAAACATTGAACGTGGTTTTGTTTTGCAATTGATGTTGCAGGGGAGGTGATTATTAGCCAAGAACCTTATGTTTGTGTTCCAAATAACAAGTCAGCCCAGAAAAGGTGTGATGGATGCTTCACATCGTCAACTAACCTTAGCAAGTGCTCTCGTTGCCAAATCGTATGGTATTGTGGAACCGCATGTCAGGTGCTCTGTTCTTTATCGCCTCTTCTATTTCTGTTAATTCTTGGCATGTGAAATGTATCGACATTTTTTATAGAGTTGAATATATGGTGTTCAGTGAGAAAATAGCTGTTAATATATTTATTCTGTGAGTATAACCGTTGTTGTGTTTCTTTTTATGATGATAATCAGAAGTCAGAGTGGAAGTTGCATCGTCTTGAATGTGAGGCCCTTTCAAGGCTAGACAACGACAAGAGAAGATTCGTCACACCATCCATACGGCTAATGCTTAAACTTTATCTTCGAAAGAAGCTGCAAGATGAGAAGGTAAATGTAAACAAAGTTGAATTTTGAGTAATGCATTGGTGCCGTTATGTAAAAATTGTTGTTTACATTGTGAATTTTATTTCCTTTTGCTGTCGTATGTATGAATATGCCTGTAAACTGAAGTCAATGTGAACTTCTATCAATGTATCAATGTAATGCTAAAAAAATGTAGATCATGCCATTTTCAGTCAATTAACAAATGTCATCAATAGTTGGAAGTGGGAAGGAATTATCAATGTAAATACTGAAAGATCAATTTTGCAAAACCTGTTTACACTTGATTTATTAGAAGGGTGATTCATTTTTTTTTATTCGTTTCAAAACATGGGCAACCAATCTTTGTTAGTTGCGATTGTTGAAGTTATAGAGTTGGTCTTTTGGGTACACAGGGAGAAAAAGGGGAACTCGAGGTAATAAAATAATAATGATATTGACGTGAGTGATTTGTTTGATGTTTTGCACAATACAAAATACGAATTCATATTTATATTGATACGAGACTCTTGATTCTAATTAAATAAGGGAACAAAACATGAAAACAAGGAAATGTATAAAACTAATTTTAATAGATATTCTTAGATATCCAGTCCTGGACGTGAGAGTGTGTTGAGATCCCTGTTATTCCATCCGTATTAGTCCACACTTTAGATGTCCAGTCTCGAGTGTGAGAGGGTGTGTTGAAGTTCCATAGCGACTAGAGATATGACCTAAGTAGTCCTTTCAAAGGGTTGGACAGTTCTCACCTTACAAGCTGGTTTTGTAGGATTGAGTTAGGGCCAACACAAATTCTAAAATCTTGAATAGCCAGGACCAGATAGCTCTAGGATATGGGACCAAAGCTGATGGGGGTTATAAACACCACGGAGGCTCTTCGAAGGATGACGAAACATTGAGACAAGATGATCAAAGGCTTCTAATACAAGTTGTAGTAGAAGTGTCAGATAGAAATACTGAAATACATACTTATAGAGAGAATCTAAGAAAGAAAGGGTGGCCGGAATTTTTGTGTAGTTGACAAGAAGATTAGGATCATGGAGAAAATAGCATTGGCAGTTTGTTACTATAGACTTATAAATTTTAGAGAACTCGGTATCAACATAATGACAAGATAGGTCACAGGAGGATGATATATTCAACCTTAGGATTAGTCTTTTAGGTATAGAAGGAGGAAAGGATTACTCGCAATAATGTAAAACTATGTCGACAATCTAAGATAACACATGTAATGGTAGAATAATGACATGGAGAGATATTTTTCGAATAGTTTAACTACTGTTTCTTGTTATATCTACTTTTCAATAGCTTGCATTCTGGGAATATCTTTGTTTTTTCCTGGAGACAGTAGGCGTTACTTGTCGACTGTATTATTGATTTAGGGGTTACTATAGCTAATGTGAAGAATGTTGGAAGATTAACATGAAGGAAGTTAATTCAGTTATGGCTGCAGCTTACTTGATTAGATCCCAAATAGCTTAAATTGTGGACAATTATGCTTTATGCAAAAAAATGTTTTTAGAATGTCATTATTCTTTGGTCATCAGTCTGTTGGACATATGCCTTCCTCAGTCCTTTATTACTATATTCTGCTGCGGTCATTTGGCTTCATAAAGTTGTGTTTGAGAACTCATTATCCTTAAAATTCCTTTGTGGATTTGAAATTTTTCGTTTGTATTTGGATTTTGGAAAGCTTTTTTCAACCATTGATGACTGATATGAACATTGAACAGCCATAATAGAGTTTTGTTATTCAATTTATTGCCAGATCATCCCAAGCACTGCTATGGACGACTACAAGTTAGTGGAGGCATTAGTGGCTCGTATCCTTTTTACTAGTTCGGTTTTTAGCTTTAATGTAATGAACATAGATTTTTGTCCATTTTCTTACATTTCCATGACGATTGTTCTCTTTAATATTCACTTCCATGAAGACATGTCTGACATCACAGAGGAGTTGCTGGTGTTGTATGCACAAATGGCTAATCTTGTACACTTAATACTACACTGGCCTGAAATCAATATAAAAGAGATTGCAGAGAACTTTTCTAAGGTTTTATGCTTCAAAACCTAAATTAGTTTATATAAATGTCATAAATTGCTTCACACATGAGAATTTACACATTTGTTTTAGATATGACTGTGTTTTTGTTGATTTGATGATCTGATGAAGCCTCGCTAAGATAAGATCTTTCTAATCCTGCAGTTTGCATGTAATGCACATACCATTTGCGACAGTGAGTTGAGACCTTTGGGAACTGGATTGTATCCTGTTGTTTCCATTATCAATCACAGGTAAGTGCTTAATTTTTTCTTTATCTAAAAAACATATGTTTTATTATCCCATTTCCTCCCCGTCTTCTAATCATGGTTGTACCATATAGCTGCTTCCCCAATGCGGTGTTGGTTTTTGAGGGAAGGTCAGCATCAGTACGTGCCGTGCAGTATGTACCCAAAGGGACTGAGGTGTGTATTTCTTTTCTTCATATCTGCGTAGAAACTGCAATTTGCAATAGTTAGTTTACTGGTTTATAGAGCAAGAATGTCATTTGAAGATTATTTATGCAAACTCAGCAAAATTTGGGCATAGAGCAAGGATTTAACCATTTTGTTTCACAATAATCTTGTCTTGGTGTAGTTTGATCCATATTTCTGCAAGCATATATTCTCGTGATTAGCATTATATTCTGTATACCCCATCTCATTGTACTAATGTGCTCTAAGATATCTCCACTTTTACAAATGATATATCCACTTTGAAGAAAAGTTTGCACATATAGCTTTAAGGGTACATTTGTAATAACTAAGAAACTTAAAGCTTTAGGGGCTGTTTGAATTGACTTATTAGGGCTTATTTAATGGCATAAACACTTGTGAGACTGTTTGGGAGAGCTTCTCGAAATAGTTTATGACACTTCCATAAGCCGTTTTCAGCTTATTTCCATAAGCTTTTTGGGATAGCTTATGAAAACAGTTTAATTTTGTTTTTTCATTGTCATAGAAATAGCTTATACCTAAGCACTTATATGATAAGCGCTTAATTAAGTTGTTTATTCAAACATTAAGTTATAGCTTTAGATTAAGGGGAATTGTTAGAATATGTGAAACATATCTTATAATATATTGATCGTACCTTGGCTTGGAGTAATTCAGAGTATCCTATTCTATCTTTTAGAATCAGTTTTCATTTTTCCTTATATATCCTCACTTGTTTTCTTATAGAATTAAGATTATGGGTATAGTATTAGTATAAATTACTATTGGTGCTTTGCCTTTTGTGATGATATTCAACATATCACTCATCAACATCAATTTAATTTTATCATTTTGAGTATTCCTTCTCTTCTATTCCTAAAAGATTAACCCTGCAACTCCAACGGATATAAAAACATTCAGTCTTGCCAGAAACATTATTTGTTCCTTATATATCCTCACTTGTTTTCTTAGAGAATTAAGATTATGGGTATAGTGTTAGTATAAATTACAATTGGTGCTTTGCCTTTTGTGATGATATTCAACACACCACTCATCAACATCAATTTAATTTTATCATTTTGAGTATTCCTTCCCTTCTATTCCTAAAAGATTAACCCTGCAACTCCAACGGATGTAAAAACATTCAGTCTTGCCAGAAACATTATTTGTAATGTCCAGTGTTGTCAATTGCGGAAAATATCGCAAAGCCAAAAATCCGCCATATGAAATAATAGATAGCATTGCGGGCAAATAGCAGGTGAAACGAGTCAATTATATATAAAAAAAGAGAATATGTTGTATACAGTGTTGTCAATGGCGGATGGCGGTTTATGGCGGCGACCCAAAAATCCGCCATAAACATATGGCGGATGGTGTAACGGCATATGGCGGACTGATTTTAAAAAATAAAAATAAAAAATATATATACTAATATAAATGAAAAAACTACAAATAACAAATATATGCATATAAAAATATATGTATGAATATAAAATACCATAAAAAAGTGAAAGTTTTCAAAATTAGAGACAGTATTAGAGTCACCAGTGATAGAATTAGGAGTTGAAGCCATTTATCTCACAAAGTAGAAAATGAAAACTAAGAATTGTCCCTAAAAAACAAAGAATTTATCTCACAAATTAGAAGAAAAAAAATGGAGCAGAGAACGCAAGAAAGTCATTTCATAATTCAAAGTTCCACAACTCAACAAGTAACAACTTCAAATAGAAAATGCAAAACACAAGTTTTAAACAAATAAAAGTGTCAAAAGGCCAAACCTTGTGAAATAAAACAGAGCACAAAACAGGGCAGAAACTAAAACAGGCAGAAATGAAAGAAGAAAGCGTTAATGGAAGATGAAGCAGCAGCGTTAATGGAAGATGAAGCAGCAGCGTGAATGGAAGACAAACGGTTTGCGAAGGAGAAAGGCAGCAGCAGCGTGAATGGAAGACACATCGTAAATGGGGAAGAAGAACGTGAACGGAAGACAGCGTAAATGGGGAAGAAGAACGATGAGTTACTGTTTTCTGGGTTAAATGATTTAATATCCTAAAAAAAGATTAAAACAATTGAACCCACAGTAAAAAGTTAAAAACATTTAAAAACGTGTCAATTGTTAAAAAAATAAGGGTATCAGTGACTTTTCGCATTTAAAATAGAGGGCAATTTAAACATTTCACGCAGAAAGTTTCTGTTCTTCTTCTCCAAGCCAAACAAGCATGAACCCGACCCGGAAGTTGGAATTTCTGCAAAACGGGTCAAACCTTCGAAACCCTAAAAGGCTAAAACGAACACGATTACGGCGCGCCACTCCCACCGATTCTGCGAACCAGCACGGCGATTCCACCATTTGCCGCTACGCCGCCACAACCACCACGCGAATGACGCCCACCATTGCGCCGCCATTGACATTCCGTCATATATCCGTTTTTGTATGGCGGCGTCCTCAATTTCCGCCACGCCATACCGCCATAGCCGTTAATTGACAACACTGGTTGTATACAAAAATAAACATATGTTGTATAAAATAGTATTTTAACACATGCCAACTCTTCGATGTTTGTTTCTTTCTAAAAAAACGAAAAAAAAACTCGAAGGTTCCATTATTTCAGCTGTCCTATACGGCAGAAATCAGAATAACAGGCACTATAGCCCTTGTAGTGAAACTCAGATAGTGTCACGGTTTTCATAGCGGAGACCTCACAATCCGCTATGCTATAGCATTGCTAGGAGCGCTATTTGACAACACTAGTAGTGTCATATTTCTCCCCCCTATTATTTTTAAATCTCAACCTCTCTTAGGAAAGCCCATGAAGACTCCATAGTGATGCCAATGGAAAAAGGGTTTTTGATGGACCCCCAAGAAAAGGTGTTTTTCAGATTTTATATTTTTGAAAGGGAGTTAGTTAGTAGAAGGCTGTTTTGAAATGCTACTAGTTGGTTAGGTAGTTTGTTATATTTGTCTTCTATTAGTTAGTTGGTTGGTTTGGGTGGTTATAGATTAGTTAGGTCAACTCCCTTCTATTCCCCTTGTTTTGGAAGCATATAAATAAAGGCTTCCACCACCCCTTCGAAAGGATCTTTTGGAATATTGTGTAACTGTTTAGAATAATCTGGGTTATGCCACCGAACATCAATAAAATTCCCATCATCTTCTACTCCATTTCTCTTCGATAGTCCTTTTTCTATTGCGGATAGGCTAGGCACCTATCAGTTTTGGAGCTAGAAAGAAGCCTTTGGTGGTACAGCATACATTTTTCAAATTGACTCGATTGACAGTTGCAGCTTTCTCTTTTATACTTATGAAGTTTTTTCAGTTGGGGAACATCTCATATCCAATAGGTGATGGTAGCTGTCAAGATAAAATTATTTGGCGGATGCTAGGTTACATCTTTATTGTTTTCCACATCAAGTTTAATACTTGCTATTTTCTCTATTTTTTAAGGTATTGATAAGTTATATAGAGACAGCTGGAAGCAGAGCGACTCGGCAGAAGGCTCTCAAAGAGCAGTACCTGTTCACTTGTGTTTGTCCCCGCTGTTCTAAAGCGGTACTTGTCATATTACTCAATCTGGGATATTTTCTTGTTGGCTTCACATCATGGTACTTGTCATTTCAGTAAAATGGCTTGCTGTCATTAGCTAATTCAGTTGAGTTAGTCATGAAGGGTCAGTATGACGATGTCCGAGAGAATGCAATTCTAGAAGGATACAGATGCAAAAATGAAAAATGTGACGGTTTCTTGCTTCGTACAACTGGTACGTAACTGCCTATGGCTACATAATTGTTACGTTGCTGGAAAGGAACATTATAATTCTTTACTTATAATTGATTTTGTAGTCTAATAGTACATCCTCCCCCTCATGAATAAGACTGAGATAAAAAGTACACGACCTGCCTTCTTCTAATAGTACATCCTCCCCCTCATGGATTTTTACCAATGACCTTTTTTCTTCTCTTTTTTTTATCTGTTTGAATTACAGATGGAAAAGGATTCCAGTGCCAAGAATGTGGACTAGTTAGGGAGAAGGAAGAGATAAAGAAAATTGCAACTGAAATAAATTCGCTATCAGAAGAAGCTTCAAAGCCTTCTTCCAGTGGCAGTATCCTTTAGTATTTCTTAAAAGAACTTACAACTGCAATTGCTGTCACCTAAACTATTTTCCTTTTGCATTCCAATATTCTCTGTTTCTTAATCTTTATGATACCCTTGATCCATGTACAAACGAATCCATGAAGTCAAATCCTTGACTATTTGTAGATTATGAAGAAACTATTTCCATATATAAAATGATTGAGAAACTGCAAACTAAACTATATCACCCGTTCTCAGTCAATTTGATGCAAACACGAGAGAAGGTTTTGAAGGTAAGGTCCTCCTTGTATTTCTCTATCTATATGCTATTTTTCTCGTATAAATATATGTTTTACTTAGTGAAACTCCTGTGGAGATTTGTTCAGTGCAGCCCATATCTTTCTTTTGCCTCCTTTTAGGTACAAACCAATTCCTTTGCTACTAAGTGGCCAAGTTAATATTTTATATGATAATGAATAATATGGATGATTTATGTTCTGTTTTGGATGACCCTGCAATCCGTACACCACAAGTCTTACTGGCAAAAGGAGTTTGTCTTAATTCATATGTCTCCAAAGTTTTCATAACTACTCTTCTTATTTCTTTATTAATTTTCTCTTTATTAGAAAACTTGTTTATTAGTCGATAAGCTCGACTTGTTTTCTGCTATTTCCCGTTTTTACATCAAAGGCCCATGGAACAATGAAAATCATAGTCCATTTACGCAATAATTAATGTTTGAACAGTAAAATCATGGATCTAAAGACATGCCATTTTGTCCCATGCAGTCATTAATGAAGCTGGAACATTGGAGAGAAGCTTTAGCATGTTGCAAATTGACCATACCAGTCTATCAAAGTATGTCAAACTGGAACTTCGGCCCTTAATATTTCACACTATATTGAGCTTACTTAGCATTGATTCTGTTGGTAATTTCAGTTGTTGCTTGCACTGCAAAGTTGTCTGTGCTGTTCTTCAAATAGTTGCTATTTCACTTATTCCAGGTTGAATCAGAAAATGAAAATTCCCATTTTTAACAAGTGATGTAAGGTATTCTGAAAGTAAATCATATTAAATCCACAAGGAAAAGGTGAAGGTTGCAAGTTAGGTGTTAACAGAGCATCCTAGAATATTTCATTTACTTCAATGCCGGCGGCACAGTATTTTAATGATGTCACATAGAAGAATGTTTGAAGGGGGAAAAGAGCAAACAAATTGGTGTATTCAGGAAGAATGATGGACAATTAATTTTTTAATTACAGTCTACCCATTCATTAGTTATGCATATCTATGCATATTTGAGTGTTCTAAAAATGTAGCCACCTTTTCCTTCATTAATTTACATGAAATCTTGAATCCTTTGGGTTTAAGCAATCAAAAGAGGATTTAAGTTGTGAATTTTTACCACCTTCTCACTTGGGTCTACAAAAAATTAGTTCATTGAATGAACTCAATATCCAAAATAGAAGTTTAATAATATTTTGTTTAAGGGATCATGGAAAGTTATGCTAGACAAATTTAAGTTTATATTAATAGACGGACCAAAAAGCTGTATTGTCAAATAGAATGGTGCTAAAGCTAATCTCATCTTACCTTCATATAGCTTATCAATCATCTGCTTCCTCTGAATAGTGATTCACTGTGCTCTGTATACCGATACTAACCATTCGTGTATTTGGGAAAAGGTTTCACATATGTTGCTGACATCCAGTGCTGGATTTTTACTTCATTGCAGGAGTGTATCCAGCTGTTCACCCTCTGCTTGGCTTGCAATATTATACTGGTGGAAAACTTGAATGGTTAGCACTGTCAACTTAAGCTTTAACTAATTAGTGTGAATCTTAAATTCTCTTACTTAACGAAGAAGTTGTGAGGACATAAAATATCATGTTTTCTCCTCTTATAAAAAGTAAAATTGTGTGTCTGTATATGTACATAATATCTACATCACATTCCAATAAAAAGCTGAAAAAACTCAACTAGTGGAGGTCAGAATAGGAGGCCTTAGCTAAAAGTAACAAACCACCTTTTACCGGAAGGTGTAGGTTCTTAGCTGGGTTCCTAAAAATCTCCTTGAATTAAGGTAGAGGGGCTACATGTTTTATAAGATTGAGCAGAGTAAGAGGTGCAATGGTATTTTTTGATAATTAAAGGGGATGCAATGGTATTTAGCGTAAGGGAAAACAGAAGAAAACAAAGGTAGATTTTTATTCTTGAAAAGTTCATGAAACAAATGCTTCAAATACAAAAAAACTTGGATGGTCTAATCTATAATTTCACGTAATTATTTCACTGTCATTGAGAATGGAAACAGAGCTGAAACAAGTACTTCGAGTTTGTCCTCTAGAACCGGTTCTTTCTTCAAGGAAGTGCAGGCCATCAATCCTCACTAGCACTGTCAATTACCCTTCCTGAGAAAAACTTATGAAATTTTCATGTTTAGGAGTTAAATACAGCACTACAATTTAGGTCATGAGTTAGTTTACTAATAGACAAAAGATTGCATGACAAATTAGGAACATGAAGGATATTGTGGAAGATCAGTGAGTGGGATATTGGAATTGAACCAATTCCAGCCATTGCCGAGAAGGAGCTATAAGCAATTTTAATTTTGTTTATTACATGCACAAGGAGTCAAGGACTTTAGGAACAACCAATATTAAAAAAGTTAACCTTTCATAGCTAGTTGCATTAATCAAACCATTTAAATGAATTTGATAATATATAATAGGATAATAGTGCAAGCAAAGTTTACACTGCCAATTTATAAAAAAAAACCCATATATAAAAAATAGAATTAATTTATATTTCGAGTTTGATGGTATCTAAATGTTGTAATTTATCTTACCTAGTAGAAAAAAGAGTAGTTATATTTTGTTGTTTGAGTTTAATGGTCTTGATATATCATATAGGTATCTTGGAGAGACAGAGGAAGCTGTTAAATCACTGACCAAGGCTGTGGATATACTAAAGATTACTCATGGTACAAACACACCTTTTGTGAAGGAACTCTTGATGATGTTGGAAGAAGCCCGTGCAGAAGCGTCTTACAGATTGTCTTCCATAGAGGAGTAGAATATCAAGTTGACGACTATTATTGCAGCTGCTACAAGTACAAGCAAGTCACCAGAGCTGGATCATAGAATTATTAGTTGTTATCATTAACGGTTGCACTTCCTACTCAAAAATTTTGCTCAGTCAGTTGCTACAAATTTAACCGGACATTATGAAATGGAGTAGTTGCTGATGAGATTCGGTCCGGTTGCTTTGCGCCTTTATTGGAGGGGTCATATGTACTTTGATGTATGCTTCATCAGTCTATCTGAAGTTAACATAAGAATTAGTTACTGTTTTGTTTCGACGGGCTTTTTTAATCTAATAGCATTTTGAACTTTCCAGTAGCAGGAAAAGGAAAAAGAAAAGATGTTCGTTTGAGAATTGTTTTTCTCTGATTTATTTATTGGCTGCTAGATAAAAGCAGCCGTATTTGAAGGGGGAACTTGTGTCTTTGAACTTGTTTAGGATGTGATGAAATTACACTAGATCTTTTGAGTCCTGCATCCTAACCGTTGAAACTATTTGACTCTTTTGAAGGGAGGGAGCGCTTTTACTGAATAAAGTACTATGATAATTATGGATTGAGAATTAAATGTTGAGATTATGATAAAAAGTTTTTCTTGTTCATAACATAACGGTAGTGTATAATGAATCATTGGCTTGAATAAGGTTCTTTGTACATCCATGATTCCGAGGTTTGCTGCTAAAATACCACATTTTATGTCGTGGGTCGCCGTCATTGTCTTTATGCTGTAGCTGTAAGGTGCACCCAAATTATAATCACACATTTATGATTTATTACCATTGATTTTCTCAATCAGCTGTAGTCGTTGATAATGCTCACTTTACGCTTTACAAAGGGCTTACTTTGGAGAGTTAAGTTTGTCTCCATATCTCACACAAAGACCTCCATTTAAGAGGAAAGAGATAGACGAAAGAGAAATTGTGTACCAAACTCTGATAATCACTTAAAAAAAAAATTATTTAAAACTTGTGTCTATCTCTCAACTCTACTTTAGAGGAGCGCCACCCCCCTACTTAAGAGTCTCACAAAAATGCATGCAACTTTTCTATTGACAATATGAAATTAGCTAAATTATAGTTTTGCTTTTTTTTTTTTATTTAGGTTTCAATTTGACTCTTTATCTTACAAAAGTTATACTAAGATGATATTTATCACTAGTTTTGTTGGTAACATCCTTAATCATGATTTATGTTACGATGGAACTAAATCAAAATAAAAAATAAAGATAAGAGATCAGTTCGAAAGAAGAGAAAAGATAAGATCCATTTTCAAACAAAAATAAAGGTAAATAGAAAAAATAAGTTGTAACTAATGACATTAGAAACAGACTTTTTTGGTCAACTTTTTTGCACCTGATCTTGCAACTTACTTCGCCAGTTCGCCATAAGATCAAATTACCTCTAACGGAGTCAAGGACACAACACCATATAGTGAATCTTTCATCTAATAGTGAATCTATCTGATCAACATCAAAATAGCTTACAATTACAATGTTGCCCCTGTTTTCATAAAATATTCTTTACCCAATGCACTCTGAATATACCCAAAAATGCAAATCATGACATTCCGATGAGCATCACAAGGAACATTCAGAAATTGACTGAGTACACTTACAACAAAGGTAATGCCAAAGCAGACTCTATCTATCAAGTAGCTTGACATTGGGATCCATGAGAGCATATTTCTGCTTAGTAATAGTTAGACTTGTCTTAACCTGACTCTTTTATGAGCATGCCAGTCTCATCAAGTAATATCAAGATCACATTAACTGAACCGGACTCTTTTCTGATTTCATATTTATACAAAACCTGTACTAAATTGATTCACGTGCTATGAAAAATACACACAAATCCTACTCTGAACAATGGGAAATACACACAATGCCGCCCAGCGTAAACTACTGACCTATGACAAAATACGACACGAGGCTTGCGAAAGAAACTACATTTATCACAAGTAGATTTTAGAAAATATATATTGAACGAAAACCCCACAAAAAAAATGAATTGCCAGCAATAAAATCACTAGCTTCTGTCGGTACCTACTTGATATCAGTATCTGTCAAACGCTCCTGCAGCTGAATACAGAGTTCTGACATTTGGGACAACAGTTTTCGGTGTTGGTCTCGTGAATTTAGTGAGTGAGTTGTTAATTCAAGTGGATGACCAAGTAACTGTTGGAGCTGATGACACAGACGAAATGCTTCAGGGTCATATGTACAAGTTTCAGCAATCAGTTGTAGAAATTTACAGCTATGGTCTTGGGACAAAGATACATGAGGAGCAAGAAAAGGATGTTGGAGTAGCTGAGGAATTCTCCACCTTTGATTGCGATCCCACGCTAGACACCTCTTCATAAGATCCACTAGCCATGGGTTTGAAACTGGTTCGTATGTAATTTCATGATTTGGATCTGTTATAACTTTAAATTTAGCCCAAAATGTCTTGTATTCTGAAAAGGGCGTTCTCCCATACACCATTTGATAGAGGATGCAGCCTAAAGACCAGATATCTGATGGCCGACCACACTTGATGACGTTCCCGTTCGCATCTGTCTCGTTACACATAAATGCTTCCGGAGACATGTAACTCAGAGTGCCCACCTATAATATTTGAAAACAATTTAAGTGAAAATTCAATACTTGATATTCACTAAAATTGTGATCAAAAGGTCAGAGATGAGATTTTTCATATAATTTTTATAAAGAAATAAGAAACCTCATTCTGAAAATAAGCCTGCAACGACACTAATGAAACTCTTATAATCATAACCAGCCGAACTAAATGCATCCATGGACCTATCTCATTGTTAAGGATTCTAGTATCCTTAAGCATTCAGTTTATCAGTTTACGACAATGAACCTGTTTGTTACAATTTTTTCTAAAAAATAATCACTTTCTTTTTCATAAAATTAAAAATAACTTCTTTTAGAAGTTTTCATTCCTTTGTTATAGCTTTTTAAAAAAAATGAGATTCTAAAAATAATCTAAAAATTGCTTAATATGAGAATCTGTTTTGAGTAGTTTCTCTTACAAATGATTTTTAGTAGAATGTTTTATTATTTTTTAAAAAATGATTTTTACCATGTTACACAAACACAAAACAACCTCTTATTTTTTTAAAAAAACTCACTTATTTTTTAATCTGTAACAAACTGGCTTAATGTTGAAGTGGGACCAGTGTTCATCCAGATGCAGAGACAGGGCTACTTACGTTCTTGCAGTAAAATCACCAGATTCAGTAAACAGAAATGATTTGTGTTCTACCAAGTCCTATCCAACACAGAAGTGCTGATCAAATAATTGAAATCACATCCAATGACAAGGACGGTTCAATTTTAAGTATTACCAAATAGTGTGTCCTTTGGACTCAAGTCAGTAGACATTATCTGAAATTGTAATGATTTTAACTATGTTACACAAACACAAAACAACCTCTTCTTTTTTAAAAATATCACTTATTTTTTAATTTGTAACAAACTGGACCAATGTTGAAGTGGAGCCGGTGTTCATCCAGATGCAGAGAAAGGGCTACTTAAGTTCTTGCAGTAAAATCACCAGATTCAGTAAACATAAACGATTTGTGTTCTACCAAGTCCTATCCAACACAGAAGTGCTGATCAAATAATCAAAAATCACAATCAATGACAAGGTGACAAGGACGGTTCAAATTTAAAGTATTACCAAAAAGTGTGTCCTTTGGACTAAAGTCGGTAGACATTATCCGAAATTTGTAATTGCAAAATTTTATAAAGCAAAACGAACCCCATATTCAAATTTACTCATCCTCACCAAAACTACTTAATACAGTTTGTACATCGCTGATATGCAGTTATGCACTACATTTAATAATGTAAGAAAACCTTCAGTCAGGCATTGTGTAATCCCAAATTATGAGAAATAAAAAAAGAAAGCAACTAGAGGTAAAAAGCAGCATACAGCCATAAGGTAAGACAGACATGCAAATTTGTAATTGCAAATTTTTATAAAGCAGAACGTACCCCATATTCAAATTTACTCATCCTCACCAAAACTACTTAATACAGTTTGTACATCGCTGATATGCAGTTATGCACTACATTTAATAATGTAAGAAAACCTTCAGTCAGGCATTGTGTAATCCCAAATTATGAGAAATAAAAAAAGAAAGCAACTAGAGGTAAAAAGCAGCATACAGCCATAAGGTAAGACAGACATGCATCTTCATTTTGGCATAGGAACAAGTCAGTCATAACGAGAGAAGGGGTGAAAAATAAACAATACCTGTGAATCCCGTTGGATATTAGTAGTGTCGCTCATTATTGCTTTGGCTATACCAAAATCAATCAGCTTTAGGGAACCTTTGACAAGGAGGAAGTTAGCGGGCTTCAGATCAGAGTGCACAATACGTTCCTCATGAATCGTGTTGACGGCTTGAAGAATTTGCTACAAAAGGTGTCCAGTAAAAACAGCAGTTCATAATCAAATAAAAGAAAAATGGCAGCAAGTGTGGAAAAATGTCATGTCAAATTTGATTATAAATAATAAAATGGTATGTGATTGAGACTTTTTTTTTATGAAAAGTGAATGAGACTTCAACTTGATATTCCGCAAAAAGAACATAAAATTACATTTCAGATGCTATGTGAAATATGAAGAATTGAACAAACATCAAGAACACATAAAGTAGACATGGATACAGGCAAGGATGTTATATACATTGTTTTGGATAAGTCAAATAGTAGAACTTTCAATGATGGAACAACCAAGGCAAGACTATTATACAACATGCTGATTCAGAGAAAAATATAAAAGGTTACATAGTAGATTTGAAACCTGCCAATAAAATCTAAGCCAATTCTCGTCTATGGTCTGGTTGGATCCATCCAGTTCCTTCCACTTCTGGGACAACATGTGAGCTAAATCAATTTCCCCATATTCGAGAACCATGTATATATATCCATCATCCTTGACTCGGCCATCCTTACTACTGAGAGAGCCTTTTGTAACTTCTTCGAGCAAAGCCTTGTCCGTCACCTAATTAAAGGATCGAGTAAAAATAAAATTCACTAGAATCTATTCAAAAAATCAATAATGATTCCAATACAAACACCTGCAAAAATCAACCCAAAAAAAATTCTCCTGAAAATGCAAATACCCCCCCCCCCCCTCGTGAAAATGAGTATGCAATACAAAGTTAAGCGGTTACATTTTCATGTAATATCAGAAGTCTGAAGAGAGATGTGAAGCAGAAATAGCTAAAAGCAAGAACTGCTAAATATCATCATGATAGAGAGTAGAGACCAGTTGTCGAGAAGAGTACCTCATAATCTATAAGCTGTATGATATTATCCTTTCCTTTCAGTCTATTTAGATACTCAATCTCTTGACAAAACCCATATGCAGTAGCATAATCACGACCCTTGAGCTTGATCTTTTTAAGTGCATAGATCTTACAGTCTGATGAAATCACTTTGTGTACCTCACTGCTTCCACCACTACCTATCTTGCCGAGACGTTGATACAGCTTGCCATTGACCTTAAAAAACAAATCAGGGTCATAGGTCCTTTTCCGGGCGGCTGACGACCCTTTACCACTAGCAGCCTTCTCATGTTTTTCTAACTTAATAGACTCAGATTTCACATCCAAAGCTGAGGTTTTGGGCATTGGAGCCTGGGGCTGTGCGTTGGCAACATCTGCAGGCTCTTTCCCTTTGGTCAACTTTTCATCATCAAGATAGGTATATTTTGAATTGCCAGTTTCTTTTGACAAACATTCTTGTTTCTCCTTAGATTGACCACCCTCCTTAAATGCCAACTCTGCATTGACACGAAAATCAGAACCTTGGACCGCAATTGCTGCTTGATCAACCGAAGTTCTATTGGTTTCTTTCAGGGAACTATTTCGTGGTTCCATAACCCTTTCAGTTATAGGATTGGGATTAGAACCAAGCTCTCCAAGATGTTCAGCAGCCGCGCACGAGCTGCTATCTAGATGCTGCGAACAAGAAATTCGGGTAGTTGAATTTAGCATGGGAGCTGAAGTTGAATGGACTGAAGTAGTTGTGGCACACGAAGGTCCCGGTCCCGCCACCGAAGATTGTGTTGCCGGCTGACTTAGAAAGTTCTTGAATTTCTGCAAATTATCCCGAGTAACTGTACTTCTCTTCGGCAACATGGAACAACTAATTCCTCCATCAGACTCGGCCTGCTGAGTTTTGGCTTGCTTTAAATCATGGTTAAATCCATTTGATGCCTCGAGTTGGTTGCCTTCAATCCATTCCATTTCTGTGAATCCAAGTGAACTCATATGAGAAGACAAGTTGTCCAACTCAGTGGCCTTTCCATCATTGGCCCCTGCATGTTTAAAACATTTTCGGAATATGTACAAACACAAACACAACACACCAAAAAAGATAAAAAAAAGTTACCATGTGAAGCGTTACTGGTTTTAACTGAAAATTGAACTTTCTTTTGAGCATTTGCATCTTGAGAAGGGTTAACAGTGGTGCTTTCAGATGAAACTGACGGAGGAGTGATGGAAGCATCATTGTTCTTTTTGAGTGAGAGTGAATCTTGTGATTGATGAAGTAGCGTGCGCCTTGGTCTTATACAATTAGACTGCACTGTACCTAACAAATCAGATAGAAACCCAATAAAAATAATCGACAATGGATGAAAACCCTAGCTACCTTCAATTTTGAAAGGAAGTGAAGAAGAAAGAGTACCTAGAGGACGATGACGCTTCAAGGCGGCTTGAACGTGGCGGAGGAAGTCCGGGGAGGAAGAAGACGAAGAATCAGATTTGATCGGAAGGTTAGACTTCCCATCCATCGACCAATCTCCACCGCATTTCAATTTCAATTTCTTCTCCCAAATTCAATTACTTCCAACGTCTTTTCGCGCTCCCCTCCACTCTTTCACATGGGCTTCTATTTCATTTGGGCCTCTATGGTTTTTTTTTTGGGATTTTTTTTGGTACCCCCATCAACTCACTATCTACCCCCACATAAAAGTGAAACCCCAAAATACCCCCCACTTAAAAAATTCGCTCGGATTTACCTACTAAAAGATAAATCCGATTTTTGGTTTTTTTTCCAAAATCGGATTTATCTTTTAGTAGGTAAATCCGATTTCCCTTAAAAAAAGAAAATCGGATTTACCCTCATTTAAGGTAAATCCGATTTGTTATTTTTAAAAGCGGATGTACCCCCACATAAGGTAAATCTGCTTTGTTATTTAAATGTCGGATTTATCTTAGGTGGGGGTTAAATCCGCTTTTGTGTACTAAAAATACTTGTTTTTTTATTTAATTTTTGTAAAAAATGTTATAAAAATACTACTAAAAATCCGTTAAAGAGTCAAAACTAATCTACAAATTATACAAACACCACTATAAATCTAATAAAACCAAACTAAGGTTATCCAAATTTTTTCAAATTTTTTTGAGATTATGAAAAATTAAAAAAAATTAATAAAAAATAGTAAACGATTGAATTTGGCCAAACAATGATGTGGGATTTTAAAGTATGATAAGTGTTTTTTCTTGGATATTTTTAAGTACTTTTTTTGGGTCAAACGGTACGATATTTCATTCATCGATGGCAAATGCCATAAAGCATTACACTTGGTAACCAAATAATCCACTATTGGAGGCACTGTCAGGTTTAATGCAAACTCTAGGATATGAACAACAAAGCTTGTGAGATGTTCCTGGCTAGATAGTCTCTTAAACATAGTCAACTATCAAAAGTTTTTACTAAATGTTCTATACCGAGCAGCTTTTTGGTGGATTGCTGTTGGTAGGTCCCTTGGTGTCGTGGCAGTAGGTCAGTGAGCGCCCGGGGGTACCTGCAAGCCACTCCGACGCTCAAGTCAGTATATAGAATATATGAGTGAATGTACTAAGGATTAGAGATTGAACCTCTCTTAGGGCAAAGTTTGCCTGTATTTATAGGAAATCGTGCCCTCTCGTGGATCGTTGGATGGGTAGAGTCGATCTTGACCGTCCAAGCATGTTGGGCTCGCATGAGGTGGATATGGGCTGAATCGGTTGGACTGATCCATATTACTTGCTACGCGCACCTCCTGGTTTTGCTAATGGGACCTCCTGGTTGACTCTAGAACAGTTGCCCCCCAAGCCGGGATTATTCCGAAGGATGGTCTTGGCTTGAAGGATTTTCGTCGGTTTGCCGGATCTGTGAGGTTACGCGGGACACTGCCTTTGTAGCAACCGTGTTCTGTCATTTTCACTCTCTAGAGTAAAAAAGGAGAAAAATTTTCTAAGCGTTGCTTTGTCTGTCTTGTCGGGTCGTATGAGATCACTTTGTTGCGACCGAGACTCACACCTCCTTCGGTGTAATCCTTGTGCCCGGCACCAAGCCAGGGTGACGTATCCTGATGTTGGGGTCGCCTTGTGCCAAGTGTTTTGAGGTTGGCGCCCTCTTGGGAGCCTTGTGCCAGGATGCTCTGAGATTGGCGCCCTCTTGGGCGCCCTGTGCCATGCCCCCCGATGTTGGTGCCCTCTTGGGCGCCTTGGGCCAAGGTGCTAAGACATCCTGATGCTGGGCCCTCGTGGGCGGCTTCCCGGGTGCTTGTTTGTTTTTGAGAGTTGGCGCTCTCCTGGGTGCCTTGGGTGTTGTTCCCGGCTTGCGTGTGCTGGGTGGCTTATCGTGGAGCAGATTTTGCGAGACAAGGTTCAGTGCTCTCGTGGGTGTCTTATTGCATAGTGCTGACCACCCCGTTGCGAAGGATTTGCTTTCAGACTGCCCCCTGCCAGGCGCCCCTCTGCTGGGCGCTGCTTGCTCCTGCCAGGCGCCTTCATGGGCGCTGGTTACTTCTGCCAGGCTCCCCTATGGTGCCCCCTGATCCTGCCACCTTGCATGCGTCCTCATGGGCGCCCTCCTTGCCAGGCGCCCTCTTGGGTGCCGACTTGTGTAGACGTGTGTGTCGTGACCGGGGTCTCGACGCAGACGGCTCAAAAATTGGTTATTTTAGGAGTCGCCACCCAATTTATTTAATAGGAAAAATTGAGAAAAACCTACATTTAAAGTTATTTGGTCTGCGTAAACTAGATTGGATTCGGGAGTCAGTTATGTATAGGGAAGGGCGAAAACTTAATTCCACAGCACCCCTAAAACATCTGTCCGAAGACAGTTACCCTAAATTTGATTGTGCGATATATCAATAAGTTTAGAAAATTTGTTTACCCAAAAAAATAAATAAAAAAGAATTATTTAGAAAAAAATAGAATAGGGACCGATTTAAGAAAATTTAATTTTTGACTTGACGGGGAAGCCCCGCTCCTACGTATCCTCGGGTGCAATGAGGAACTCAAGAGCCACGTAGTTCTTTCTTGGAAAATTTTGTTGGTTGGTTGATTTTATTTTTGAAGGGGTTTAAGAACAAAGCCGTACAGCCAAAGTCTCATAAACCAGGATTGTGAGGTTGACAAGATGTACATCTCAATCAAGCTCATTTTTTTTTAGTTTTTTTGGAAAATAGGTGTTAAAGAAAAAAAGTTGATTATTTATTAAAAAAAATTAATTTAGCTTGACGGGGAAGCCCCGCTCCTACGTATCTCCGAAGCGGAGAATCAAAGGCTACGTAGTTCTTCTAGAAAATATTTGTGTGTTAATTGATTTTAATTTTTGAAGGGGTTTAAGATCAAAGCCGTACGACTAAAGTCTCTTAAACCGGGATCGACAAGATGTACATCTCAGCCGAACCCATTTTTATAATTTTTATAGGTCTTTTTGTAAAAAAGGAAAATTTATTTTGGGAAGAAATAAATAAAAGAAAGGAAAAAAAAGAAAACGGAAAAAGGGGGGCGAAACAGTAAAATGGGGTGCAGCTAACCACGAGGGTTGTATTCTTAAAACTGGGGTGTAGGCAGTAGCCCATTCTCATTTTAGTGGGCTGGTCCGTTTCAAAAAAAATAAATCATGGGCTTCAGGGAGGGCGTGCGAAGTAGAATGCAGGGTGTTAATAGAAATCTGAAAAGTAAAAAAAAAACGTGAAAAGACAAAATTGCCCTTGCACTCCTACTATAAAAAGAAAACCAAAAAAAGAAACCCTAATTGCTCTCCTCTCTTCCCACGGCGCCTCCCTTCCCCAAAATACCAAACCCTAAAAAAAATTTCTCTCTCTCTCTCTCTCTCTCTCTCTCTCTCTCTCTCTCTCTCTCCTTGCTCCTTGTGCGGCGCCTCTCCCCTCCCCCAAAATTTCCCAAACCTGAAATCTTCCTCTCCCCCCATTGCGCCGTATCTCTTCTCACTCTCCCCCTCAATCTCGTTTCCTCTTTTCCTTCACCATTGTGAACCGAATCCCTCCCTCTCAAACCTATTTTCGTTTTTTTTTCTCTCCTCCTCCTCGCCGCCATACCCACGGCTCTCAAACCCCATCCTCAGTTTTTTTCGTATTACTGTGTTCTACAAAGAGAGGGGAGATGAGATATCTAGAGAGTGAGAAAGGAGAGAAACGAAGGGAACGAGAGAAGGAGAAGAGAGGGACGCGAAGGGGGAGGGGCGATGCGGTGGTTTTGATGGTGACTGGCCGTGGGGGGTGATGGTTGGGTGGATCTTTTTTGAGGAGTGACGGTGGTTCCGGTGGCGGTCTACGGCGTGGTGGTTGCGATGGGGAGGAGAGGGCCGTGGTGTTTTGGGGGTGGGCCGTGAAGGTGGTTGCTGGGCGGTTCGGTGGTGGCTGTTGGTGGTGTTGGGAGGTACGGTGGTGGCTGTTGGGGGGAAGGGATGTACGATGGTGGTGGTGGTGGATTCTGGTTTCGGTTCCTGCGTTTGTGGTTATTATTTTTTTTTTATTTTCCCCTACTGTTTCCCCCGTGGGTGTGTTGATAATTTTTTTTTCTCTGTTCCCCTACCGTTTTTCTTTTTCTTTGAGTCTGCTTCCAAGTCTGTTATATAGAGACTTCGGTTTTGTTTTGTTGTTGATGCTGCCAGCTATGGGTTCCTGAAATGTCCCTCTCATATTCTCAAACCATGATTCTGCATCTTTTGTATATTCTGATTTTTCCTGATTTCTGCCCAATTTCTATTTTAATGTTTGTAGGTTTGGTTTGCAAATCAGATTGCAGAAGTTTGGCATTATGTGATGGGCAGTGGCTTCTTTGGTGAAAAAGGCATGCACAAGATGAAAGAAGCTATGGAAGCTATCTCAAAATAGAAGAGGATGCTGTCTATGCGCATCCTCATTTTTGTTGTATTTTTCTGTTTTTTTTGTAATTTCCGTTTTCTAGTTTTTTTTAATTTTTTTAATGTGTAACAAAATAATATTTAAGGTTAAAACAGATTTTTTTGATTTAAGGTTTTTTCGCTTAAAAAGAGTTCTACTAAAAAAACCAATTAATAATAGCAAAAACAATACCAAATCGCCAACAAGCGCAAAATAGCACGTGTTAACGCTAAAAATCTAAAACGCGCAAAATGACATATTTTTGGGATTTTTTTGAAAAATACAGGTTAAAATTGGGTGTTCACAGTTGCCCCTCTGTACTTATTTTTTACTGGATAACACGCTGAACTAATCTTTTTTGTCATCTTGGTAAGAAATAAGTACAGATATGAACACCAATTTTAACCAGTGACTCATGGCGCGATAAAATAACATAAAAGGATAATTAAAGACAATGCCAGGGCGAGACCGATAGCACAAAATTAAAGACAATGCCAGGGCGAGACCGACAGTAGGAAAATTAAAGACAATGCCCGGGCGAGACCGGTAGCAGGAAAATTAAAGACAATGTCAGGGCGGGACCGATTGCAGGAAAATTAAAGACAATGCCAGGGCGAGACCGATAGCAAGAAAATTAAAACAATGCCAGGGCGAGACCGATAGCAAGAAAATTAAAACAACGCCAGGGCGAGACCGATAGCAAGAAAATTAAAACAATGCCAGGGCGAGACCGATAGCAAGAAAAATTAAAGACAATGCCAGGGCGAGACCGATAGCATGAAAAATTAAAGACAATGCCAGGGCGGGACCGATAGCACAAAATTAAAGACAATGCCAGGGCGAGACCGATAGCATGAAAAATTAAAGTCAATGCCAGGGCGAGACCGATAGCACAAAACTTAAAATGCGATGCCAGGGCGGAACCGATAGCATGCAGTGCCAGGGCGAGACCGATAGCACAAAACAAAAAATGCGATGCCAGGGCGTAACCGATAGCATGCAGTGCCAGGGCGAGACCGATAGCACAAAAGTTAAAATGCGATGCCAGAGCGGAACCGATAGCATGCAGTGCCAGGGCGAGACCGATAGCACAAAACAAAAAATGCGATGCCAGGGCGTAACCGATAGCATGCAGTGCCAGGGCGAGACCGATAGCACAAAATTTAAAACAATGCCAGGGCGAGACCGATAGCATGAAAAATTAAAGACAATGCCAGGGCGAGACCGATAGCATGAAAAATTAAAGACAATGCCAGGGCGAGACCGATAGCACAAAATTAAAGACAATGCCAGGGCGAGACCGATAGCACAAAATTAAAGACAATGCCAGGGCGAGACCGATAGCAGGAAAATCAAAGACAATGCCAGGGCGAGACCGATAGCACAAAATTAAAGACAATGCCAGGGCGAGACCGGTAGCACAAAATTAAAGACAATGCCAGGGCGAGACCGATAGCACAAAATTAAAGACAATGCCAGGGCGAGACCGATAGCACAAAATTAAAGACAATGCCAGGGCGAGACCGGTAGCACAAAATTAAAGACAATGCCAGAGCGAGACCGATAGCACAAAATTAAAGACAATGCCAGGGCGAGACCGATAGCACAAAATTAAAGACAATGCCAGGGCGAGACCGATAGCAGAAAAAATAAAGACAATGCCAGGGCGAGACCGATAGCATGAAAAGTAGAGCAGTGTTAATGCACGTCTTGCTTTGGAGGACTCTTTTTTATTACTTTATTTACAAAGTACTGAACACAAATGTATGATTCTAATCATGAAGTGGAATGCATGGATGGCCATGAATTGTATGCATGTTATGACATGAAATGTATGCATGCTATGACATGAAATGTAAGAGTTATGCATGCGCATAGAGATGAAGATGTTCTAAAGGTTATATTTGCTGAGAATATGTTTTCGTGCATGTTTTATTCGAAACCAATCAACTTGTCCTCGGTTGGAAACTTATCATTATCTTTGCCTTGCCAGATCTCTTTTCTTTTACGATCCTCATCCCCCAAAGCATGACACATTCCAGTTTGACCCTTTCTCACAGATTGTCGTTAGCGCTCTAAATCATATCAATGATTCCTAGTTGACTATTTTTGAAGCATTACCTAATGAGTATGCATAGATTCACGGGCATTAACAAGCTGGGTTTTTTTGTGTTTCTGGATTGTTTGTTTTGGGCTTTTTAAGGTTTGGAAGCGAATGCTGTTTACAATGTGAAAGAAATGGGAAGACGAAGAGAAACTGAGATGGTTGGGAAAAGGGATTAGGCTTGCCTCGAGGTTAATATTTTTGAGCATTTCTATTTACTTGAGGCAAACTTACTTGGTAGAAATTGGTAAGATGTTTTACACAAAAGGAATGACTACTTGGTGTAAGCAACCCAAGTTGGACTTATGAAGGGTTTTGCAAAAGATTTTCCCTTATGTGGAACATGATATTCTCAAAGAGGAGATAACACTGATGTTAGAAAGTAGAGTTTGACTCGCAAAAAGTTATTGCAAAAATTTTGCCCCAGTATCGGTAAGAAGCATTGCCCTGAGGAGAGACTACACAGGTGTGGCAAACATAGTTTGAATGGTGTAAGGTCTTGCAACATTTCTGCCCTAGTTTACTGAAAATACATTGCCCCGAGAGAAGATTACGCTAGTGTAACAAGCAAAGTTGGACTCATTAAAGGGCTGTACAAAACTTTTGCCCCAAAATTGGCGTACGGTATTGCCCCTGGGATGAGACTATACTATCATAGCACACAAAGTTTGACCCATGAACGTCTTGCCAAATGCTTACCCCAGTGTTGGTGAAATGCATTGTCCTGAGAGAAGACTAAACTGGTATAGCAAGAAGTGTTCAATTAATGAAGGGTTGAGCATAAATTTTATTGGTTCAGAGTGGGACTTCTTGAGACTCCCAAGGTTACCTCAAACCACAAAAATTGCCCCAATGTGTCATTCTGTTAGACTCGAAAGGAAGAGATTACGCTAGTGAATGAACATGTCAAACATAAACTTCTCAAATGTAGCCCGGTTCCCCTTTTGTGCCCTAATTTTTGCCTAGACTGCCCTTGCAGGTTTTCAGTCTAGCGGGCTTCGATTCAAATTTTTTTTTTTTTTTTAAAAACCCTAACTTTTGCCTAGACCGCCCTTTCGGGTTTTCGATCTAGCGGGTCTCATTCCTTTTTTCACTTTCTTATTGTTCATTTCTTTTTTTTTAGAGCAAAGAATAGTTAAAAGAGAATAAATGATTTATCTCAAAATTAACATTATGAAAATGAAAACAATCATTCATCGATTAGAGTGGATTTTTAGAGGCTTGTAATGTGGCTATGGGTTATAAGGTTAAGAAAAATGGGGTTAGAAGGCTCAAGAACCTCTTTCATGGGTTATGGGTTAGGACGAAAATGGTTAGAAGGCTCAAGAACCTCTTTCATGGGTTATGGGTTAAGGGAAAAAAAAGGATTTGGGGGCTCAAAAAATGATTTATGGGTTAAAAGGATCAATGATCTTTAGTGCATTCAATTTCCTATGGGGCTCCAAAACATCCCGTTTTTCTTGTCAAACCCATCCGTTCTCCTCCTTCTTTTTCACTTTTTTTTTTCTCATTTTTCACTTCTTTCTAATTTGGCATAGCTGGTTTCATCCTTCACCTCTTCTTCATTTACGACTCTCATTCTCTTTCTATTATGCCCTAATTTTTGCCAAGACTACCTATACAAGTTTTCAGTCTTGCGGGCTTTATTTTTCCTTTTATCTCATTGTACCTTTGGAAATCTAAATGCACTAAATTTCACTGAGGGTCGATCCTTGTCCAGGGTTTAATGAAAGGAAATTACAGGCTCAAAGGGGACAGCAAGGGCTCGTTTTTGGGATAGAGAAAAATGGCCACTCTTCATTTCAAGTAATGATTCCATATTTTCAAAAATTTAATTTCGAAATAACATTCACTCATTTACGCATTCTTTGCTCTTTATTTCTTTTTCTTCTTTTTTGTCTTTTTTCTTTGCTTTTTTTTTGCAGTTTTTTTTTTGGGGAACTGGACATTTCAAAACCGACATCCATTCGCCAGCTCATCCTCGAATGACACACACAAAAGGGCTTCGAGAATTATCACATGAGGCAATCAATGGATTGGGGACCAAATCTTAAGGGATAATGAGGGTAAAGAATGGGAAAGAGCTTTTAAGTCCATGCAAATTCATTAGTATAAAGCTTCAACAAAGCCAACTTGACTTTAAACAACATGATTACAAAGCGCTAATGACAATCATATATTTTTTTTTTTGCTTTTAGTTCAAGAACTAATTCCCAACCTTATGTCTCCCTTCACTTTTTGAATGCCCCATGAAATCTTCCCACTCAGTACACTTCCTTACGCCTCTTTCCAACAAGTCTCAAAAGAATGATCTGATTCCACGAGTCAAAGCTTGATTGGTATCCATATTGATG
Source organism: Astragalus membranaceus (assembly GCA_039519185.1). Lineage (NCBI taxonomy): Eukaryota > Viridiplantae > Streptophyta > Magnoliopsida > Fabales > Fabaceae > Astragalus > Astragalus membranaceus. The sequence goes on along the minus strand of CM076848.1, from coordinate 41,322,658 downwards.
CGAGCACACAAAATTCAACTTTCTCTTGTGAAAAAAAATGTGGATGGACACTCAATGACTTTTAAAATTCTTTATGACAAATGAAAATGTGTCCAGAAAAAATGATGCTATGGGGTGCATGGGTATATTTTATGTATGCAAACACGTCCTAAGATGCAATATGCATTTGTTTTGTAATGTTTTTTCTTTTCTTTATGCGAGAAGTGAAATGCAATTTTTTGTGGTTATCTAAAGGAGACATGCTATGAATATTGGGGAATGACAATGTGATTTGTTTTATTTACACATGGAAGTATGCACAACAGGCAACAACGATTTTATGTATATGCAAAGAAAAAAATGAAATATGAGAATATTTGATGATGTTATGCTATGAAAGTGCATGAACTATGATGAATGATGGATAACGATGCAAGTTTTTTATTCATGAAAATGCACCCAATATGTAGGCAATATTTTTCCGGGATGCAACACAATTTTTAATGCCTTTTATACATGTAATGCACCTACTTTTTTTTACTTTATTTTAGAAAACCTATTATAAAGATTTACAAATGACAATACACTTTGATGCGCCTACTTCTAAGATATTGACAACATGCTATCATGAAATATGGAGAAATTTTGTGATACTTTTCCATGAAAGTGCATGGGTTTAATGCTATGAATGTAAATTTTCAAAGAGGAAAGAATATGATCCATGATGAATGACAATGTTTTTTGTCAAAAAAAAAATGATGAATGACAATGCTAGTTTTTATTTGTTCAAATTTTTTTAGTTTTTTTTTTTATTTTAAAAGTTGCAATACAACTTTTTTTGAAACCAACAGACTATAAATGAATGACAATGGGATTTTTATTTGCTCATGAAAGTATGCACAATTTTTAGAATACAACACGGCCTTGAATGCTTGAAATGCAATGCAATTCTATTTACTCATGTAAGTATGTACAATATGCAGCAACAATTTTTATGTATAGACAAAGAAAAATGAAATATTGAGAATTCTTATGATGTCATGCTATGCGTGAACTTAGAGCCATCATGCAGATGTTTATCCTACGATGCCACATTCAATGCGTTTTTTTTTTCAGAGACACCATAAAAAAAATTATTCATTTGAATATATGCAGAGATTTTTTTTTTTTTAGAATGCAACGTGATCTTTTATGCATGAAATGCAATGCAATTCTCCTAGTTTTTTTTTTACTTTTTTAAAGGAAATATACTATGAAGATTGACGAATGACAATACATTTTGATGCACTTACTCCTAAGATATGGACAACATGCGACAATGCAATAGAGAGAAATTTTTATTTTCATACATTTTTTGAATTGTTTTTATGCATGAAATGCAATGCAATTTCCTAATTGGTATTTATTTAAAGGAAATATGTCATGCAGCTTGGGGATTAACTATGCGACTTGCAAAGAAAAAATGAAATGTGGATAATTTTTTAGGGTGTTATGTTATGAAAGTGTATGTATTTTGTTATGCATGAAAGTATCTATCCTAAGAAGCGATAGTCAAAATCCATGCAACTTTGAAAGAGAATAGACTGTGATGAATGATGAATGACAATGTGATTTTTTTTTATTTACCTATGAGAATGCAAAAAAAAAAAATTTTCTAGAATTTATTCCGTGAAAAGTATTAAATGTGGAGGAAATTATACTTTTCAAAGACACTGACCTAATGCTCAATAAGAAAAGCTATATTTTTTTGACCTAGAATGCCCCTCTATATGCAAACATTTTTTCTTAGAATGCGACATGATGCTTTATGGATGAAATGTAATGCGGTTTTTTTCTTCTGTCAAGGGATGCTATGTGGATTGACAAATGTATTTTGTTTTATTCACTAATGGAAGGATGCATAACATGCATGGATTTTTATATACAAGCAAAGAAAAACATGAATTATGGAGAAATTTTTGTAGAATGACGATGCAATGAAGATGCGCACCACATGTAGAAAAATATTTTTTTTCTGAAAACTCATGCAAAGGAAAATGCAAATAAATTTATGCTTTTCAATGACATGCGACATAACGCAAGATGAAGTGCACCATTTTTTATACAACAAATGCGACATGATTTTTTTATGCTTTTTATGCATGAAATGCGATATGATTTTTATTGATTTTTTTTTGCCAGAGAGGAATAAACCGTATGAGAGAAAGAAAAAGGATGTACAACCAAGAATAAAGCTATGAGATAAAATAGCTCCCTTTGTGAGGAATAAACCGTATGAGAGGAATAAACCCATACTATTGGTTTTTGGACCTTATAGATCTAGTGTTTCTTCTACAGTGAACACTCACAAAGGTTGGCTGTTATAACCTATGAATCTTTAAGGTCTCTAGAGTCAAGTACCCTTCTGGAAGATGGACCACAATAGGATGTACATCCAAAATGTGGATATCCGCACAGAAGAATCGTACTCTAGATGAGGAATTCATGGAAGTCACATAGGATGTACATCCAAAATGAGTCCCACTCATCCTCGTTCTAACCTATGTGTTTTTTTGTGGCTCCGGTGTGAGCTCAACTCTCTGTGTGTGCTCACAGTGTATGTACAGTGTGTAAATAGAGCATACAAACAACAAATTCTAATAAAATAAGTAAAGAGAAAAAAATAATTAGAAACAACAACCAGAAGAAAATATCAAGTGTCTTCTACCCTAGGGTTTATATCAAGCATAAAATAAAAATATACATAAAAAACTAAAGAAATAAATAAAAGAACAGAGGGGTAAACGAATGCACGTACCTTATAGACTTTTGCACAACCAAATATAACAGGCTTGACTCTCACCTATCCCCAGCGGAGTCGCCATCTGTCGTGACCGGGGTCTCGACGCAGACGGCTCAAAAATTGGTTATTTTAGGAGTCGCCACCCAATTTATTTAATAGGAAAAATTGAGAAAAACCTACATTTAAAGTTATTTGGTCTGCGTAAACTAGATTGGATTCGGGAGTCAGTTATGTATAGGGAAGGGCGAAAACTTAATTCCACAGCACCCCTAAAACATCTGTCCGAAGACAGTTACCCTAAATTTGATTGTGCGATATATCAATAAGTTTAGAAAATTTGTTTACCCAAAAAAATAAATAAAAAAGAATTATTTAGAAAAAAATAGAATAGGGACCGATTTAAGAAAATTTAATTTTTGACTTGACGGGGAAGCCCCGCTCCTACGTATCCTCGGGTGCAATGAGGAACTCAAGAGCCACGTAGTTCTTTCTTGGAAAATTTTGTTGGTTGGTTGATTTTATTTTTGAAGGGGTTTAAGAACAAAGCCGTACAGCCAAAGTCTCATAAACCAGGATTGTGAGGTTGACAAGATGTACATCTCAATCAAGCTCATTTTTTTTTTAGTTTTTTGGAAAATAGGTGTTAAAGAAAAAAAGTTGATTATTTATTAAAAAAAATTAATTTAGCTTGACGGGGAAGCCCCGCTCCTACGTATCTCCGAAGCGGAGAATCAAAGGCTACGTAGTTCTTCTAGAAAATATTTGTGTGTTAATTGATTTTAATTTTTGAAGGGGTTTAAGATCAAAGCCGTACGGCTAAAGTCTCTTAAACCGGGATCGACAAGATGTACATCTCAGCCGAACCCATTTTTATAATTTTTATAGGTCTTTTTGTAAAAAAGGAAAATTTATTTTGGGAAGAAATAAATAAAAGAAAGGAAAAAAAAAGAAAACGAAAAAAGGGGGCGAAACAGTAAATTGGGGTGCAGCTAACCACGAGGGTTGTATTCTTAAAACTGGGGTGTAGGCAGTAGCCCATTCTCATTTTAGTGGGCTGGTCCGTTTCAAAAAAAATAAATCATGGGCTTCAAGGAGGGCGTGCGAAGTAGAATGCAGGGTGTTAATAGAAATCTGAAAAGTAAAAAAAACGTGAAAGGACAAAATTGCCCTTGCACTCCTACTATAAAAAGAAAACCAAAAAAAGAAACCCTAATTGCTCTCCTCTCTTCCCACGGCGCCTCCCTTCCCCAAAATACCAAACCCTAAAAAAAATTTCTCTCTCTCTCTCTCTCCTTGCTCCTTGTGCGGCGCCTCTCCCCTCCCCCAAAATTTCCCAAACCTGAAATCTTCCTCTCCCCCCATTGCGCCGTATCTCTTCTCACTCTCCCCCTCAATCTCGTTTCCTCTTTTCCTTCACCATTGTGAACCGAATCCCTCCCTCTCAAACCTATTTTCGTTTTTTTTTTCTCTCCTCCTCCTCGCCGCCATACCCACGGCTCTCAAACCCCATCCTCAGTTTTTTTCGTATTACTGTGTTCTACAAAGAGAGGGGAGATGAGATATCTAGAGAGTGAGAAAGGAGAGAAACGAAGGGAACGAGAGAAGGAGAAGAGAGGGACGCGAAGGGGGAGGGGCGATGCGGTGGTTTTGATGGTGACTGGCCGTGGGGGGTGATGGTTGGGTGGATCTTTTTTGAGGAGTGACGGTGGTTCCGGTGGCGGTCTACGGCGTGGTGGTTGCGATGGGGAGGAGAGGGCTGTGGTGTTTTGGGGGTGGGCCGTGAAGGTGGTTGCTGGGCGGTTCGGTGGTGGCTGTTGGGGGGAAGGGATGTACGATGGTGGTGGTGGTGGATTCTGGTTTCGGTTCCTGCGTTTGTGGTTATTATTATTTTTTTTTTCCCCTACTGTTTCCCCCGTGGGTGTGTTGATACTTTTTTTTCTCTGTTCCCCAGTTCCCCTACCGTTTTTCTTTTTCTTTGAGTCTGCTTCCAAGTCTGTTATATAGAGACTTCGGTTTTGTTTTGTTGTTGATGTTGCCAGCTATGGGTTCCTGAAATGTCCCTCTCATATTCTCAAACCATGATTCTGCATCTTTTGTATATTCTGATTTTTCCTGATTTCTGCCCAATTTCTATTTTAATGTTTGTAGGTTTGGTTTGCAAATCAGATTGCAGAAGTTTGGCACTATGTGATGGGCAGTGGCTTCTTTGGTGAAAAAGGCATGCACAAGATGAAAGAAGCTATGGAAGCTATCTCAAAATAGAAGAGGATGCTGTCTATGCGCATCCTCATTTTTGTTGTATTTTTCTGTTTTTTTTGTAATTTCCGTTTTCTAGTTTTTTTTAATTTTTTTAATGTGTAACAAAATAATATTTAAGGTTAAAACAGATTTTTTTGATTTAAGGTTTTTTCGCTTAAAAAGAGTTCTACTAAAAAAACCAATTAATAATAGCAAAAACAATACCAAATCGCCAACAAGCGCAAAATAGCACGTGTTAACGCTAAAAATCTAAAACGCGCAAAATGACATATTTTTGGGATTTTTTTTGAAAAATACAGGTTAAAATTGGGTGTTCACAGTGTGCTTTGCACTTTACTTTATTTTTTTTTGCTTCTCATCTTGTCTTTTAGCCTGCTTTTCTATATTTTTTGTGTTTGAGCACGTCTTAAGGTGACAGGCGTATTGGGCTTGTACGTTGTGGATATGAGCCAGTTGATCTGCCAGATCCGTGGTGTTGCACGAAACGCTAACTCCTATAAATAGGCGGGTATTTGTCTTGTGGTCCACATCTTATTTTAAAATTTCGTGGAGGAGTAGGGACCAATCCATCATTAGAGCTCTTTCTTGGAGGGTGGAAAGGAGTAGGGGCCAAGTAATTGTTAACCCTAGCGCCTACTTCAAGGAGGAGGAAGGAGTAGGGACCAAGTCACCAACCTAGTGCCTCCTTAAAAAGGAGAGGAGGGAGTAGAGGCCACTTGTTTCAACGTCTTTTCTTCCTGGTAAGTATTTGTTGTTCGTTACCGTTTATTTACGTTGTTGACAGTGCCCTCCTGCCAGGCACCCTCATGGGCGCTGGTTGCTTATTCACAGGTGCCCTGCCAGGCGCCCTCCTGGGCGCTGGTTGCCTCTTCACAGGCGCACTCCTGGGCGCTGGCTGCCTCTTCACAGGAGCCCTGCCAGGCGCCCTCCTGGGCGCTGGCTGTGTGTGGATGTGTGCTTGGCACTCCACTTTGTTTTTGCTGCTCCTCCTGACTCTTAACCTGCCTTCTTACCTATGAATTGTCAGGGCTTGCTTGGTGCCAAGGGGAGTTGCTCTTACCATCATCCATTTACGTTCCCGCGAGTCTTTGCCGCTTCTAATTTACTGAGGTAACTTCCGGGCGGACTTTCCGTTTATCTTTCTAGCTTCTTTGTTCTTTTGAGCATGTCTTGTCTTGCAAAGTCTCCAACCTCGGGGGAGGGGGGTTGTCTCTAAGTTTTCCTATTTGTCTCGTGACTGCTTATTCTGCCCCCTGTCCCGTAGGTTGAGAGATGGCAAGGACGAAGAAGACGGCTCGGATGCACCCTACCGCTCACCTTGCTAAGAGTCAAGCTGACGACTTTGAAGAAGGGACTGGTGATACCGTGCCTTCGGAGGGAACTGGAGCCCTTGGCGTTGTTGATACTTCTTCTGATGATGACCTGCCGCTTGAGCATGAAGTGGTGGAGATTTGTGGTTTTAGTTATGACTGGGTTGCTCGTGTTGTTTGTTCCGCCAGGAGCGTCTACCTTCCAGGAAAAGAGCCTCCCCGCTGTCTGCAAGATGCGTTGGGAGGCGACTGGCGGGTTGAGGTGGTTGACCCCCAAGATAGGGTGTGCAGAGTCCCCGACAGTAGAAAATTCATGACGTTTCACAGTGTGGTTTACAAGGTGCGGGTTTCCCCATTCTTTACACCCTTTCAACTGGAGGTTATGAATCACCTTAAGATAGCTCCCTCTCAGCTCCACCCAAATTCGTGGTGTTTTGTGAAGTGTTTCGAGCTGGTGATGAGAGTTCTTCAAAGAAGATGCAGCTTGAGGGTTTTTATGGTTATCTTTGAGGTGCAGCGTCGTCGAGATACTTCGGATGGCGTCATTCGTTACGAGTTTGTGCATTTGAAATGTCGGACAAACTATGATTTCTTTCAAGTGTACTCAGATAACCAGCATGATTGGAGGTTCAAGTATTTTTACCCCGTTCCCTCTAGTGAGAAGGCCGTCGACAGCATGGGCTTCTTTGATGAACAAGGGCGTCTGGTTCGGGATAAGTTTTGCCTTGGGTGGTGTAATGCCGATGCTGATCGCACCTCTCGGTCTTATCGCGTCCTCCCATCTGCGTTATCTGATCCTGAGCAGAGGACTTTGAGCATGCTGAAGAAGATCGTCGGTGGCTTGTCCACTGTGCCACAAAAGTTTTTGTGTAGTGAGATGTCCAAGACTTCCCCGGTTCCTGAAGCTGCCAAGCTTTTAGGTTGCTTGTTAGGTCTTGATGTATCTTTGTTTTCTCTTTTGATAAATTATTTACTTATGTTGCTGATTTACTACTTTATTGTTTTGCAGCTAAGATGGCCGCTTCACTCTCTTTTAATGAATTGGCCTCTTTGGCCGGACGGAGGAGACCTTTGGATGCCGAACCTACCGAGGTCAAGAGCCTGGTTCCCGCTACATCTGCCCCTGCGCGTCCCTCTATGGGACCTCGCCTCAGCTTAGGAGCGCCAAGCCGTGCTGGAAGGGACATCTCCGGGGTGCCGAAGGTTCCAGTCGACTCCAGCACCCAGGGGACTCAGAGTAAGTCCAAGTGCCAGAGAAGTTGTGCTCAGGGACCTCCTTCTACTGATTGTCCCTCCCCGGTTGGGCTTCCTCCCCCTACTGACGAAGAGGGTGAAATTATCTTCTCTCCCGAAGAGCGTGATCATTTCTGTGAGCATCCTTTCGCACTTGCCGCGCACATGGTAAAAATTGGGGAAGGTCTGCATGCGAAGTGGGAAACTGAAAAGAAGTGTGGATCTCGTTCAGGTAATCTTCTTGAGTCATTTTTTACGGTATTCATCAAACCTGCACGGGCCACACCCCTGCCAGGCGCCCTCATGGGTCATGTTCAGTGCATGTACCCGGATGCAGTTCTTGAGTCGAGCATATTCCGGTTTGACCATGAGGCTGTAGATGGGAGGATTGTTAGATATCGTTCCAACATGGTTGATTTCGACGTCATTGCCCCCTGATTATTTCTTCTAAAAATTCAGTTGTTTTTGACTTGTAATTTCTTTTTGTCCTGTTGGATTTCGTTGTACGTTTGCTTTATGGAGCCTGACTGACGATTTTACGTTATATCCACGTTTCCTTTGCCTTGCTTATTTTTCACGTTTCTGAACGTATCACCTCCTATCGTCTCGTGGCAATGTTATCTCTGTCAGGAGTTTATCAGAATCGATCCAATTTATATTCCCTACTAGAGGTTGCGACATTTGCGATGCCGCTTCGCCCATCTAGGGACTCTGACAGGAGTTTATCAGAATCGATCCGAACTTAACTCACCCATCAGAGGTTGCGACGTCTCTTGATAGCCGTTTCGTGAACCGAGTAGGTCGACTCGTGCCTTGGTTCTGCCTGGTTGCCTGGTCCCCTGTTGTTTGAGTCGGAACTTGGCTTTCAGACCACGTCTTTCCAGGTGCCCTCCTGGGCGCTGGCTGCTCCTTATAGACGCCCTGCCAGGCGCCCTCCTGGGCGCTGGCTGCTTCTGTATTGGGCGTCAGTTTCTCTTGGTTTTTTCTAAGGTGCTAGAGAAAAAAATGTGATTTGCGAAACAATATCTTGAACCGTGAATAGTAAGGTTTAATTCCTTTGCACGCGTGTTGTAAATTGTTTTGACGTGTTAAACTTAAACTACCAACTTCTTAAAGTAGACGTGTTAAACTTAAACAACCAACTTCTTTAAAGAAAACGTTCTAAGTATTGGAACTATGAGCCAGATGCAGAATAGAGGAATAGGTCCCCGTTCTCCCTCGGGTTGATGGTGAGCTTCTTTTTAACCTCCTCAAGGAGGTGAGGACATTCTCCATCCAGTTTGAACTTCTTCACATCCTTTTTTGTCCCCTTGGTTTTGGGTTGGCTTTCCGCTTTTTCTTCACTACTTGAGTCACTTCTGGCATCCCAGTCTGCCAGATTCACCTCAGCTTCTTCTCTGAACCCCTTACCCGAGCTTCTTAGCTCGACGGTCTCCTTCTCATCTTTAAAGCTCATGTAGAAACATCTGCGTGCTGCTCCCAGGTCCGCCTGGAGGGTCACCACCTCACTCTCCAGAGTGGCGAACTTCATTTTCAGATGGACCGTTGAGGTGACCGCCTTCAGCTTCCCCAACGTGGGCCTCCCAATGATGCACTGGTAGACCAACTTGCATGGGAGGACCAGGAAGGGTGTTTTCACAGTTCTAAACAACAGCGGTTTACCGTCGGAGTTTCCGTAGGTGACCATTAGCTCTAGGTGGCCGAGTGGCTTGGTCTTCGATCCATTAAACCCGGTTAGGTCCCCTCCTCGGTATGGAGTCAGGTCATCGGGGGAGATATTCAGCACTTGCAGCAGGTCTTCGAAGATGATATCTACTGCACTTCCCTAGTCAACCAGGATCCTTCTTACCTCGACGTTGGCGATAATGGTAGTGATGATCAGTGGGACGTGTTTGTTCGGTTTCCCATCGAGCAGATCATTGTCGTCGAAGGATAGGGGCGGTCTGGTTGGCCCCTTCCTGGCGACTGAGGTTGACGCAATGCTGTGGATCTCCTTCCACTTCCTCTTCATTGATTTGTTTGACCCCTAGTCATCATGGGGGTTTCTCCCGTGGATCACCATGGCCACTGGCCTCCATTTGGGCCTCCGGGTGTCCTCTTGATCAGTTGATCCATCATTGCCATTTTCGACCCCCTCATCGACTGGGGCCTTCCCCTTCCTAGGGGGACCTGTATCCACCTTCGGGGGATCGAGCTCTTTTGCGCGAGCCACTCTGTTCCCCCTCCTTCTTCACGTACTGTGACAACTTTCCTTTCTGGATCAGCTCCTCAATATCTTCCTTCAGCGCTCGGCAGCCATTGGTGTCGTGGCCTCCGCTTTGATGGTAGCGACACAATTTCTTCGAGGGGTTCTGGCCCTCTTTCAACACCAAAGGCTCTGGCCTCTTGATGTCTTTGAATTCAGCGTTGGCACATTCAGTCAGGATTTGCGCCCTTGAGGTGACGAGGGGAGTAAGACCTGAGAGTCTTGGGGGGCGTCCCTCACGATGTACGCCTCCTGTTACCTTTTGTCGGCGTACTGTTGTGCGAAAAGGTGATGTGCACGTATACACAATCGCAACAAGTAATATAATGATAAGTAAAGTTCGTTCCCACAGGGATTGGAATTAATCTATGAAGTTTAAGTGATTAGAATCTTGGTGAAAAGAATTAGGTAACAAGTGAAGGTGAAGAGTTGTAAACATTATAAGTTGTGATAAAACAGTATTAAGTTTGCAGTAATTAAAAGTGAGTTGGATAGCTCAATAGTTATGTAAGTCCCCAAGAGTAATGTTCAGATAATATTAGACGCTGTAGCGTTAGGCGCTGTAGCGCTTCAGAATCCTTAGACGCTGTAGCGCCTTGGTGGCGTGCCTTTCAGTCACTTTCGTCAGGGCTATGTTACAAGACTCCTATGTCTAGGCTCTAAATAAGTTTTACCCCTGTATATTAAGCTCCTACAACATTTGCCTTATGAACTACTACTCCCCTATGTCTAGAGTTAAGTAGTGCTTCCTTTAAATGTCTTTAAAGGGTTTTCATTCATATCATTCCTTGAGTTCTCTTTGTGAACCATGTCTGTACCCACAAAGTTACCTTGTTTTAGTTGATCATTCCCAAACCAAGATTGAAAGTATTATAACACAAGGAATAAAACACAAACATCATAATATTATACAAAAGTTACTCAAGGTTCATTACATACCAAGAACAATCCAACTACAACAAAGTTAGCTCATCACAAGTTCCATCAACATAATACAACTTGAGAGTATGTATTACCGTATGAAGACAAGAGAAGAGTGGTTGCAAAAGATGCACTCCAATGATCCCAAGTAGCATACAAGAGATGAAGTTGAGGCGTGAGCAAAACCTTGAATGAGAACTTAGAAAACTATGCTCAAAAAATATAAAAGCTTCAAAGTGTGTTAATGGAGAATAGCTACTACGTATGTGTGTAGTTCTTCTTCCAAGTTACAAAACTTGTCTACGTAAGTTACCTCTTGGTGAAGCAATCTTAATTAATCTAAATAATATCTAAGTCTTAATAGAATAATAATATTACATGATGATTATTAGACTTAGATATTATCTATAAAGTACTTTACAAAAAGTGCTAATGATGGAATACAACAACTATCACATGGGTTCCATTTAGGAGGCGCCAAGTGTAATTTAGCATCCACTTGAAAGTCAACAATTCCAGCTGAGAGGAAGAGATAAGGGTGGTGACTCATCATGTCCTCAAGTGGCCACACAAATATCTTAATGGTCAGCCGTCATATAACGCTGTAGCGTCTCGCAGATAGCACACCGCTGCAGCGCTAAAGCAAAACATCAAACATATTCACAAAGGCATTGACTATGCCCAACTTTTAAGGAATTGACTTATAACCTATATTTATTCTAATATTCATATATTCACATAATTAAGCACTAGAATTACTTGAGAAATAAGCTTGACTTAAGTATTAGGAGCATAAATAACCTATATAAAATAAGGTTATCACGTACCTCCTGGGTGACTTCCCTGTCGCCCCCTGCCTTGGCTGCCTTGCGGTAAGCCATATCATCCTCCTCATAGTTCATGTATTTCTGGGATCTTCGAAGGAACTCACCCAAGTTCCTAGGCTTGTTGATGCCTACATCGACCTGGAACAAACTTCCCTTTTTCAACCTGTCTTTCATCCAGAACAACCTTTGTCTGTCCTCCAAACATCGAACCCCCAAAGCTTCCTTATTGAAGCGCTCAATATACTCCCTCAGTGTCTCGTGGTTATGCTGCCTGACGGTTCTCAGTACGTCTTCGGATTTGGGCTTTAGCCGGGAGGCAGTGAAACGAGTCGTGAACATTCTCGCCAGCTGCCCCCACGAGGATATGGAGTTCGGCCTCAGCTCTTGGAACCACGCTAATGCAGAATCCTCGAGAGTGAGGGGGAAGATTTTGCAATGGACGGGTTCTCTGGCGCCCCTGTAGCGCATCACTAGGGAGAAGTGTGCCAGATGACCGTCCGGATCTCCAGTCCCGTCGTACATCTTGAGATTTTGCCGCTTTTCCAAGGCCCTTGGGATTTGACATTCGTCTACCCTTCTCGTAAACGGTCCCTCCTCCGAAAACTCTCTTGAGTTTCGGGGGGAGGTGTTTTCATAGCCCAACTCTTGATATCTGCGTCGCTCGGGGGATCTCCTCGATGGAGAATCCCAGTGGTGCCTTCTGCGGGTGACGACCCGGCTCCTTCACCTCTCATGAGTATCAGGGGATGCGTGTGAGGAGGTGATGGAGTGGGTGTCATGAGGCCGATAAGTCTCTGGGGTGAGCCTGATTCCCCATGCCTGCGTTGCCTGGGGGGAGAGCGATGCATGTTCTTTCGCCTTGGGGGAGAGCGGTGGATATGATGTCTCCGAGGTGGGGACCGGTGGCGCCTCGAGGTCACCGTCGTTGGAGGAACTGTCCCCCTGTTGAGTGGAGGTTGCTCTGGTTGGGCGGTCAGATGCCTTTCAATCTCCCTCGATCAGTCGTGCTTCCTGTTCCAACATAGCTTGAGTACGACTGGCTAGGAGGTCCAAAAGCTGATTCACGTCAGAGGGCTGGGCAGGTTGACTGGTGCCCTCGTCCTGCATAGTCACGACGTTGCCCTCAGGGGTACCCTCCGGTCGGGGTGCGGGCATGGCAGTGCTTTGAGTGCGGGGTCTGCGTTTGGGAGCCATCGCACAACAAGAGAAAAGTTTGAGTTATGATTGTGTGAAAAGATAAAAATCTTCCACTGTGGTCGCCAATGTTCTGTACTGAGCAGCTTTTTGGTGGACTGCTGTTGGTAGGTCCCTTGCTGCGTGGCAGTAGATCAGTGAGCGCCCGGGGGGGTACCTGCAAGCCACTCCGACGCTCAAGTCAGTATATAAAATATATGAGTGAAGGTACTATGGATTAGAGATTGAACCTCTCTTAGGGCAAAGTTTGCCTGTATTTATAGGAAATCGTGCCCTCTCGTGGATCGTTGGATGGGTAGAGTCGATCTTGACCGTCCAAGCATGTTGGTCTCGCATGAGGTGGATATGGGCTGAATCGGTTGGGCTGATCCATACTTGCTACGCACACCTCCTGGTTTTGCTAATGGGACCCCTGGTTGACTCCAGAACACTAACCAGTATTAGGCTCAATTAACCACCCAACAACATGTCATATGGACCATAGTTTGGTGGTTTAGATGCAGGGCGCCTGAAAATCTCCAAAAGGGTGGATTGTTGATCTTGGCAGACATTGGATAAGAGTCCACATCAAGTGTTTCTACACTTATTTCTTGCTCGAGAGATGTCCACTTCTTGGTCTCTTGGAGAATCGACTTGAATTGTGCATTAGGCACCAATATCTAAACTTAGCATCAAGAAGAGAAAGAGAAATAAATAGGTTGCGATTCACAAATAGGTGTAGCTTGTCTTTAACTTTCAGTTAAACTCAAAAGTTGTGGGGGAGTTAAACAGGGAGCAAATAATGTCACAGTGAAGTAGCAATCAACAGGGACTCAAAGCGAGCCGAGCAAAACATGAAGACATTCAGAGTTGTCCTTCCATTTTTGATAAATCAAGGGTTATGTATTAGACATACATCCGGAGTTAAAAATACTATGTTCCAGAATTATGCGTTACTACATAAATCCAAAACGTATTTTTTTAATTATGAATTTATGTCAAATGCATAATTCCGAAATTTTTAAAAAAAAAAAACTATTTCCGGAATGTCCCCTTTTGACGTAAATCTGGGAAACTCTAAAAAATTCACTCAATGCAGTGATTTTTGGTAAAAACTATGAGGGGTAAAATGAGATTAAACAAAAATGTGAGAGTATTAGAGCTGTCAGATTGGCCCATGTGGGCCAGCCCACATAGCCCATGGGTCCAAAAGCCTGTGGGCCCAAAAGCCCACAATACTAAGGCCCACATAGACCCCAAGCCCATAAAGCCCATGTGGGCCCAGCCCAGCCCATAGGCCCTGAATATTTATTTTGCAAAAAATGACCCACTCAACTTTGATGGCCTAGTTCAGCCCATGGGCCTTTTTAAAAAAACTGAAAAGGTGGTGGTGGTGGGTGAGGAAGAAGAGGAAGGGGGTGAAAGAATGAAAGTTGAGGTGTAAATAGTGGGAAAATATGTGGTGGTGGGGGTGGTGAGAGGAAAAAGGAGGTGGTGGTTGTTGTGTGATGGTGGTGAGAGGGAAAAGGAGGTGGTGGTGAGTGGAAGATGGTGATGGTGATGGTGGTGGTGGTGAGAATGAAGGAGAAGAGGAAGAGGGTGAAAGAATGAAAGTCGAGGTGTAAATAGTGGGAAAAGAGGTGGGGGTGGTGGTGGTGAGAGGGAGAAGAAGGTGGTGGTGAGAGGGAGGGAGAAGAGGAAAGGTGAAAGAGTGAAAGTGGAGGTGTAAATAGTGGGAAAAGAATGAGAATAAAATTTGGGGGCCAGCCCCACAAAGCCCTGGCCCTAACCCACTAAAAAATCTAAAAGTGTGGACTGGGGCTAAAAGAAGCCCCGTTAATAGAGGGCTTCAATTTTATGGGGCTGGGCTTGGGGCTTGGGGTCAAATTGACGGCTCTAGGGAGTATGAAGCCCAGTGGTGAGAGTAGATAAATCAAAACCCTAATGGGAAGTCCACAATTTAAAAGCTCACACAAAAAAACCCAAAAAGAAAGCTAGGCTCTGTTTGGCAAAAAACAGCGGATAGCGGATAGCTGATAGCGGATGGTGAATGATGTGTTTGGTAAATTTAGCGGTTCAACTAGCTGATAAATGTAAAATGACATAAAATGACATGTTTAATGAATGGTTAGATTTATTTAATCAATATAAAATATATTTAAGATATTTAGAAAATAAATATTTGAATATATATTTTGATAGTCTAATTTATATATTGATTTGAAAGTCTAATTTAAATGCAATTAAAATAAAAAAATATATTGTATAATAAAAATAAATAATGGTTGTATTATGTATAACCAACATTTTTTTTTCATTTAAATTAGATAGAGTAGCCTTGTGTATTATGCAGATCCAATTGACCAAATAATATAGAAAAGTTTGCGTCAAAAAAAAATAACAAATAAGACGTAAAGCTTTGATAAAAAAAAAAGACGTAAAGCTTTGATAAAAGAAAAGACGTAAAGCTTAAATCGAATAACAAAAACAAAGCAATGTAAAGTGGTATTTTTTTTATCAGTCTGAGGTGTTAAAATTTAAAATTAAAGATATTAACAGTTATATTTTATTTTATTAAAGACAGAGAAAAAATATTGTAAAATTAATGAGGGTAAATATGTCTAAAAAGATGAGACGTTATAAGCTATAAGCTCAAACACTACTTGAAGTAGCGTTTCAAAAAACGCTAGAAGCTACCCCAGAAACGCTATCTGCTACTGCTTGTCAAACACCACTACAACAGGAAAAGCCATTAGGGGCACTTTTTTTTATCCATTGGGGGCGCTTACGGGCGCCCCTAAATCTGACGCTCTTGATGCCAACCTTTCTACAGGAGCGCACAACAAGTGCCTCTAATTAGTAGGAATCAGGGGCGCTCGAGCGCCCCTGTTGGTCTTAGCGCACTTGATAATCAGGGGGGCTTGTAGTTAGAAGCGCCCATGTTGGTCTTAGCGCACTTGACAATCAGGGGAGCTTGCAGATAGAAGCGCCCCTGTTGGTCAGACCAACAGGGGCGCTTCTATCTGCAAGCGCCCCTGATTGTCAAGTGCGCTAAGACCAACAGGGGCGCTTCTAACTGCAAGTGCCCCTCTATATTTTTTTTTTCTGTTTCTGGTATATCCAATATTTTGCAGCACATCCCTACTCTCATTTTCATCAACGAACAACAACCAATATCAACTCAACAACCAATATGAACCAAATTTCAAATGAACTAACCAACTGCAAATCAAATTCCAACTAACAAACTTATAAATCCATCTAATATACATACATATCAACAAAGACAACAAAGTACCAACAAAAATTACATAAATTATTAACCAAATTCTGAATGTCAACATAAACAACAAAGTATTTCTGCTTACATTCAACAAAATTATAATCCCATCATATTGTGGTCGAGAACGGTTTCTGATGTTCCCTTCTTCATCTCTCACCCACCTTGTTAGAGTTGATCTGAATCTTCTGTGCGCCTTTCCAGCTTTCTTAAGACAATAGTCTTTTCGAGAGTCATCCACATCAAAGTATTTCTATTTACATTCAACAAAATGATTATAAATATGTTTACATATTTAATTATAAAATAACTGTATAGTCAAAATAAGACTCATACCTGTATCAAATACCATAGTTCCTCTTAAAATTTCTCCAAAGATGCATCTTTTTTATTATTCCAACTTGTGATTGTAATTGGTATATTCAGCCTTGCTCTAGCACCAATGAAGCATTGCAGCTCTCTACCATTTTCACCAATCGGTTGGTCTTTAGCATTTCATTTTCGACCTGCATTGTGAACACCCAATTTTACCGGCATTTCCTTCTTTTTCGTGAAAATTCCAAAAAAATATCTTTTTTATCTATTTTGTGATTTTAATCGACTTTGTGTGTCATTTTGGACTTATTGGTGATTTTTGCATTTTTTATTAATAGTACATTTTTTTATTTTTGTGAATTGTTATTAGTAGAATTTTACTAAAATAAAAATAAGAAATGTTGGTTATATATTTTATTATGATATTATTTCTGTTATAAAAAAAAATACAAAAAAAAGGCATCAGGTAAGCATTTTCTATTTTTGGTTAAGTTTAGAACTTCTTTTATCATCTTCATGACATGTTCTCACAAGGCAGGCAACTGCACTACTGCGCACCTAGCATCACCAACATCAAACATACAGCTGCACACACATAGGGATCCAATGCTAAGGTCTGCCCTCTCTCAAACCCTTTAATCACGTTTTAAGCCTACAGGACAGAGACCAGCACCTAATCAGAAAAAAACAGAAAATGCAGTATCATGAAATTGGAAATTGAGAGAGACCTTTCAAGAGCTCATAGCTAGCCATAGGAAGAAATCAAAAAACTGAAGGGACTATATAAAGAGGAACAGAACGTAAACAAAGGGGGGGATCAGTGTAAAAAAAAGGGGGATACGCACTGTAACAAAAAAAGAAGCGAGAAAAAATGGTGGGAGAGAGGAAATTGTGGGCAAGAAAATAGAGAGAAAATAGAGGTAGTAGGAAAGAGGAATGATAAAAAAAATTGAAACACTGTGAGTTGCAAAAAAATCAAAACCCAAAATAGAGAGAAAGAGGGATAACCACCATATGAAGTACCATGACCACCACCATGGTGGCCTTCCAGTCACAACACCACCATCACAGCCGCCACCATGAACCACCCACCACCACCGTTGTTTTCTCTCTCTCATCACCCTCACGTTTTCTCTCTCCACCACAAATCACCTCCGACCACCACCACCTCTCCGGTCGCAAAACCACCGCCCACCACCACTTTCTCTCTTCACAACACCACAACAACCACTCCTTTCACCTTCACTTTCGTTTTCTCTCACTCTTTCTCCATTTACTGTTTCTTCTTTCTTTTCCTTTTCAAGCGCCCTCTCTCTCTGCCTCTACATTTTCTTTTTGTTTTAAAATCTGATATCACTTATTTGGTATTTACACCCCTCTCTTTTATTTAAAACACCCCATTTATCATTATAATAATATTGCTGCACTACCGTGACAACACACCTCAACTCCATCCTTTAGTCTTGTTTTTTTGTTTATCTGTTTTTCTTTCTGCACCCCTATCTTACTCATTCAGCCACCCTTTTGTTTTTACTAGCTTTCAAGTCATGGTCTTTTGCTGAACAATCATGGGCTGTATGTATTATAGGACCTAATTTTATTTGCTGAGTAAAAACTCAGACCACTATTTTTCACACCTACCATTTTCATTTAAATAGCACACCCTCATCTCAAAAAAAATATATGCTTTTAATGTCTTTGGTGTTGGGCCTGGTCCCCGTTTGAAAACTGATAATTGCAGCCACTCATTTTTTTATCATTTATTTTCCAAAAAGTGTTTAGTCTACATCGAGTCATTTCAAACTAAAACACATGAAAATCTTTTCTCATAAAAAATGAAAAAGTATGGGATCGACGAGATGTACATCTTGTCAATCCTGGTTTAAGAGGCTTTAGCTGTACAGCTTGGATCTTAGGCCCCTTCAAAAATAAAACGGACCAACCAACAAACTTTTTTTCAGGAAGAACTACGTGACTTTTGAGTTTCTCATTGCACCAAAGGATACGTAGGAGCGGAGCTTCCCCGTCAAGTCAAAATTAAATTTTCCTTAAATTAATCCCTATTTTATTTCTTTCTAAATAATTCTTTTTCACTTAACATTATTTTTGGGGTAAACAAATGATTCAGTAATTTATTAATATTTCCACAATCAGATTTAGGGTAACTGTCTTATGACAGATATACTAGGGGTGCAGTGGGATTACGTTTCCGTCCTTCCCTATACATAATCGACTCCCAAACTCAATCTAGTATACGCAGACCAATAATGTTATGGTAGGTTTTTCCCAATTTTCCTTATTAAATAAATTGGGTGGCGACTCCTAAAAATCGTTTTTGAGCCGGTTACGTCGGGATCACGATCACGACATGCATTATTACTTGTGTAAATTAGATAACAAACAGTTAAAAGTATATAACAAAGTTAGTTAATTAGTAACTATCTTACTGTAAGTTTAGGAAGCCCTTTGCTCCCCCGATTGATGATATTCTTCTTAACTGTCATTCCAAGGCAAGTGAACCTTTTTTGGGGCTGATGTTCACTCTCATGACACTTGTCATGTGCACTATCATCACTGTGGGAAGTCATCTCACCTGGCATAAAAGAAATCATCCACGCATATATACCAATTACACTATCAAGTAAAGCAATAAAATAGGAAAAGGAAAAGCAACCAAACACAAAAAAGAAACCACAAATCCATAACTAACGCCCAAAAGATCACACATGGGACTAAAGCGATTGATGGTTCATATGAAAATGCAAATTTACTTTTAATTTCTCCCAAATATATTCCCTCTTTTAACATTAACAGAATATACTTTTCACAAACGTACGACTCCGTTTCTTTTTTAACTAATTCAATGTCGAGTGAATAAACATTAACAAACAACTAATAATTCCATAACATTAACGTCAGTATTAGAAACAAAATCACTATAAAGTAAAAAACAACCGGAAACATCAGTAACTTCACTAATTTCTCATCATCAGATTTAAAATTAGTAAATAAAAAATTTCTCATCACCACCACCACCACCACCACCACCACCACCACCACCACCACCACCACCACCACCACCACCACCACCACCACCACCACCACCACCACCACCACCATCATCATCATCATCATCATCATCATCATCATCATCATCATCATCATCATCAATAGTAACACAGAATATTCAGATTTAAAACAAACTAAAAAGCAAAAAAGAAAATAAAAGAATAACAATCAAATACGCAAGTAAAGTCATACCCAGTACATGTTTGGACTTTGGATTCACTTTTGTAAGAGATAAAATAATTCTAAGAGAGGGAAAAACACACCTTGAGACCCCGCGAATGCGAGAGAGTGTCAGGGAGCGAGAGAGAACAACGTCCACGGCGGCGTCACACAGTGGAAGGGCAGGGGAGGACGACAGAAAGTTGGCAGAGAGAGCAGGAGAAGAGCAAGCTATGGCGGAGAGAGGAAGGGGAAGAGCAAGCTATGGCGGAGAGAGGAAGGGGAAGAGCAAGCTATGGAGAGAGAGAGAGAGAGAGGGAGAGAGAGAGAGAGAGAATGTGAGTTTGCTGGGAGTGAGAACGTGAACTTTGAGAGACTAGGGTTTTGCAAATGAGAGGGAGATAGAGCGCAAGAGAGGAATTAGAATTTTGGGGAATCAGGGGCACGTTTTAAAAAGCGCCTCTAAAAGCCCTCAGTGTTTTGAGCACCAGGGGCACTTTTAAAAAGCGCCTCTAAAGGCCCTCCGTGTTTTTGAGCATCAGGGGCGCTCTTTAAAAAGCGCCTCTAAATCCCCTTCGTATTTTGAGAATCAGGGGCGCTTTTTAAAAAGTGCCTCTAAAGGCCCTCCGTGTTTTGAGAATAAGGGGCGGTTTTTAAAAAGCGCTTATGACGATATACCTTCAGAGGCATTTCCTTTGAAGCGCCTCTAAAGGGTGCACCTTTTTTATCAATTCTCTAGTAGTGCACCTCTAATTTTTTTCATCCGCTATAAGCTAGTCAAATCCGCTATTAGCGGATTTGATTTGCCAAACACAGCCCTAGTCCAACAAGCATAAAAACAACAGTAACGTGGGAGCGAAGGGCAAACATGGAACCACAAGAGGCACTGCAGTACACGCAGTTTTCAGCGGTCTTGATCCACGACAGATTTCAGCATGTCGGGAGGAGCATTTAAGGCCCCAATACTGTTACGGATTGGGCCTTTATTACTAAGGCCCAACACCAAATGCAGATCCATCAATCAATGGTGGAGATTGAAAACCTAGATCCAATGGTTCCCATTGGATTCCAAAACCTATAAATAAAGCATTGATACAATGCCAAAGGTACACACTCTTTCCTACTCTTTACCTCTAATTAGCTCTCTAGCTGACTTGAGCATCGGAGTGTCTTCGCAGGTACCACCTGCCCCGGATCGGAAGCGGAGCTCGGTTGATCAAGACCAACCCCTACCAACTATCTCGGATCGGACCTTGTGTCTAAGATCGGGTACAGGTCCAGAGATACGGTACAGAACATTGGCGACCACAGTGGGAGGATCTTGTACTCTAGTTCCTCTCCCATCTCCTTGATTGACGATGGCTCCGACCTTACGTCATAGGACTGTCCTGAATGTCGGTGAAGGGCCGGTCCTGCAGCAGGTGACTTCGGAAGGAGTGGCGGTCATCTTACCCCTTAGCCCGGTGCATGCTCGAAGCTCGGCTACGGCTTGGTTCATGGGAGCCCATCTCGAAAACGGCTTCCACCTCCCCCTCCGACCGTCCAGGTACCGGTCGATGCTGTTCAACAGCTCGTCCTGTTCCTAAATCGGCAAGCCGAGGCTGACCAACAGGAAAGACAACGCTACACCCAGTTAGAAGCTCAGATTGCTGAGATCCGGGCTCGTAACATCCCGGATCAGAGTTCCTCTCTGCGCAACTCTTCAAGTGGAACGACTCATGGCCGCGTCCGCCACCAATCTCCGGCTTGGAGGAGATACCATCACCGCACTCTACCTCGGTGTAGAGGAGGGCGAGGGTCAGCGACTCCCCCAAGTCGGACCACCGATGATTCCTATGGTCCTGAGGGTTCCCCTCGGCCTAGCTCGTTCCTGTTTTCTTCTTCTCCGAGGCGACGTACCGGAAATTTGAAAAGGTCTCCGAGGCAGAAACGTCAGCGCCCTAGCTCGCGGGGATCCCCCGGCAAGTATGGCTACCGACGGTCTCCACCCCTTAAGAGGTCGGCAAAGCGTAAAGGACCTTTCACAGCGAAAATCGACTACTTCCCGGTGCCAAAGCACCTGGAGAACCCCCCTGAAGGTTTGAAAATGCATGATGGGACTGGCGATCCGGACCGCCACCTCGACTACTTTGACACGGTTATGCAATACCGTAACGTTCCAGAGGAGATAAAGTGCCGAACCTTTCCCCTTACTCTAGAGAAGACGGCTCTGGAATGGTTCAGGGCTCTTAAGTCGAATACGATCTCCTCTTGGGATCAGTTAGCCAAGCTCTTTTCTGCACACTTCGCCCACTCGAAGATGAAGCCTAAATCTCGGAAGGTATTGCAGGCAATTCGGCAAGGAGAAAATGAGCTCCTCCGGGACTATATAGAGAGATTCAACAGAGAAGCTGCTCAAGTTCGGAACCTCGACGACTCCTTCCGTCTTTTCTTCATGGAGGCTGGCCTTCGTGAAGGAAGTCTATTTCAGATAGACGTCGGGGTCAACCAAGTTGAGTCGCTTGCCGAGTTCCTCCAGCGATCTCAGAAGTATATCGATCATGAAGAATGGATTAACGCAGGAAGGCCACGTTTCTCCTAGGTCTCGGAATGAGCCTACGGGCGTGATGTAATCCGACTTTGTAAATGTTTAACCATCTAATATATATGGGTCGACTACAATTTTCCTCACATTTATTGCTTAGTAGAAGTGAATTCCGAGGTTGAAGGGAAGGATTTGGGACCGGTCGAGCGATCGCCTTAAAGTTTCACGCTAAAACCGGAACCCAAGACACCGAGTTCAACATCTCTAGAGGATCGGAACTCCACCTAGGATCAGAACTCCTGATGATTCCAACTGATCCGAGGGTTCCCCTCGGCCCTCCTCGTCTCTGGCTTCCTCTTCTCCGAGGCGACGTTCCATAAGCCGGGAAAAATCCCCGAGGCAGGAACGTCGGCGCCTTCGCTCCCATAGATCCTCCGACTTTAAACTGACACCTCGAGTCACTCAGGTGGTCACGTCTTAAATGGCCGAGTTTGTCATTACCCTGAAGGGCGAGTTCGATCTGGGCCGAGTCCTGGTAAACTTCCCTGAAGGCGACTTTAAACTGACACCTCGAGTCACTCAGGTGGTCACGTCTTAAATGGCCGAGTTTGCCATTACCCTGAAGGGCGAGTTCGATCTGGGCCGAGTCCTGGTAAACTGCCCTGAAGGCGACTTTAAACTGACACCTCGAGTCACTCAGGTGGTTACGTCTTAAATGGCCGAGTTTGCCATTACCCTGAAGGGCGAGTTCGATCTGGGCCGATCGAGTCCTGGTAAACTGCCCTGAAGGCGACTTTAAATTGACACCTCGAGTCCCTCAGGCGGTCACGTTTTTAACATTGCCGAGGCTGGTGGCAGACACCCTCGTTGGTATAAGCCCGGCCTCGAAGATCTTTGACAAGACCCGTATCTCGGGCGCTCCGAGGCTGGTGGTAGACACCCTCGCCGGTATAAGCCCGGCCTCGAAGATCTTTGCCAAGACCCGTATCTCGGGCACTCCGAGGCTGGGGCAGCCCTATTTGTAGCTATAAGCCCGGCCTTGGAGAAGGTCGCCACGAATGTCTGACCTCAAATTCAAAAACTCTCACGAAGTCCAGATAAGGCATCAAGTCTAGCTCGCCCCAAGACGACCCGACTTGGGGGGCAACTGTTACGGATTGGGTCTTTATTACTAAGGCCCAACACCAAATGCAGATCCATCAATCAATGGTGGAGATTAAAAACCTAGATCCAATGGTTCCCATTGGATTCCAAAACCTATAAATAAAGCATTGATACAATGCCAAAGGTACACACTCTTTCCTACTCTTTACCTCTAATTAGCTCTCTAGCTGACTTGAGCATCAGAGTGTCTTCGCAGGTACCACCTGCCCCGGATCGGAAGCGGAGCTCGGTTGATCAAGACCAACCCCTACCAACTATCTCGGATCGGACCTTGTGTCTAAGATCGGGTACAGGTCCAGAGATACGGTACAGAACAAATACTAATATGGTTGCTTTCACATACCATCAGTACTTAAAACTTCCTCATTGCTTGCGGTGTTATATATATGTATCAGTGTTCTTAATCTAATACTCAAACCATCAAATTCTTATCTTAAACTTAAAATCTCCCCCTAAAAAGAAGTAGTAAAAATTAAAGCTGGGTGACTCAAGCTGGGTGACTCAGTGACCGGTTTCCACAAAGATAATTGGGTTAGTCTTTACATTTGTAACGGCAGCAGACAAAGATAAAGATCTCACGAAACTTTTACTCAACAACGGTTATGTTCTGTCATTGTGGGAATATATGCTTTAGCAATACAAGCAACCATGGCATTTTTGCTATCCAAGTTCATGTTTAGGTTGGAATATTGGTAGTAAAATAAACTTTTCAAAAGTTTTTTATTCCTTATTTTTACGTTGATTAAAGTAGTAGTTGTACACTGCTTTATTCCATATATTGCATATGGGGGGTGGCATGATTTTGAGGAAAATGGAATCAAGTAACAGCTTTTCCACAACCATTATGGGGTAATTAGTGAAGTACCTTGCAAATGGTGCAATGCGTTTAGCCCGAAAAAGTTCACCTTGGGCTTAGTAGAATAACGACAAGGCTAATTAATTATACAACTCTATCCCCATAAGTCTCTGCTGGATTAGGCATATGTAGCGAATCAGTTACTAGTACACTTGCATGCATTTTCTAGCTGTATGTAATGTACTTATATAATTTTGTCCTTTCGAGTGGCAATAATCAGTTATCTATAATCTATAATAGATTATTAGATCTGTTAAGATATGGTAGTATGGCAGTCAAGGTCTATATCTAATACAACTAGGATTTTTATTCATAAAATAAGTATATGTGTCTGGTTGCAAGTAGTTTTGCATAAAAATTTGCAGATACTATATGCAAATACTACGGGTATACCTGTGGGTGCTGCAGTTTAATTTTTATGTATAAACTCAGACAAATTTAATTAGATCCGAACATTACCTCGTGAAAATCTTGACAAATTACCTTGTGAAAATCTTGACAAATTTAATTAGTCCGAACATTACCCCTTGTAAAAAAATGGAATATTAAAATTTTGTCAAAATTTTAAAAATAGAAAAAAGGAAAAATGAAGGAGACATGTAGATGAAATTAAAGTAGATATATTGTGAAAAATAGAGAAAATTTTGGTCGTGGGTGATTTGTATAGATAGTAAATGTATATATGAACTCAGGCAAAATTTAATTAGTCTGAATATTATCCTGTGAAAATTAAGACAATTTTAAAGTTAACAAATTTAATTAGTCCAAACATTACCCCGCGTAAAAAAACGGATATTAAAATTTTGTCAAAATTTGAAAAATTTTAAAATAGTAAAGAGGAAAAATGAAGGACTCCCGGGTGAAGGGTCGGACCGAGGGGTCGACAGTTGAACCGCATGACCAAAACCCGGACCGCATGACCCGGACCCGGTCTCTATTCCTCGAGTTTTCAAGACCTATATAACTTTCATACCTGTAAAACTTAATTTCCTAAAATGACACATCGTGCCTAGAAAAGTCAAACAAAAAATCACATCCCGCATAAAATCATCCTTAATCATAACTAATAAATATAATGCAAAAAACAAACTAACTCTAATTAACTTGATTATGGTTTCTCTTATTTAGATGTGCTACATTATAAAATCAAAAAATCACTGATAACAATTACTTAAATGGAGCCAATAATGCAATAATGGAAAAGAAAAAGATGAAAAAGAGCAAAAAAAATAGATTAAACGACGTCGTTTTGAAAAAAAAATTAAAAATGCACAACCCGGTCCGGGTCACTGGTTTTCGCAAAACCCAGCCGAGTCACGCCGGTTTTCACCGGGTGACTGCATTTCCGATCCATAAGGCTGACCAGCTCGGTTACCCCCCGTTCCCGATTCGCCCGGTCGGGCCGAGCCGGTTTTTAAAACTATGTGAAGGAGATATTCATATGAAATTAAATTAGGTATATTATGAAAAATAGAGAAATGAGAGAATTAGAGGAAGAAAAAGGAGAAGATAGTAAAAAAGTGAGAGTTAGTGAACAAGTGAAAAAATGAAATTACCTAAATATCCTCCAATTGTTTAGTTGAAAAAGGATAAAAATGGTATTTTGGTAGTGAGTGAATGGTATAGATAGATAGTAGATAGATGTTAACATATAATTCAGGGTGATTTAAATATTAAATATTTTTCATAAATGCAAGTGGGCTTTTTTTTGTACCCCTCTTAGACCTTGTACCCCCATAACCCATTTTATCCCCAAAAATACCCTTCAATTTTTATGAAAATTTAAATGAAAACTGACTTTTTTAAAATTTCCGAAATTACCTAAAAAATGGATGATTCTGGAAACCATTTTGACGAACTTTCCGGAATCACCTCTAAAGAGGTATTTCCGGAAGTAATTTTGGAACACCTCAAAAATGATTTTCGGAAATACCTCTTTTGAGGTGTTTCTGAAAAGTTTCATATATTACACTTCCGGAATCATTGTCATTTGAGGTGTTTCCAAAAAAATTCATAAAGGTGCTTCCGAAAATACGTAAAAAAAAGGTATTTCCGAAAAGTTGAAAAACATTCTTACCGAAGATTTGAGAGATATGTGAAAATGAGATGTTGGTTTTGGATTTTTATTGGGAGTAAGGATAAAATAGTGAGTTTGGTGAAAGTGGAGGGTACAGGGTCAATGAAGGGGGGGTAAAAAAAAAGCATGCAAGTATAACTGTTGTTGATACTAGTATTTTAGTACTACTACTCTGGAGAAGCTTCACCTATTGTAATCCTCAATTTTAAGACCGAAACTATTATTTTCAGTGATAAAAAGGTTCACTCAGTTCACCGACCAATATAAATTTAAGAAAATAGTTTTAGAAATATATGTTAAAAAACTGACAAGTGATAAGGCAGGGTGCCAATGGAGAGTCAAAAACATGGCAGATTGGGGGGGAAGCTACACCTTGGAGCGCTTCAACTAGATGCACGTTTGAATGAATCCAACCCACCCCAGTTATAAATAAAGCTAGATAGTAGTACTACTAGTGTACTAAGCAGCAACCCGAGGGATGCATTTAATTGCTTTGATTTTGGAATTTGAGCACCAACAGGATCCACTTTTTATTGAAGTTTATTGAAAACGTGATTGCCTGCTGAATACTAAAATGAAGTGAAAATAAGTGTTATAAGTACTCCATATTAAAATTGCATATCAGCAAAACACACATGAAAAAGAAAAAGTCCTAGATTTTTGTCTGATTACATATGGTTTAGTATGATTCATCTCTTCACACTCAAGCACATTTGGAAGACGACAGCACGCACATCTTGACAAGGTGTATAAAAATGGTCAAATTAGTAAGCTAAAAGAAATATCCGTAGTGTATTTTAGCTTTAAATTTAAAAGTAGACAGGCTAAACTCTTTATTTATACTGTAATAGGTTAAACTCAATTTTTGGTTCGCAACAATAAACAATGCATGTATGTGGTACTCTACCGATAAATTAAATTGAAGTGAGATTAACCATCAAATTCAAGTGCTTTACACATCGTGTGGGAATTAGGAAACTCGAGGATGGGCCAAAAAAGATGGTCAGTTCAGTGTGATATTCACAAAATGTAATACTAATAGAGAGGGGAGACACAGCATAAAAAGAAGGAGGGGACCGTAGGCCATGTGTCTTTTACTTTTCCCACTAACTAATTAATTAGAGAAAAAACAAAGGTCTCTTCAATCTAGATAAATCAACGGTGAGATACTCATCATAAACTCTTATATCTCCCCTAGAGGAAGAACTACAGATTTCTAAAAGCAAAGAATTCTACTTCTATTCTATACAATACATAGCTCTGCTTCAAAGCCCAAGTCCCAACCAACCCCCTTCTATTTCAAATACTACTAAACCCAAAACGGCAAAACCCACCATTTGCTAGGCTGAAGCAACTTCCATATTTTTCACAATGAGTAAACCCAAAACCCAAAGAAAGCCTACCATTACCAAGCATGTGATTGTGAGCCAAAAAGAAAACCAAAAGCTACAGAAAACAGAAAAACAACCCTCTTGGGCAGTGGTGAGAGGTCTATTAGCTTGTAGAAATGTTCAAATTCAACAACAACATCAGAAGGAAGCACCACAACCACAACCTCAGCCCGTGCCGGAAGTAAAACCACCGAAGAAGAAAAAACTACAAGAACAGAGAAAGCTGCAAGAAGAAAGAATCTCAGAAGAAAACAGCAAGAAATCCAAGAAGCTGAAATGTTCAGGTTCTCTTTGCAACAACACCGGTGTAATGGCAAAACCCGAAACATCAACTCCAGAAATTTACAAGAAAAAGGCGTCAACGTCACTAAGTGGATGCAAAAACAACGAGTCTGGTTCTAGCAGATCCATGAAAGCTCCTTTGAAAGAACTCAACGGAACCATATCAACTTCTTCTTCTTCACTCTCAGCGGTATCTTCTTCTAACTCTTCCAGCGGCGGATCTTTCAGGTTTAGAAGACTCTCCGGTTGTTACGAATGCCGTATGGTAGTAGACCCTGTTCTCGGTTTCACCAGAGACCATTCTCTTAGAACCACCATTTGTTCTTGTCCTGATTGTGGTGAAATCATGAAAGCTGAAAACCTTGAACATCATCAAGCCGTCAAACATGCAGGTATTTCTTTTTGCTACAGTATCCATCGATTTTGTCTGACCGACAACCTTATTGTTATTGTCTCTAATAATGTTTTATTGCGTGTTTTTTTTGTTATGGTTGTGCATTTCAGTTTCTGAGCTGGGACCAGAAGATACAAGCAAAAACATAGTTGAAATAATATTCCACTCAAGCTGGTTAAAGAAACAATCACCAGTATGCAAAATCGACAGGATTCTTAAAGTCCACAACACACAGAAAACCATTAGCAAATTCGAAGAGTACAGAGATTCAATAAAATCGAAAGCAACAAAGGTTTCAAAGAAGCACGCGCGGTGTATAGCAGATGGGAATGAGCTACTAAGATTTCACTGCACAACGTTTGTTTGCTCTTTAGGTTTAAACGGTTCATCCAACCTTTGTAACTCAACGTCGCAATGCAATGTGTGTGGGATAATAAAGCATGGTTTTAAGGTGAGTAATGGAGGTGGTGATGGTAATGGTATATTGACGACTGCAACGAGTGGTAGGGCTCACGATAAGGCTTGTTGTGAGAGTGGTGATGAGAAGAGGGCGATGTTGGTTTGTAGAGTGATAGCAGGGAGGGTGAAGAAGAACATGGAAGGTGGGAATAGTAATGGGGTGATGGAAGAGTATGATTCGGTTGGTGGAGCTGTTGGAGCTTTTTCTAATTTGGATGAGTTGTATGTTCACAATCCACGAGCTATTTTGCCTTGCTTCGTTGTAATCTATTCAGGCTTTTGATCTATCTATGTTGGATTTGGGGTTACTCAACTTTCTTTGTAATCTCATCACTGTTTTCCTTTTTTAGATCATTTGAGTTTTAGCATTAATTGTTTAGTTAAAC
Organism: Astragalus membranaceus; assembly: GCA_039519185.1. Taxonomy (NCBI): domain Eukaryota; kingdom Viridiplantae; phylum Streptophyta; class Magnoliopsida; order Fabales; family Fabaceae; genus Astragalus; species Astragalus membranaceus. The sequence goes on along the minus strand of CM076848.1, from coordinate 41,293,573 downwards.
TTGGTTAGTTAGTAAGTACAGATCGGTTTCTGTTCATTTTTGTATGCGTTTGTGGGTATCCCTCCCTCTCAATCAATGGTAAACTTATTCTAGGATTGTATATTTCAGGAATCTTATAATAAGCATGAACTGGCATGACATGGAAATTTTTGGTGAACTTTTGTGATTGGCAAATGGAAATTTTTAATTCATCCATTATAATCCATTAAAAAAAATATCCAATCTATTCATTTCCCACCCTACTACTATCATATTGAAGTGCTTCATAGAGTAATAGTTTAGTTTAGGCATAAAAGTATAAAACCACCATGTGTGGTGTCTTATATATTATAATAAGGCAGGCTACCTACCTATCTCACGGTGGGGCGTGTGATCTAGATATGTGAGGTGCATTTCCATCGAATCTGGAACAAGTCATAGCACTAGTTGACTCTTGTTTTGTACTCATTGTATTATCATTAAGATTTTCCTCACCTTTCTAGCACAAAGTTTAGCAACTCAGAATGGGCATAGCAAGAGAAAGTCGAATGTTAAAACGCAGGTTTTTTCACACATAAAAACAAGCAAAAGAAAACAAAGCACTTAATTAAAAACTGTTTTATTGGACACACTAATGCTTTGACACGAATAAGTAGCCACGTCAGCAGATGTTGTTACATATATAGTGTATGTACTGGTCACAGTTAGCTAGCTCTTTATCATCATAACCAACTAAATAAGGCGCGAAAAGAGTGGGGATAAAAGAATTCTGGCGTGGGGAAGTTCGCGGTAATTTTTGGAAACCGTGAAGGAATCAGAACTTGGCATGCCATGTTATGCTTGTGAAGATGGTAACAAAAAGAAAAGCTCATGAAGGTAGTGTGGGTGCAATGATTAAAAAGGAAATAAAACGTAGCATGAGAAATTCCATGGAAGACTAGCATGGATGAGACGGGGACGTTGCACAGTAATAAGTCGGCCTTATACAGGCCACTACTAACACCTAACAGTGATAATGAGTACTACTACGTGGGTGGGGCTCACCAATTAATCTTCTTATACTGGGCCCACTAATGTCCTAATTTTTTCCTAGTGTTGATGATGATGGGTCTGATTCATATGGTTTGGACTTTGGTAGCAGTTTATTCCTAGGACCACTTTATCTTCCTACGCCATCATCCTAAGTGTCTTCTTCGTTTGGAGGTAGAATATTAAGAACAATTATTCATGTGGTTGCAAACTCTCTTTCAAACGAATCTCAACGTTTAACTTCGAGTGGTTAACGCACTCCATCTAAAGGGACAATTTCTACTAATATCCAAATTTAATCTCTGGCAATGGAAGTTGTTGAATTCCAAATTAACCAGCACTCTTTTTCTCTAGACACCGGAAGGAGGTCGAAGATCTGTAGGCAAATAATTTGTCGTTCTAAACTATGAAACACAGGTTGCTCTCCTAATTTAGGTGCCCCCAATTCACTGTTCAACCTTTAAAAGATGTTTTTTTTTGGATACAAGAACGGAAGGAGAACTGAATTAATCTCCTTTGGCCATGCCATTCTGAAAATAAAGTCAAAATCCCTGCATAAATTATCCTTTTTTCTAACTTTTCCGTACATATGGTCGTCAAGTACAGGACTATAATGATGCAAAACATAACAAAAGATCTGCGGTTCTGAAAACATGTTGCATATCAAAGGACGTGCGATGTATTATCATTCTTTCCCACTGACAAGGTAATCAAAATCACCTCTGATGGAATAATAAAAATGTAGTATATATTTCCAAATTATAGAGCAATTCATACAAGATTAGCTAACTCAAAACCAAAAGTCTTGTCACTTGACTGCTGGGTCCTGATTTAACAAAAGAATTTGCAGAACTCAAAATATTTGGCATTAAAACCCAAGCAATAATTAAGTTGTATACATTATCCTAGCAGTCAAGCCTAACAATTTTTTTGTAATTATTGATTCATAGTTAATGTTAGTGCATACGGGCGCGCGCATAGTTGCACACACATGCGTTTGGATAATTGGATCATCCGCAGCAGTTGCACCAATGTAGCACCTAAAGAGCCATTGGATCTTGGATTCAAAATATCCTACAAGCACCACTACAGCCGTTGCAGAGGATCCAAATCCCGCATAAACAAACATATTAATCTCTTGTATTATCATACCTTGACTTGCTTTAGAAATATTTATTAAGAGAATTCACCATTAGAAAATATAACAAGATATGCAAATCTCACCACATGCTAATCAGAATGAAGCTTTTCAAAGAAACGCTGAGAATGACAAGCTGCTCAACCACGCTAAATAATGGGCTGGACTGATAACTTCTGCAAATAACAATGACTTGCAATACTAGTGTTCAAAAAGGTCAAGTAAATATAGAAATCTAGAAGTAAAGAGCACAAATATAGCTATTAAAACAATGACGAGTTCTAAGGTAAGTGGTGAAGGTACCACCTCTGATATTGACCAAAATTAAGTTCTCAATTCTCATTAACCCGTTTCAATGAAACCTTGTCACAAAAAATGGTTAATTGAACTAGTAAGTGGTATATGGCTAAGCGTCATATAGTTGATATGTGTTAAATAGAGACGAAGAATAGAGAGACGATATTGGTCACGCAGTTCGGCCAATGTTTGCCTACGTCTGCGACTACAGGGTAGCTGTAGTTCCATCTTATTAACTGTATATGTTGTTGTGTAAAGAGTACAAGCACTAATGAGTTTAAATAGACTATACTATATGAAAACCTAACGGGCCTGGGCCGAATACACATATAAATAAATCTACTATTTACACCACATCTCAACACTCCCCCTCAAGCTGGAGCGTATAGATTGTAGGCATCCAGCTTGTCACATATGTAAGTTATCCTTGGTCCTCGAAGAGCTTTTGTGAAGATGTCTGCCAATTGATCATTAGAACCAACAAATGAAGTAGCAATGTCGCCGGACACAATCTTCTCACGAACAAAGTGACAATCAACTTCAATGTGTTTGGTTCGCTCATGAAAGACTGGATTGGACGCAATATGTAGGGCTGCTTGATTATCACAGATGAGACTCATAGTGCCTATTTTACAAAAACGCAACTCTTGGAGAAGATGTTTCAGCCACGTGAGCTCCTGAGTGGTAAGAGCCATAGCCCGATATTCAGCCTCAGCACTGGATCTGACAACAACATTTTGCTTTTTACTTTTCCATGAAATTAGATTTCCACCAATAAGAACACAATACCCAGATGTGGACCTTCTATCAAAGGGGCAACCAGCCCAATCAGCATATGTGTAAGCGACAATATTTGAATCACCTCTATCCGTGTAAACAAGACCTTTTCCAGGAGCTCCCTTGATATACCTCAGGATTCTAACAACGGCATCCCAATGACTGTCACAAGGAGAATTTAGGAATTGACTCACCACACTAACAACATATGAAATATCTGGCCTCGTCATGGTCAAGTAATTTAACTTTCCAACTAGCCTCCTATACCTTCCTGGATCTGAAAATGGCTCCCCCTGATCTGGTAGGATCTTGACATTAGGATCCATAGAAGAGTCAATTGGCTTGCAATCCAGCATTTTGGTTTCTTCTAAAATATCCAAAGCATAATTTCTCTGGGAAATAGCAATCCCTGCTTTAGAATGAGCTACCTCAATGCCAAGAAAGTAACGTAACTTTCCAAGATCTTTGACCTGAAAGTGGTGGACTAGATGTTGTTTAAGTCCTGCAATCCCATCAAGATCATTACCTGTAATGACAATATCATCGACATAGACAACCAGATAAATACATTTGTGAGAGGAGAACTTATAAAAGACAGAGTGGTCAGCTTCACTCCGAATCATGCCATACTCTTGAACAACACTACTGAATCTCCCAAACCATGCTCGAGGGGATTGTTTAAGACCATACAAGGCTTTGTGAAGTCGACAGACATACCCACGACACTCTCCCTGAGCAACAAAACCAGGTGGTTGCTCCAGATAAACTTCTTCTTCTAGATCTCCATGGAGAAACGCATTCTTGATGTCTAGTTGATACAATGGCCAATGTCGCATTGCAGCCATAGAAATGAATAGACGAACAGAAGCCATTTTAGCCACCGGTGAGAAAGTATCACTGTAATCAAGGCCAAAAACCTGAGTATAGCCCTTAGCAACGAGGCGTGCTTTCAGACGATCAATACTCCCGTCTGGACCAACTTTGACAGTATATACCCAACGACACCCAACAATAGATTTACCAGGAGGAGGCGGCACAAGAGTCCATGTCTGGTTAGATTCTAAGGCTGTCATCTCATCAATCATAGCTTGTCTCCAACCTGAATGAGAAATAGCTTCCTGCGTGGACTTAGGAATGGTGATGGAAGAAAGAGCAGAGACAAATGTATAATGCGAAGGTGATAAGCGGTGATAGCTGAGGAAATTATAAATAGGATGAGGGTTACGGGTGGAACGTGTACCTTTACGCACTGCAATAGTAGGGTCTTCTGACTCGGGAGGCGGATCCGGAGTAAAAGAGGGAACCGGGGCAGGAGATGAGTCAGTAGGATCTTCGGTAGGAGGTGGGTCGACAGGAGGGAGACGAGCACGGCGTTGATAAGTTTGCAAGGGGGCGGGACTAGAAGGACTAGGAATTTCCGTAGGAGAGGGATGATCTATCTGGTCAATGATGGGTGAGAGAGGAACTACCGGGACAATGTTAGGAATAGGTAATACTTGAGAGACAGACTCAGACTCAATGGGAGATGCAAAGAAGGGAGCATCCTCAAAGAAGGTGACATCAGCAGACATGTAGAAGCGATGTGTGGAGGGACAGTAGCATCGATATCCTTTTTGAACTCTTGAATAGCCAAGGAAGACACACTTAACTGCACGAGCAGACAATTTATGAATAAAACAAGTGGATCCGAAGACTCGAGGAGAGATACGGAACAAGGGCTCATCGGGAAACAATATGGAAAGAGGAACTCTATTCTGGATAGCAGAGGATGGCATTTTATTAATCAAGTGCCCTGCAGTGAGGACAGCATCCCCCCAAAATTTCAAAGGAACATTAGCATGAATAAGTAAGGTGCGTGCTGTTTCAATTATATGACGGTTCTTACGTTCAGCAATCCCATTTTGTTGTGGGGTATGGGGACAAGACGATTGATGTATGACGCTATTTTCAACCATAAAAGAATTAAATGATGTAGAAAAATATTCTTTCGCATTATCACTGGGTAAAGTGCGAATAGAACAACCAAATTGATTTTTGATTTCCTTAAAGAAATTTTGAAAAACACCAAGAAGTTCAGATCTATCCTTAAGTAGGTAGATCCACGTACATCTAGAAAATTCATCAATAAAAGTGACAAAATATCTATGTCCTACAACTGAAGTGACTCGACTCGGTCCCCATACATCTGAGTGAAGAACATCAAAAGGAGAACAAGCTTGAGACTGAGTACTGCTAGGGAAGGAGGAGCGAACATGTTTCCCAAGCTGACAAGATTCACAATCTAATGACTGCAGATGAGACAAATTAGGAACCATAACTTTGAACTTCTTGAGACTTGGATGACCTAACCGACGATGAAGAAGACTGGGGGACTCTATAGTAGAAGTGGAGGCAATTGTAGATGAAGGATGGATGGGCTGGAGGTAGTAAAGTCCATGTGACTCATATCCTGTACCAATCGTCCGCTTCGTACTCCGGTCCTGTATAACAAAATAATCATCATCAAAAGTTACAGAACATTTTAGGCTTCGAGTGAGACGACTAACTGAAATTAAATTAAATGGGCAATTGGGAACAAGTAGAACATTGTCAAGGGGTAAGGATGGAAGAGGAGTGGCTTTACCAATGCCACTAGCTTTAACTTTTGATCCGTCGGCGACGGTAATATAATGTGGGGTGTTAGGTTGGGATATTTTGGACAAAAGAGATGGATTACCAGCCACGCAATCGGAAGCTCCAGTGTCCATAATCCAGGAGTCAACAGGTGATGATTGAGAGAAACAGACTGTAGAATTACCAGAATGAGCAACTGTTGTTGATGATGAAGCCTGAGAAGTCTTATACTGCAGGAATGCCTTATACTCCTCGTCAGAAAGAACATTTTGTTTAGTGCTTCTCTGTTCAGAATCATTAACCTGAGTCACATTTACTGGTTTCTCTGGAAAGCCATGAAGGGAATAACACTTGTTTTCAGTATGACCAAGTTTCTTACAATAAGTGCACTAAGGACGTCCTCCGACACGACCTCCTCGACCACCCCCACGACCACGACCGCGTCCCCCACGACCTGCAAAATTAGAAACAAGAGCAGAAGATTCTATGTTAGTCTGAGATCCATTCCCTCCAGTTCCTTCCAATCCAGGAAGACGTATGAGACGCCTGATAAGATCCTCTGTTGAGGGAATGTCTGATGCAGAAAGAATGTTGCTCCGTACTGACTCATACTTTTGATGGAGACCATGAAGAACATAGATCATACACACATTATCTAATTTTTCAAGCATCTTCTTCGGGTCATTGTCGGTCACAAGGAGCTTGAACTCATTTGCTGCTGACTGAGCTTTATTAGCATATGTCATGATGTTATCTTCTGTCATCTGAAGGGTGGCTAAATTATGAATAACACCATAGAGACGCTGGATATCATTAGAATAAACATTCTTAGCCTTCTGCCAAATATCATAACAAGTGGTGTATGAACGATAATGGACCAGCAACGAGGGTTCAATGGATTGCCACAAAAGAGAGACCAATTGACAATCTGCTTGTTCCCAATCTTCACACAAATCCTTACCAATCTCTGTAGAATTCTTAGTAAGGTGATCTAAAAGCCTTTGTCCCATAAACCACATTTTGACAGAGGCAGACCAATTCAAATAATTATCACCATTGAGTTTCTCCGTTGTTATAGAGGGATTGCCGGAGAAAGCATAAGACACGAGACTCTTACCTGTCGATTCATATTTGTTTTTGTCATTTTCTGAAGTTGAACTCATTTTTGACAATAATAGGAAGGCTAACCACAATCAGAGAGGAGCAGTACAAACGCGTGGTACGGAATGAACAGTAACGCCGTACGGACAAACAGGACCACCGTACGGATGAACGGTACGGCGTACGGACGAACAGCAACACTGTACGGACAAACAGTGATCTGCGTACGGATAAGCAGGGTGCCGTACGGATGAACAGTGATTTCCGTACGGAATGAACAGTGGCGTCGTACGCAATGAACAGTGACGCTGTACGACTGAAAGGGGCTGTATGACTTTCGTAGCACCTAGGGCCGTTGAGGATGAACAATCAACGGGACAGCTAGGGTTCAATAGCATGACGGCGCGACGACTAGGTTTTCAGACCCAGTGATCATAGGCTTTGATACCATGTTAAATAGAGACGAAGAATAGAGAGACGATATTGGTCACGCAGTTCGGCCAATGTTTACCTACGTCTGCGACTACATAGTAGCTGTAGTTCCGTCTTATTAACTGTATATGTTGTTGTGTAAAGAGTACAAGCACTAATGAGTTTAAATAGACTATACTATATGAAAACCTAACGGGCCTGGGCCGAATACACATATAAATAAATCTACTATTTACACCACATCTCAACAATATGGAACTGAAATTGATTAAATAAAACAAGTCGTAAAAATTACAAGTGGTATAAATACTATTGAAAGTAGAATTGAGTTTACCTTTTTAACTTTTGTTGGGGGTGGCAAGGATGTGTTAAATCTCATGGCAACAGCCAACGGCAGGCAGGTATTAGAAGGTAATCAGATTGAACTGCCTCATTCATTGTACTCAATATTTTGTTCTTCGGTGTAGTATATTCCATCTGAATGTTGTTTAAAACTTGATACTTCCGTGATATTACTTTTTAATTAAACCGATGCAATCACCAAAACATAAAGACTGCCTTTCACAGTTCAGATTTCAGCCACGTGTCATTCCTTATAAGCGAAACAAGTCAGTGAATCATCTGGAAACATTTTAAGTATGAGAGTTAAGCTAGCTGAATCGCTGAACCAAGCCATTCACTGAACTGGCATTCTCAACTTGAGATCTCAATCCAGCTTTTCCCAGCTCCTTTCATGCCTACTCTTTTGACAGCATCTCTGACTTTGCTTAAACTATCCCACATTCCAAGAGCTGCATAGACATTTGACAGCATTATGTACACAGAAGCATCTTCTGGCCAGTTAGCTAGAAGATGCTCAGCAACAATATTTGCAAGATGTCGGTTCTTGTAAGTCCCACAGGCACCAAGCAAGGAGCACCATATATTTTTGTCAGGCTTAAATGGCATGTCGCTAATCAGTTTCCCCGCTTCTTCGAAACGTCCTGCTTGACCAAGTAGATCAACCATACAATTGTAGTGCTCTGGGCATGGTGTCAATCCATAATCTGTTTCGATAGAATTAAATACAACCCATGCCTCATCAACTAGGCCAGCATGTCTACAAGCAGTAAGAACACCTAGAATGGTGATTTCGTTTGGCTTTGTACCGGATTCTATCATCTTATGCAGAAAACTAATTGCTTCATCCGCTCTTCCATTTTGTGCACATCCCACAATAATACCCGTCCAACACATGGTATCAATTTCCGAAAGACAGCTAAACAAAGCTAAGGCATCCTCAATGTCCCCACATTTTGCATACATATCAATTAGAGCAGTTGTAATAACCTTCTCTGATTCATACCCTTTCTTCAGACAGCAAGCATGAATTTGCTTTCCACTTCGATGAGATGCCAAACTTGAAGAAACTTTCAGAACAATTGAAAGAACAAAATGGTCAATCTGAAGACACAAATGAACCATATCCATGAAGAGGGACAAAGCTAACTTATCTAAGCCAGCTTTAGCACAACCAGCAATCAAACTAGACAAAGCCACAGCATCTTTATCTGGCAACCTCTCAAACAATCTTAATGCATTATTAATACTACCCTGTTTTGCATATAGATCAATAAGTATGCTTCCAACGACACAATCTAACTCATAGCCACTAGTGATGACCAATCCATGCACTTGAGATGCCAATCTCAAGTTATGGAAGTAGATGCAGATCTTCAAAGCAATACTAAAGGTATAAAAATCAAACTGTACACCAAAATTATGCATATGAGAAATTAGGCGCTGAGCCTTTGCATAATTTTCATTGGCAACATACCCAGAAAGCATAGAATTACAAAGTGCAAAGCTTTCGAAAACAGGAGAGTTCCCAAAGAATTGTTCGAAAATCTTCACTGCTTCATCCAATAGCTTGCAATTTGAATACATATCAATCAATGCCGATATACAATAACTACTAGATTCAAACCCTGACTTGATAATACTGCAATGAATCTGCCTCCCTGGGGTTAACTCCCCACAAAGAACGCAAGCTTTGAGGGCACTCGGGAATGTGAATTCATCCAGTTTAAGGCCCCTCACATGCATCATAGAAACAAATTGCAATGCAAGGGGACTAGCATTATCTGCAATACCAGCAATGATACTATTCCAAGATACAATATCTGGTTCCGGCATTTGATCAAACAGTTTCAGGGCATCATCAATCAAACCTTGTTTAGCATGTCCTAAAATAAGGGTGTTCCATGAAGTAGAATTTTTACACGGCATTTCATAGAAAACTCGTTGGGCATCCCTTAAGCTCCCACATTTGACGTACATATCCAAGAGAGCATTCATCAGAACGGTATCAAAATATAACTTAGCTTGATATATGTGTTGGTGAACCAACTTGCCCAAGTCAACATTTCCCACGAGACCACACGCTTTGAGAACCGTAGAGTACAAGAAATTATTGGGCTGCTCTGTTTTGGATTCCAGCATCTCATTGTAGAGTGTTAGAGCCTCGTGGGGCCTGCCAGAATTAGTGAATGCAGAGACCATTGTTGTCCAAGAAATTATGTTCCTATTAGGCATTTCGTCGAAAAGGTTTCGTGCATCGTTGAAACTGGAACATTCTGCATAAACAGAGATCATGTTGTTTAAGAGAAAAAGGTGATTAAAAAGGCCAGATTTTATCATGTATGAATGGAGTGAATTTGCATGTTTTATTGCTTGAAAGCGTTTGCAATAGCGCAAAGCGAATTGGATTTGGCTTATGTTCATTGCTGACCCATCACACATTCAATTACCCAACTGTGACCAAGGCTGAGAAGACAACCTTCGAAACGAGAGGGCAGGTTCTGCGCGTTTTGCAAAAATGTTACCGTGGTGTTTATTTGAAATTCTGTCTAACCAGAAAAATGTCCAGTTAGTTACACCTCCAAGACTTCTTAAAATTGTGAAAAGACCAAACGACCCCTATTTCATGCATTTTTTTGAGTCTGAAAATTTTACATAAACTTAACTCAGTTCACGGAGATACAATTTTTTTCTGCAACATGGATAAGAACTAAATCAATGCATGACCACGTGAATTGAGTTCACTTATGTTTAAGTGATTTCAATTCACTCAAACATAAGTGTTCATGTATGTTGATAATAAATATTTTTGGTTTTGAATGAACTAAGTTCACATATTTTAGACTAGTCAAATTTGAGGTAGCGAAATAACAAGGGTTATAGGTTGATTAGTCGAGGCCTTAGAAGTTAGAAGCATTAATTAGGCTGGTTTTTCTGGTTCATTGGACTTATAGAGTGTTGCGGTGGACTTATATATAGTTATCGACATTTGAGTATCAAAGATGATTCAGAAGAATTATTGGAGTTCATCGAAAAAAATTGAAGAATTATCGCTGCACCATGATTTTTAGAGCAAGCGACAAAAGATAAGCACAAGCACGCACTGAATCTGTTGAACAACTCAACTCTAGGGACATTATGCAAATTTGAGATATGTCCGCCAACTTAGGGGTGTGCTTACTAATGGAAGCCAAGATTCTATCCATTAACAAAGTGTGTTTTGAGTGTATAAAAGATATTTGAATCCCAATTATGATCATAATATCATTTTTGCTTTCTCAAAACTATAATAATGAAAGAAATAGAGAGAATCTTCACCCTACTAGTACTAATGGTTTGCTTATTAGCCAATAGCTACTAGTACCCATGGTAGCCCATGACAATTTGGTCGGAATGGTAGTAGAATCTAGAGTGCCTGTACCCGAGGCCACAATATTTGGGCGGGTAAATACCCACCCACCATGGGTACTTTTTGCAGATGCTCAATGGCACGGGCCAAATTGTTATGTCTACTACTCCGTCTATTTCTTTTCTTTTGATGCTTTAGCCTCTAAACTTTATTCCAAAACTTTTGAAGTTTTATAACCCCAATGCTATTTTAACCATTTTTTCCAACAATACCCTTAATAAATCAATAAACAATTACAATTAACTTTTTAATAAACACATATACCAATACTATTTATCTCTCCTAAATATTTTTGTTATGCTAAGTTTCCATGAGGAATTACACTATCCTCAATGTTGCAATTATCATATGAACAAATGGTAGAAGATTCCTTTAGGGTATATTTGGGAGGGGGTTTTGGGAGGGGAAGAGAGGGGAGGACATATTTTTAATTCTAAATTGAGAAGACTATAAAATGTCTTCAAATATAAATGAAGTGTTATTAAAATTGTTATATTATTATCTACCAAGTGATTCTTTTATTTTTTTTTAAATCTCAAATATATATTAAAATATAGACAAATCTTTTTCAAGCCCTCCCCTCCTTTCCCCTCCCAAACCCCCCCTCCCAAACATACCCTTAAATCTGATTCTAAAAATTTTGATAAATCAGATGATGAAGTTTCATTCATCTATTGCATGTCCTATAGTTGCAGTTTTACAACTAGAAGATGAAAAGGTTCCTATAGATGCGGTAGCAGTTTTACAAGCAGAAGATGATAAATACGGGTATTTTAGTCTATGTCTTATCTACTTATTGTTTTCTTATTCCTTATTCATATGTTAAAACATCAAAAGAAAAAGAACGGAGGGAGTAGCAACATTCTCTTCGACACTTCTCCCTCAACACTCAATGATTGGATGAAATTCACGTGGACTCCACCATTTAGGAATGTGGACCCACTAACTTGATGAGACCCAGATAAATTTCACCCAATTATGAAATGAATGTTTGTGCGAGAGTATAAAAGAGAATGTGGTTCTAGCAGTTTTCTAGACTTGTTTATTGCGTTTTAGCTTTTAAAGCAAGTGTTATTTGTGTTGAATGTTTAGTTTTCAAAATAAGAAATTGTTTCGTAAAACAGTATTACAAAACAAACCAAACAAGTTTAAGCTATGAATATTTTAAAAACTCAAACAGATTTTAAGAACAGCATAAAAAAGGCCCTTATTTTTTTATTTGTTGACAACACCCATATGTTTTGTCTCTTAAGGGTATGCAATAGACAAATCTTTTTCAAGCCCTCCCCTCCCAAACATACCCTTAATTCTAAAAATTCTGATAAATCAGATGATGAAGTTTCATCTATTGCATGTCCTATAGTTGCAATTTTACAATTAGAAGATGAAAAGGTTCCTATAGATGCGGTAGCAGTTTTACAAGCAGAAGATGATAAATAAGGGTATTTTAATCTATGTCTTATCTACTTATTGTTTTCTTATTCCATATTCATATGTTAAAACATCAAAAGAAAAAGAACGGGGGGAGTAGCAACATTCTCTTTGACACTTCTCCCTCAACACTCAATGATTGGATGAAATTCATGTGGACTCCACCATTTAGGAATGTGGACCCACTAACTTGATGAGACCCACATAAATTTCACCCAATTATGAAATGAATGTTTGTGAGAGAGTATAAAAGAGAATGTGGTTCTAGCAGTTTTCTAGACTTGTTTATTGCGTTTTAGCTTTTAAAGCAAGTGTTATTTGTGTTAAATGTTTAGTTTTCAAAATAAGAAATTGTTTCGTAAAACAGTATTACAAAACAAACCAAACAAGTTTAAGCTATGAATATTTTAAAAACTCAAACAGATTTTAAGAACAGCATAAAAAAGGCCCTTATTTTTTTATTTGTTGACAACACCCATATGTTTTGTCTCTTAATGGACCTATCACCTATCATTTATGTTGGCCTTGTGTATATGAAATTGGGGGTCCTCTTGTGCGACACCATCAACTAGTAATAGACACTGCCTCCAGATTCAACTATTGATATTGTGCATTCAAGATATGATGCTCAATTTCCACCACACCTTTGCTAATCCTTTCATCTGAAGAAAGGATGACACTTGAAAGATACTGAACGGAAAGAGTAATCTCGCATTCTCGCATTCAAAGCTGACAATACTACAGCAGTGAACTAGTAGTACATATCATTCCTAAAAATGAGATCATTATTCAAAGAAACTTCACCTGTTATACGCACCTCTGGCCTCAATTATACAAAATCAGTAACACTGGTATGCAGTATTATTCACTGTGAAGCTTATAACAGTCTAAATATACGAAGAAAAGGAACAATATCAACTTAGACACCTATATGATCTCCTTAAGAGGCACCAACTCTATCTCGCGGAATCAGACGCAATTCTGAACCATGCTTAAGGAAGACATTGCCTGAAAATATGAAATATACAGCATGTCAAGAAAAAAGATAATAACTATCATCAACCTATATTACTTTTGTTCAATGTCATGATAATCCTTCTTTAGGTACCCACAATTACGACTCCAAAGTGGAGTCCAAACCATGTGAATCAACCAGGCTCAACATAACCATTTCAAGTATATTTTTTTTTAGGAAACCATTTCAAGTATATTGTTAGAATTTATGAAAATCATCTCTTAATATATTGATTGTATCTCATAGTAATTTGACTTCGGAGTACATTATATTATGATTTACTTCTTTTTAAATAAAGGATAAGAGTCTGGTATTAATATAACTAGGAATTGTGTTTTGTCTTCACTCTTCAGTAACATTATCCCACACATTATCTCTAAAGCACCATTGACTTAAGTTAAGTTATATTCATGATTTGCTTCCTTTTTAATAAAAATGAAGAGTCTAGTATTAATATAAACAGAATTTGTGTTTTTGTCTCAGCAACATTATCCAACATTTTATCTCATATAAAGCCCTATTGATTTAAGCATAGTTAGATTCTATTCTCTCCTTTTTCCTCTATCTATACTTAAAATTTCAACATATATCATCAAGTTTAATCATAATAATTCGAAATGTTTGGATGATATTTCTTTCATAATCGCTTTTTGGAATAATTATTTAAGTAGTAATTTGTAGTGAACAATCGTAAACCATATTTGGCAAGGAAAATATGATGATTCTTTGAACACCGTCCCATGTTAAAAAAACATAGAGTATAAAGCATAGTCATACCTGCACTCTGCTGGGGATTTATGCCAACACCATCTGCATGCAAGCAAAGCAGTGAATATGAAATGTAGCAAATCTAAGATGGATATAACTATATAAGACAGGCTTTCTTAGTGAAACTTTGACAATCAATAATATGCATACACAAAAGACTCGTAAATGTTGTAGCTTTGCATTCCTTGGGTTCACACTAGCATTGGTAGGGCATAACATTCACATATTCCTTTTCTTTAATGAAGCAAATGCCAAAGTTTCAACATATGACAGGCTCAAAAAACTAATTCATCAACCTGCCTCGTGAAATCTCAATCAATTTGAACTTTTTATTTTTTAGGAAGGGGGGATCCCATTTGCAATGTAATTTGAGATCTTAGTGAACATAAAAGCTGAGTTGACGATACAATGGTCAGATTTACCATCACTAATCTGGCACTACAATATACAAATGATGTGAATTTTGACTATATTTACCAGCATCTTAGCCAGAGCAAATAATGAACAACCCTAAAGACCACTTTGTTCAATCTATTCTAAAATCCACATTAACACAGCAAAAGAAAGGTGCTCCTGACAAAATTTGAACATCAGAAGTTCAAAACTTAGCACGTGCTATGGATTACAAATCACCTTGTAAAGTTACAAACCAGTACCCTAAACCAGAGCATATAATAAACAACCCTAATGACCACCTTGTTCAACCTAATCTAAAACCCACATTAACACAGCAATAAAAGGTGCTCCTTGAGAAATTCCAACATCAGAAGTTCGAAACTTAGCACATGCTATGGATTAGGATTACAAATCACCTTGTAAAATTACAAATTTCAAAACGTGTAACAGTTTAAAACTGCTCTAAATTACTTTAAGTCTGTAACAAAAATAAGCAAAAATATCTGAATATTTTCCAAAGTATTCAGCATGCAACAACACGCATGTCCACATCAGAGAAATGATGAATATCATATAACATGCAGATCACTGATCAAATAGTAATGAAGAAAAAAACTTGATCTACCCGAAAATAAAGGGGTTAATTAAATACCGTTGGTGATAATAGCGCTGGTCTGGGGAGGGACTTTGAATTCCTCAGCAGCAAATTTGAGAACGGCGGTAAAAGGTGCAGCCTCTGGAACGCTAAAGCTGAAACAATTTATGAAAATCGGGATTAAGAAATTAGATAACAAATTGTCGAGAATTAAGATGAAAATAAAAAGAAGCACGAGAGATATATAATACGAACACTTTGAAAGGTAACTTCGGATCGGAGGTTAGGGTCACTTTGAACGACACCTTTCCACCACCACCCGCCATTTTTTTTCACTTCTATCCTAACGATCTGCTCGTTCTACTATCAACAACACCGTCTCTCTTCAGCGTTGTTCCGTTGTAATTTTTCTTCAGCGTGTAACTCACGCAGCTGTCGTTTAGACATTAAAACGACATAACCAGGTGAGCCAACCAATCGCTGACGGACGGAACATAGTTCTTTAGGTTAAATTACATTGTTATCCCTCAACTTTTATTTAGTTTCCCTTTTTTTTTGTTTTTTTACAATTTTTAGTTTCATTTTGGTCTCATATGTATTGTCATTGTAGTTTTGGTCCTCAACTTACAAAATGAAACCAAATTAGTCTTTTTCTTTTTCTTATGACTAGTGCCGTGACCCGTGCGATGCACGGGGCCAAAGCTTTAGGGTCTACGGAAGTATTATAGGACCAAAATTAGATTAATAGTAATTGAAGTCAAATTTTAACAACTAAAAGTTATGTTTAAAAGATTCAAAAGGATAGTCAAATTTTAACAACTAAAAGTTATGTTTAAAAGATTCAAAAGGATGAAAGCGAAAGGAACGAAATCAGAAACAAAATCAAAACGAAATCAGAAAAGAAATGAAATCAAAATCAAAAAAAGAAAGGAAATCAGAAACGAAGATAAGAACAAAATCAGAAACGATTCAGAAATGAAATTAGAGACACAATCCAAATCGAAAAATAGAGAACGATTGCAGAAATTAAAGATGAAAATGGTGGAGCGGGATTGTAGATTGAAGATATGGGGGAGGGAGAGCGAGAGAGGAGAAAGATGATTTTTTTGGGTTTTTTAGTTTTGTAATTTTTAATTTAAAAATTAATTTATTTAAACTAAAATAAATATAAGTAATAAAATATATGAGTCAGAATGCCACGTGGACGCCACATCAATTAAAATGTCCATGTGGCGTGTCTAGTCATAATTTTTGTCAGCCCAACCAGCAATAATTTACGTGAGAGACTAATAATGAAAACCGTAAAATAAGATGGGGGCCAAAACACCTATTTCGATAATGTAAGGACTGAACTTAGAAAGGCCCAATTTTGTAGGGACTAAAAACATATTTTACCCTACATAATAATTGGGCTATAAGGGGTTAGACCATCCGCAAAAGATTTTAATATGTCAAATGATGGATTATAAGACACAAGCATTTCATCACACTTTATATATTTTGTTACAAAATTATTTCTTTTCACAAAATTGGTAATGGAGGAACAACATTCGAATATTTGAAGAATTACAAATTTTGTTGGACCTTAAAGTATCCCAAAACACACTGTCTAACGTCACATTTTACGTAATTTGTAACAAAATTAATTTTTGGTTTTATTAATCTAATTATGAAGAAATAGACTTCGGCTATCTGAAAAACTAAAATTTTTACCGAACCATAAAATACCCTCAAAACATAAAAATATGGATTATGGAGGAACATTTTGTTGTATCATAAATTACTCTATATTAAAAAAAATATGAAGGAAAAAAAAGAGGGATAAAAAGGGGAAAAAGAGAGAAGAATGTATTAACCTAATTATGAAGGTATAGACTTCGACTATTTGAAAAGCTAAAATTTTTACTGAACAATAAAATACCCTTAAAACATAAAAATATAGATTATAGAGAAACAAATTTTCACATATTTGAACAATTACATTTTTTGTTGCATCAGAAATTACTCTACATTAAAAAAAATACAATGGAAAAAAAAGAGTGATAAAAAGGGGGGAAAAGAGAAGGAGGGAGTTTTGGGGAAAGAAATAAAACAAAAATAAGGGAATGATTTTTTTGGGGAATAAAACAAAAAAAAATGGGAGGGGAAATGGCGCAAAAAAAAAGAGGGGAAGGGGAAATGGCGCCAAAAGAGAGGGAGGGGGGAAAATTTGGCGGGAGTATGACATCAGCGCCGATGTCATACTACCCCTGGATTTATATTTTAAGATACCAATCTAACATGGTTTACAAAATATAGGTCCACCTACCAACATGATGCAGCACAAATGGTAAATATTTAGGTCTTTTAACTATTTCATCATGGATTCGATTCCTGGCCGGTGTGTATGGAAAAATATTTGTTGGGAGATGTCAACCCTTAAATGGGTCTCTGATACCTCGAATGATTAGTCTCCACAGTTGTCGTGGAAGATACATTGATTCACCAAAATAAACTAAAATATATTCCATGTTACATAAAAGAATAGACCTCTTCCGTCTCAAAAAAATGTTAGCTACGCTGAAATAGGCAAACAGTATTAAACTAGTATCCCAAATAGGTAGCTCAATTAGCGAGCTAAGAGATACAAAATGAGTATAAGAAGGAGGTCCAGAATTCAAACCCTGGAAACTAATATTTCTTCTCATACTTCCAAAAAGGCCATGTCACATCTAAAAATTAAGCCCACGACAGGTCACAGGTCAGGTCCAGACCTGACACTCTCAACGTATGTCAGGCTCGACCCAATCTATTCTCATCCCAAGTTGGAACAATAAACATCAAATAAAATAAGATAAACTATTATAATTTAATAACCCGAATTAAGGCAACATCCTTAAAATTTAAGGGGTTATATTTTTCTTAACCACCCCTGTAACACCCCGATAAATTCTTACATATAGAATCACCGAAATGCACTAAATAACATACATCAGAGTAACTTCTTGTTATTGAAATATTGAACACAACTAAAACTTTCGATAATACATATCAAATGGTTATCTGAACCTCATAAACTTCCTGAAAATGCTTAAGTTTCAAAACTTAAGACTTGTACATAATCCTGGTGTTCAATACTCAAAACATAAAGTAGCGGAAACGATTTTACAACTTAAACAATGAAAGTTATACAATCGGTGACATAACTAAATAAAATACAAAGGGCTAAACAGGAAATCCAATTTCCAATAGTTCCATGAGTCGCACCGGCTAATCGTGCTTTGTCGCCTTTGCCTTCCCCTGCTTCTCTGTAAAAACCACAAATATGATGGGTGAGATAAACATTATCTCATTGAGTCCTATCGAGACCCCTTACTAACTCTAGCGGTTCATTATGCTTTGCTTTGAACTCGTGGCCCCAAAAGTAACCACGTGGAAATATATTAAGTTCTTGTAACCTTTATGCTCATGGCCCTCCTAAGCGACACATGAAGCATACAATGTTTTGTTCCATGATTTTAGCATAACACCTCAGCCTACCTATTTTATAGGCACTTCTTTGGCTTTGGTGAACCCATCCCGCTATTTCTAGTGGGGGAAACAGTCTTGAGTCTAGGTTTTGGGGCTCATGACTTCCCCTCCCCTAGTATGCTAATCCTCTAAGGGTCGTCACCCTTTTCCTCTTGTATTTATTATTTATACCATGAACAATGAGCAGTGAACAGTGAACGATGAACAATAACCAATGAGCAGTAAACCGTGAACCGTGATCAGTGAACTATGAACTTAATCAAACCATGAGCTTATGCTTAACAGTGAACTTGCACTTAACTTAGTCTTGTACTAACATGATCTTATTATTAGGTGATCTCACACGGCTTAGCTAAGGTTTACTCTTCTATCTTATCCTGATAATAATCCAGCCAGTCCAGCACAATACATCAATCACATTAAGCAATATCCATGGCATAAGCCTATCTCAATCACAAACATAGCATGACAATCAAATTCAAAACACATTCCATGTACCCGCATTGGGCCGTTCATAAAACCATGGACCACAAGGGTCGTTCTTAAAAATAGCGTGAACATAACGATGATCCAAACACAAGTAGTTTCCATGAATTACGGTTATATTGTCATCATATAACATTTGGAAGGGATTAGGATGGGTTTGGAATCAATTAGGAAGGCTTTGAACACATTTTTAAAATGTTGACAGAAGCATACGCACGACCCGTGCTTGATGGTGCACGGTCCGTGCGCGAAATCAACACTCAACAATCCGGTGAATCAGAAGGCAACGCACGACCCGTGCGCTGGGCGCACGGTCCGTGCCTGTCTCACAGACTTGCTGAAATGCCATTTCGAGCCCTTTTTCGAATCCGTTTCGTGTTCAAACTCCGTTTCGATCGATACCTAACTCATCAACCTTCAAAAAGAGAATATTATCCAGCCAAACAATCCACATATCAATCAACATAACAATTATAATAATCAGCCACAACCTCAATTAAACAATTACATAATTCTGCCTTAAAGCGGATTTTCGTAATACGACTCGACACTGATTTTTGTAAAACACGTGACCGAATCAGAATACATAGTACACATACATAAACACAGATTCCCTAGTGAGTATAGAACTCACCGATTTCACGACCTCGCGAGAAATCACGTCCTCACACGAAATGACCGAACCGTAACCTCTCGAACAATCCCCGTAATCACGTACTCACACCGAACTCGTCCGATACTCGAAACTGAACTTCGGAACAGCAACCAACACAAATCCAGCTACTGAACTTCCTCCTTGACTACGGAATTGGCGTCTCTCGAACTTTGGCGATTCGATCCAAAATTTGAGGAACCAACATTTCCAATTCCACATCCGTTTTCCAGCATCAGTGAGCAGTTTCGTAACACGCGTATCTTGGTCAAATCGTGGCCAAAACCCTTCAAACCAGTGCCCATTGTGTATATAATTTTATCTACTTTCTGATGGTCAAAGGTTCATACGCATGCATCCAGTAGCTTGGGAGATACACCCGAAACAAGGTGACTGGTCCAGGACAGTGCTTGATTCTGAATCCGAAACTTGGGGACATGATATCTCCTTCATTTCTCTATGAAATCATACGGTTCTTGTGCCCAAAATGAAGATCTTTGTGTCTAGTTTCCAGAGGGACAAGAATCACGATCATCGGAGCAGTGTACAGTGAGATACGATGAAAACAATGAAGGTGGTTCAGACGGGTTTCACCCAGAATTCTTGATTGACTTGATCATCATCATCCTCAATCACTTGCCATCACGAATTTGACACCATTTCGCCCACTCACCACTCCAGCTTCGACCCCAGCCTCTAAGTCAATATTTGAGAACTCTTAACCACCATGTAGCATCTAGTAACCTGCCACACCTCTCAACACCAACATGCATCCAAAATTCTCAAAACTCCACCTTTGCTACTTGAGAGCTAGGAGGTTCAGAAATGGCAGAAACTGAAAGGGAAGGAATGAGATGAAAATATTGGTACCACTAGCTGGAGAATGATCAGCTGGTTCTAATGGTGTAGAAAAAGGAAACATGCAAGAAGAATTGAAGAAGTTATTCTCTCTTCTTCCCTCTCTCTCCTCACGGTTTCTCTCTCTCTCTCTCTCTCTCTCTCTCAGCTCTCCCTACTTCTGAAAATGGATTCTGGAAAAATGAAATTGTAGCTGAGTGTGTTGGTCTGGTTTAGCTGGGTTACCACTTAAAGGGCGAAATGACCATAGTGCCCCTATGTCCAAATTTTGCTTAAACTTCCTTAATTTCTTCTTAAGTCAATTTTAATCACACAATACTTATACAATAATTACATATTGCATATGGTTATGTTCTGTGGAGGATGGTTTAGCCGAAACTCATTAATGTGTGAAAAAGACAAAAATACCCCTGTGCTCCTATTTGCTTAAAATCCCAATTAACTCACCATATCATAATTAATCAATAATGCTAATTAATCATCTCGACCTCTTGCTAATTCTAATTATTTAAATTAGCAAAATTGGGGATGTTACAACCCCCCCCCCCCCAAATTAGCCCATAAACCCCCTACAAAATACCAAACTTCTCATTATACTTCTTTTCGGTACTGTGCTTCCGATCTTAGTGATTGGTATTATGCAGTTAGTAGATGTTTTATCCTTGATTCTGTTTCTATCTTCAGGTCTTGAGATGTTTCAATCTCGTTTGATCATGAGTTGTTCGACCTTGAGACGTTCGATGTTGTTCGATCTTGAGATGTTCGATGTTGTTCGATCTTGAGATGTTCGATGTTGTCCCTGCAATAACACTCCGACACCCAAGTCAGTATTTGAGTGAATGAGTATTTTGTTTAGAAAAAGTGCTTACCATTTAATGAGCACTGAATGCTGTATTTATAGATTTTGAGTGGTGTTTGCTGTGGTCGATTTGGGCCGTCCGATTTTGCAGAGTGATCTTGGCCATTGAAGAATGGACTTTAATGATTGAATGGGCCCTTCAAAAATTGGGCCTTGGAGGAGGTGTAAAAAGCAGAAATTCTAATTACCATAACAACTCCTAAGTACATAAATCCAAAAACAAAAGTAAGTAATTTTTTTTTTGGTTTTTTCCAAATTTATCTACCGTGAGATAAATCTGGAAATGATTTATTTTCGGATTTATCTCTTACAAATAAATTTGGAACACAAAGTCACTTCCGGATTCATCTATTGTGAGGTAAATCCGAACATTTCTAAAAAATATCCTTTCGGATTCATGTCTAGAGGATAAATCTGGAACCCAATTTTAAAAAATTTTAAAATACATAAATTTAATAATTAAAATAGATGTAAATTTAAAAATTATAATGCTAAAATTAAGGTAGAAAATAAAAAACAAGTCAAACCTAATCTAAAAATTATAAAAACACCACTAAAAATCTACTAAAATTAAAAGAAGATTATGCAAAAAAAAAATGGATATTTTTGAGATTGTGAAAATTTCAAAAAATTAATAAAAAATATTAAACAAGGGAATTTGGGTTTTTGAATCTCGCAATTCCATAAGCAGTACCTTCTAGGGGAGTTATGGTCCTTGATTTTTTTCCGAATTTAATGTCTGTGGTTTCGCGATAATCAGAGAAGATTGCCCGAAAGCCGATTTTAGAACCCTAGAACTGATACGTAAAGTGCAATGTTAAGTAGTGTATTTTGTGGTATTTTAGCATTCAGAAAAATCAATTTCTTTTTATACTTCTTCTCTTTATATTTTTTAGGACAATATTTTTCAAAATCTTTGAAAAGAATTTATTTTTATACTTCTTCTCCTTATCTTTCTGAACCCGAAATATTTATTGAACCCATTTAATTCGGTTACTACCAAATTGCAAATATATTTTTTAGGATTTACGATTTATAGCTAGGAATAACTCATTTCTTCTTAGTATCTATGGATAGCCAATTTCAATTTTATATATTTCTTATTTAATTTATAGTTATAATTTAATTTTTATTCTTGAATATTAGACTATATATTTTATAAACCAATACTGTTACTATGGATTATGTGTAGGAACAATTTTTTTGGATTATATCTGTACACGCTCTATTTTAGTTTTTAAGTTCGCAATTGTCTTTTTTTAATTACACAGTTTTAAAAAAAAATTCATACTTACCTTCAATTTAAACAACTTTTGTTTTATATTACAAGTTCAGGAACAAATTTTACCCAACAATACCAACATAATGTGGCACAAGTGGTAGATACTTGGGTCCCTTAACCATTTGGTCCTGGGTTCGATCCTGGTGGTGCGTATGGAAAAATATTTGTTGGGAGAGGTCAACCCCTTAAATGGATCTCAGATACCTCGAAGGATTAGTCTCCACAGCAGCCGTGGAGGATACATTGGTTTACAAAAAAAAAATTACCCAACAATAATTTTATATTAACTAGAGTTTTTACACCATACAATGCACGAGTCAAAATGCTAGTAAAGGGAGGAAAAGTTGATGTGTGTAGTTCAAGCGCCGGAGTCAATGTGGGGGGTATTTCCTATCCTTTTTTGAGTAACGTTTTGGTTCTTTATTGGCCCATAATCGATGTAATCTGAGTCAGAAACCAAGGGCTCAAAGGATTTCAATGATAATCAAGGCTTTACGAGGCTTCCCAATAATAGAGAAAGTCTGAAAAATCAAGAAGTTCTGAATTGAAGTTAGTCTATCATCAATGCAATCTGAACTGAGGGGCTCGACCTTGGAGCGGGCACGAGCAGTCGAGTCCTGAGTCCGAATGTATAAGTTGATTGGATGAACGATATCTGGTCGTACGCACAGTCCTGCCCGGGTGGTACCTGCAATGACACTCCGACGCCCAAGTCAGTGGAATAAGAGTGTGAGCAGAGTAACAATATGGGATAAAAATATCTATCTCTGTTAGTGGGAACAATGCCTCTTTATATAGTGTCAGAGGGGCAGCGCTGGTCATTGGATCATCGTGATCGATCTCGACCGTTGATCATGCGAGCCTCAGCGAGGGTTGATTTGAGCCGTTGATCTCGACCGTTTATGCGATCTCACACATAAAAATGTGTGAGAATGATTGAAAAAGTTTGAAAAATATATGAGAGAGACTGATAAGTAATATTTCGTATAGAGATTAGAAAACAAAATTGTAGTAAAGTTTCAAATTTTACAAATTGTAATATTTCCTGTAGAGACTAAATAAAACTTATTGACAGAGAAAGAATAGAATATTAAAAAAATGAAGAAAACATGTAGATGAAATTAAAGTAGATATATTGTGAAAAATAAAAAAAAAATGAGATAGAGTTAGAGGAAGAAAAAGGAGGAGAGAGTGAAAAAGTAAAAAAGATTGAAAAAAGTGTGAGGTAGATAGTGAAAAAGTTTGAAAGCGTATATGAGAGAGTGAAAAAGTTTGAAAAAGTGAAAAAGTGAAAAAGTTTGAAAGAGTGAAAAAGTTAAATTACATAAATATTTTAAAATTGTTTAGTTGAAAAAATGATAAGATTGATATTTTGGTAGTAGGTTAATGATATATATAAATAGTAAATGGTCCAACAATTTCCGGGACTGGGCCTAGTGGGCTGGAAGGCGTTGGGTCAGCCTGTGGCAATCTTAATCAAATATGATAGGGTTTTTTTGTACCCCCATCAACTCCCATCTACCCCCATCATCCCTGTGAAAATACCAAAATACCCTTAAAATTTTGACAAAATCACAAAACATTTACCATTTCTCACTTGCATACGTTTGACCAGAAATTTACCAGAGATAATCAGATTTACCATTCAGAGCTATATCCGATTTTCAGTTCGGATTTACGCATCGGATCTATGTACTTCCGATTCCCCAAGAGACAGCGCTAACAACAAGTCGGATTTAGCTAAATCCGATTCCCCACCGTATTTACCTATATCCGATTTCCCATCGGATATAGGTAGATCCGCTTTGTTTTTTTTTCGTAAAATTTTGTTTTTTTCGGTGTCTAACAGGTATCGAGGGGAGTCCTCGTCTCGGGCATCGCCATCTGCTCCGAGTACACGCACCCGCCACAGGATTGCGGGACATGCGTCTGCCCGCCATAGGCGACAGCAGCAGTATCAGCAGGTGGAGGAGGCCCCTGGCTGACTATCAGTATGAGGAGGGCCAGCAGGGGCATCCTCTTGATGAGGATTCCATGTTTGAGGAGGCCCCTGAGCAGTAATATTATCAGCAACAGTATCAGCAGCAGCAGTATCAGCAGTACCAGGAGGAGCACTACCATCAGCCTCAGCAGCCTGAGGAGCAGCATGATGAGCAGTCTCCTCTATTCACTGGGCTAGGATCTCATGTCTGTTCCATTATATTGAGAGACCCGGTAAGTTTAATTTATTTACATAGCTTTCTTAGTTTAATTTATTTACATAGACTTATTTTTGATATATACTTTTATAATACAGACATATGAGCGGAAATTGAAGGTTACCAACCATGGTAACAAGCTGACTCAGAGACTGCTTGGGTTTTCCCAAAACCACCGGATGTGGGATTTTATCACTGGTTCCAAATTAGCCACCCTCGTCCCGACCGGACATACAAAGGTGGACCATGAGCTGATGTCTGCTTTTGTTGAGAGGTGGCACTCAGAGACATCGTCATTTCACCTACCATTTGGTGAAATGACGATTACTTTGGATGATGTCTCCTGTTTGCTGCATCTACCCATTGCGGGGAACTACTACAGAGCCCCACCTACTTCGGTCACCACTGATCAGGCCATCCACTTAGCACATGTTTATCTAGGTGTGACTATAGAGGAGGCGGGGCTGGAGTGTGGAGCTTCATCTGGTCCATATTACCGTTTTGAGTGGCTGCAGGAGATGCAGGAGATTGTTACTAGAGAGTCCATAGAGAATGACATGCGTCCTGCTATCAGGGCCTTTATCCTTCTGATCCTGAGCTGGTCCATCTTCACGGTCAAGACCGGCGACAGGGCTGAGGCTAAGTGGCTGCTGCTACTTGAGGATGTCAGTGCAGCTGGAGTGGGATCATATGCATGGGGGCAGCAGGGCTTGCTTTCATGTATGACCAACTGAACTACTCCTACTAGGACCAGGTGCATCAGTTAGGAGGGTATGCGACCCTCTTACAGGTAATAATTTTAAGTTAATTTTTTCCGAGTTTGGTTAAATTTCTGTTAAACAGTTGTTAATTCACCATGTTGTTCATCTTCTTTTTTCCAGAGCTGGATTTTATGGTATTTCCCTCAGCTGGTGGAGAGGAGGAGTGGATTGCGGACCGGAGCACTGTGTGGGCGTTGGAGGAAGAAGAAGACAGGTGGAGTGAAGCTAGGGGTATACAGGCAGAGGATTGATGCACTAACCTCGGATGATGTCTGCTGGCGACCGTTTGAGGACCACCGGGAGGAGGATAGAGACTTTGAGCAGGTCTCATTATACAGGGGCCACATCAGCTGGGGAGACATCATTGTTCCCTACATGCCCGATAGGTGCCTCAGACACTTTGGGTACGTGCAGGTCATCCCACATCACCCTCTTACTGGTCGTCCGAGCCATGCAGACTGCATTTTTCAAATTTCACATTATATGCCTGTGGTGCAGGACGTTTTGCGTACTACTTATGCTGCTGAGGAGTTGGGTCAGGTTGCTCTGGACTACATACATTGGTATGTGAGAGCATCTATTCCTAGACTCTTACCGGTTACATCACCACCACCACCACCAGTACATCCAGCTGCACCACCAGTACAGCCAGATTTGCTAGAGATTGTGGAGGACGAGATTCGGAGGGGGCTTCGGAGCGGAGACATTAGGATGGGTAGTCAGACATACGCTCGCCTCACCCGATTACTGGATATGCTACCGAGGGGGCGTGACTAGGGGGTTTTGTGTGATTGTATGCTTGAACTATTTTTATATTACTTGATTATTAGTATTTCTTGTTTATTATATTTGTGGATAAAAGATATAATTTCGATTTCATGCGATACAAGATAAAACATAACCAACGACAATAACAATAAAATATAAAAGATACATACTGAGCTGGTGGAGTTAAACTACAATAACAATAACTGAGTGACAGTGAAAACGATAAAATGGACATAAACTACTGAGCTGGTGGAGTTAAACGACGAAGGATCTCAGCGACGGTCCGTGTGGTTTCCACGTACAAATGCAGATAACTATTCCACTTAAACATGACATAAATGGACATCATTGCTTGGACGTCATCGTCGTTCTTGACATCCATTGTAGACCAGTGCACACGTCCATCAGACCAATCCGGTTTCCGATAAACTATACGAGTTATCTCTCGCTCGCCGCCCTCCATTACAACCTTACGCAGTAGTTTATCTTTTAGAGGAGCGAATGTTATGTTGTGTTTAAGCCTACACTGCATTGTGTCACACCCCTCGAAACAGACACCATCAACTTTGTTGGTGATGATGCCCTGATGATGAATGATAGTGAGGGATGAATCCTCTGAGTATTGTGTTAGGGGCATTTTTTTGTGGAGAAGAAGAAGCAGATAATGAGTTAGGGAGTGAGTGAGAGTGAAATTTGGGAGTGATAAGAATGAGGTTGGCAATAGGTATTTATAGAATTCGTTAATGATTATCAACCGTTGATATTGTCGGTGCAATCTGCATCGTTGATCAAAGCGGATCTACCCCCATTGCAAAGCGGATCTAACCCCATTTAGGTAAATCCGATTTGAGATTAATCAAAAGCGGATTCGGATTTACCTAGATCCGATTCAATTTGTAAAAATCGCATCGGATTTACTGTTAAGAGGGTAAATCCGCTTCGGAATTTATCAAAGCGGATGTATCTAACTTACAGGTAGATCCTCTTTGTCAAAGAGACAAAGCGGATCTACCTTTTGTGGGGGTACATCCGTTTTGTTAAATTCAAAAGCGGATTTATCATTGATCAAAGCAGATCTACCCCCATTGCAAAGCGGATCTAACCCCATTTAGGTAAATCCGATTTGAGATTAATCAAAAGCAGATTTACCTAGATCCGATTCAATTTGTAAAAATCGCATCGGATTTACTGTTAAGAGGGTAAATCCGCTTCGGAATTTATCAAAGCGGATGTATCTAACTTACAGGTAGATCCGCTTTGTCAAAGAGACAAAGCGGATCTACCTTTTGTGGGGGTACATCCGTTTTGTTAAATTCAAAAGCGGATTTACCCTTTACGAGGGTAAATCCGACTTGTAAACAAATTTAAACCATTTAATATTTTTTTTTGAAACATATATATATATATATATATATATATATATGGATAGATAATTACAAAAATGTGGGTACAATAGTAAATACAAGAAATGTCAATCTAAATCGTCGGAATCATGGGTTAAGTCTACAATAGTGGGAGGGAGACGGGTCATCTTCAAAGCGGTAGACTGCTAAAGGGCAAAACGGCCGGTATAAGGATCCAACCATGAAGTAGATTCATCTGATCGATTATGAGACCACATCAAAGCAACTAGAGGCAACAGACAGACAGGCGAGATCGAAATATGCATCCAATGGATATCCCTGACGTTCAGAATAGATATGATTTTATACTTGGAAGAAGAATAACTACCTCCCAGAGGAAGATAAGTAAAATTCATATCCAAAGACAATTGAACTAGGGCCACATTATACTTAGTAGCTATAAAGTACCCCATCTCAGGCAAACTCAACCACTTATCCTCCTGCTAAAAACCGGGGTATTCAATGGATAACGCTTTTCTAAGCACTGCAAGTCTGTCCTTTCCAAACATGTAAGTATATAGTTGCTCCCTCTCTTTTGTTTCATTGATTAAATCTTGCCTAATTATAGGCCAACTATCCTCACCAAGATCGAGACCAACCGCTACTGCTCGGAACCCACAATTACCATCCCTTTCAACATCAATAATTTTTTCCACATACGAGTGCACGTGATGAGGAACCGACGATAAATTGAATTTAGTCTCACCCTGATGTGTTAATTTTTTAGAAACACCTGAGATAGCTTTGAAGACCGCTGTGATGATTTTATACAAGAAGACCGCTGTGATGAATTTTTAGAAGAAGTTCCAGATTCTTGAGTAAGTTTCATCTTCTCATCCACATGCTCCCACCCAGAAGGATCACGCTTGACATCATATAATTTTTGCTTTTTCTTCTTTGGTGCACCTTTTGTTTTAACTTTAAATGGTGGTGGTGCAACCATTGAAGAAGTGGTAGTGAATGCAAGCTCATTAAGTTGTTTCTTGAAGACGAATCTCTCCTCAGGAGTCATACGATTATATCTCGCCCAAATCATCTCTATTTGGTAAGAAATATCACAGTCAGCCGATTTTTCTTGCGAGAATTTATCATCTATAGAATCCAAACTCAATTTTTTCCAATGGTCGTCTACAACATCCAACGGAATAGGAGTACCGGAGACATGGTACACACCTAGCTCACAAGCACAAGGAAGAAGATGTGTCTTTCTAATAATGCACCCACAGCAGGCTTTGTCATATCCAACCCCAGATGTCGATTTTGAAAACTCTTTAACAATATGATCCAAAGCATTTAAAGAGACAAGACCGCGAAGCTTTTTAAACAAAGGAGTATTGGAAGCCACTTCAATACGGTTTATGCTTCTTTGAAAAGACCCGATGACTTTATCAAATTGAAGAGTAAGCATCTCATGCATAGATTTAAAAGACTTAGACAAGTCACCTCCAGAAGTCCTCAAATGTCTCTTCAAAGTCCAATGAGCTGACTCGACTCTTAAATAATAACAATAAACACGTGTCAAAAAAATTTAAACTACGATAAAAATACTAAACACGTGTCAAAAAAATTTAAACTACGATAAAAATACCAATTGGTAGTCCGATTCCCGAAGTGTGGGATCTGGTTTGTCCATGCCAAGATAAATCTTTCCTTATGCTTTGTCAACCATGGGTCATGCACATACTTAATAAGAGCAGGCAAATCAACGCAGGAGTCCTCAAAAATCTTCAAGTGAGCTGAGTACTCTGACTCGTCAAGTGAATCAATAACGTTATGCCAAAGAGAGAGTACGTCCTTTTGCCTATCCACGTGCACCAACTCTTTAATATTCGCTTTCAAATTTTTAGTCACGTGCCAAGAACATAACAAATTTGTAGCCGAAGGAAAGACATCAACAATACCGGCCATAAGACCAAGATCTCTGTCAGTCAAGAACACCTGAGGCTGAAGCCCATGCAAGTCAAATAATTCTTTCAGTTGCTGCAATGCCCAAGTAAAATGAATTCCAAGCTCGTGTGAAATATAGGCAAAAGCAACCGAGAAAGTTAACTCCGTTGAAGTGATTCCTACAATCTCCAATAGAGGTAGATTGTATTTGTTGGTCTTGTAGGTGGTGTCAAGAATAAGAACCTTTGGAAACAACCGGAATAACTTAATAGAAGTGGGATGTGTAACACCCCAAAATATTTAATTAATTTATTTAATTAAGTATTTAGGCGTTTATTTTATTTAATTAGTATAATTAAAAATTATAGCATATAATAAGGTGTGGTATTGTAGTAGGAGGTGGTGTTGACAATTAAATTGGGCTTAAGCTGAGGAGAGCCCATGACCCATGACCTAGGCGCATATTTAATCAAAAAAGTTAGGGGTTAGTGCTCATTAGCACATTTTTTTTTTTAGAAAAAGGAGTGAGGTGAGGCGAATTGAGAGGGAGAGTGGCGCACATGAGGAGAAAGGGAGAGAAGGCTTGCGACTTGGAGAGAAGAGGAGAGGAGGTTTGCGCAATTTGAAGGCCTTGGCTCGTGTGTTGCGGTGGTTTCTAGTGGTGCATTCGGTCATCTCCTAAGGAGCATACGTTTAAGAGGTAAGGGGAGTTTTATTCGATTTATATAATAGGTGGCATGATGGGTTGTAAGTTAGGACATCCTAGGTCTATCCATGTTCTTGATATGTGTGTGATTTCATGTTTGATTTATGAATGTATGGGATGATCATGATGATTTGGATTGTGAATTCTATGATTAAAATTGCAAGAGTGATGTTCTAATTGTTAAAAGGGTGAATTGCATATCAAGTGTTTGATTAATGTTTTGATGGTATTGTGATTGATGATAATTGGAGATGACCGTGGTAATTTGATGTTCATATTGGTAATTGAATTTTGGTGTTGAATTAGTAATTTAATTGATGAGAAATAAGATTTTGTAACCCCTAGGCGCCTTGGGCGCCATATGTGTGCATTCTGGACACTGTTCGGTTTTTCTAAAACTGGTATTGTTTTTTTGATCCAAAAATTATGTTGCTGATTGTTTTTGAAAATAGACTTAAAGCCGGTCGTTTTGGCACTGGTTTCGTTCGATTTGGAGTTGTGTAGCTCAAGTTATGAGTCTCCAAAGTTGAGTCAAATTTCTGGAATCAAACTTGTTTAAGCTGCGCCAGTTTCTGGGCGCCGGATCCCCTCTCCTGGGCGCTGTGTTGCGCGCCAGTGCGTGTGTTGCGGCCCTGGGCGCATGGCGCCCGTGTGCGCGCCTGTTGCCTGTGTTGCCAAATTCTGTGTTGCTGGGCGCCGGATCCCTGTGCCTGGGCGCCATTTCCAGGATGTTCCCAATTTTTAATAAAACTGTTTTCGCTATATCTTTTGACTCGGGCATCCGTTTTAAACGTTTCAAAAAGTGTTGGGAAGCTTTTTCGGTCGTCTACCTGTGTGTCATATTTTTAAAATAAAAACTTATTATTTGCTGGTGTTTTCTGGGCTCCCAAGAGGCTGTCCCCGGTGGTTCTCCCAGGACGTTGTGAAGCCATGTTGAATTCTTTAAAAATTCTTTTTTGCGCACAGCCAACAGTTTTAACGTTTTAGTATCAAAATGGATGATTATGACGATGATGCCCTTAGTGGTTAGTTAAATGACGCTTTTGCCCTTAGTGGCCAATATTTTTGATGATGATGTGATTGTGATGATTATGACGAGGATGCCCTTAGTGGCTAATTAAATGACGTTGTTGCCCTTAGTGGTCAATATTTTGATGATGATGTGATTACGACGAGGATGCCCTTAGTGGCTAATTAAATGACGTTGTTGCCCTTAGTGGTCCATATTTTGATGATGCTGTGATTATGATGATTTGTGGTTGCACATGTGTCCATAGTGTCTCATAGCATGTGCATTTCGCCCATAGTGGCAGTGACGATGTTCGCCCATAGTGGCAGTGACGATGTTCGCCCATAGTGGCAGTGACGAGTATGGTACCATCATGCATATGCCCTGGTGAGGGTTGCATCTCATATAGCCGCATGGCATTGTGATGAGTTGTTGTAATGACGTGATTGATGATTTGGGATGTGTTTACTCTAGTGCTGTGACTTGACTTACTGCTTATCATGTGATTTATTATATGGATTGAATTGAGCTCACCCTTCTGCTTGGAATGTGCTCTATTGTGGCAACGCTGCAGGTAACCGCGAGTGAAGGATCTGCTGCCTTCCTTATTAGCTGTGGGATGTTGTCGAGTCGCTCTCTGATACTGTAGCACCTAGGGGGCGTGGCTGGAGTTTGATAGTTTAATTAATTTAACTGTTTAATGACTATGTGGAGTGTATGCGACGTGTTCGAGAGGCTTAGCGAGTTATTATTTTTATTCCGCTGTGGCGTGTTGAATGTTTGGTGAAGTTCAATTTTTATGACGATGTGGCACTTCTTTTCTATCAACTCAATTAACATTTTTGAAAATGAAATTACCCTGATAATGACGTGCGAACTAAGGGGTAGAAAATGGGTGTTACAGGATGCGCCCACATGATGTCACTGACCACATCGGAACCCTCAACTTTTCTGCTCCAACATAAATAATTTTGCGACTCAATCAATCTCAAAAGCTCCTGAATGTTCGTTCTAGGACCCCTCTTAGAAGACCTATAGGCGTAACACTGCCTATATATTTGAGGAAGAGAAGTGACGTTGTTCGGATAATGGTTCTTCAAAGCAGTAAGACAATCTTTCGGGGGAACATTCAGATCAGTGTGCTCATTAACAATAGCTTTCTGCGGCTTAGTTAAACGACCAAAAGCTGTCGACCCGACCGGAGTAGTAAGCAACTCATGTGTGTGAAGACCACACCTAACATTCACACGCCAACCCCCATGACGTATTGTACAAGTAGCTCTCAATGTAAACAGACAGCTTCTTCTCTTAGACCCGAAAACTCTAGAATCATTAGACCACTTCCCTTGCTTCTCGCAACCAAAAATAATCTTATCTCTAGAACCCCTTTTACCTCCAACTTTGTCAGATCTTACAATGATAACTACAACTCCAATACGCCTCCCAACCGCGTTAGCCCACTCTCCAACATCCTGACGTGTAGAAAAAATCTACAAAATAGAAAAATAGATAAATGTTGCGTACTTAATTAATTAAATATCTACCAAATTTTGATTAAGAAAATTAGTTTGAAAAATATACTCTCTCCGTCCAGAATGCCTCTGTAGTGTCTACCACGAAAGGAACAATCTGCGACTCTGTATGCACAATATCTGTTTCAAAATAGAACAACAGTTATACAGAAAATAAATTAAAAAAAAAAATAAATCAGATTTACGTGCCTTAAACGTAAATCGGCTTTGTATTTTTTTACAAATCGGATATACCCCCATCCAGGTAAATCCGATTCATTAAAAGATATAAGCGGATTTAGGTAAATCCGATTGCGCATCGGATTTAGATAAATCCGATTTATTAAAATTTCGCTTTCTTTTCTGAATTAAATGGTCAAATCGGATTTATCTGTCAGTTTGATAGATCCGATTTGATTTATGCGTGTGAATTTAATACGTATTTAAAGCTAATCGGATTTACCTTCCATTTAGGTAAATCCGATTACTAGATAAAGTGATCCCCCACCAGAGAATCTTCCAAAAGTCAATTTTTGTAATTTATGTCAGGGGTATTTTTGGGACTACGGTATTGGGTGGGGGGTAGATGGAAGTTGATGGGGGTATAAAAAAGAAAACCCAATATGATATAGCGCGCATGTCAGGATGCTTTCCTTCTTTTTATTTTCCTTTCTTTATCATCTCTTTTTTGACCAGATGACAAGCATATCACACCTAAGTCCTCATAATAGAAATCTCCATGTTCATTGATGCATAATAAACCTGTAAAAATATTCATTAGAAACTACAATTTTATGAATTATTTTGACTCTGTATCAGGGTCGAAGCAAGGTAGGGGTAAGGCATCTTTCTATCTATAGCTTCTAAGTGGACAAATGCTGGAAAAGAGGTTAGTATGAAACAAATTTGTTAGGTACTTAGATGGGCTGGGGGGGATCTAAAGCGAAATTTATCCAGCCTTGCCTTTGGGTCAGTCTGAGTGTCTGACTATGTATTAACTAATTTTGAATTATTCAAAACTAAGGGTTTTAAAATATGAATTTTTTGTAGTTCAATGGTAATTACGAGTGACTTGGCGGATCTAAGGTTCAAAGTCATGAGGGCAAAAAAGGTTTTCATTATCTAAGTTATTGGTTCACAAGATTGTCTGAAATTTCATTTTCAAATATAACGCGTTGAATCGATAAAATTAAGAAACTAAATTAAGAGTAAATTCTCGACCCTAATTTTGTTTAGAGTAATTGGGGGTAAAATTAAGAAACTAGATATTAGAGTAATTGGGGGTAATTAGGGTGTGGGGAAATTACCACTTGCATGACCAAGATAACGTGTAGTGATTCTTTATAGCTAATGCACTGTGGAATGATCTTTAAGACCATATTTAAATCTTATCGTCTTAAATGTTGTTGCGACGTGCATATGTTTTGAGGAATCTAAATCCGATAAAATGTACTCCCTTAGTTTTCATATTTGAGCAGAAGGTTGTCCTTTAAGAGTAGTTAAAAAATATGATTCCTAAATTATTTCTATTAACTCTTTTGAACACCGAAAAGGGATGGGAAAGTTTTTTTTTGACCAAAAAAGGGAAGGGAAAATTGAAAAACCAAAAGTCACATGAAAGAAACAATGAGCAATTAACAAGGTTAAATTTGATACATTTACTAAAAAAAGTTTGACTTATTTATATTTAGTAACACAATTAAATAGATATTTTTGCTTATATATGAAAACGAGGCGATACCTAAACAAAAGTTGAAAAAAAGAGGGTTTGGGCTGTGTTGTTTGGGTAGAATTTTCTTTTAGTAAAGCCAGTTGGAGCAGGTGCGGTCCTAATCATGATTAGCACTAAGCCCCTCTTGTGAGAGCAATGATTCCTTCCATAGCCTCTCCCCCACATCAACTCTCACACTCTAAACTTTTCTAATCCCCACTACTCAGTAGAAAATCTCTCTCTCTTTTATTGCTTTTATCAATACTCATCATCAATCAATGTGCATGGGCTCTTTCAGATTAAAGAAAAAAAATAGGCCAATAGTGGGCCACCCCGCTCGTGTACTGCAGCTAGCATTGGCCCATCAGAGTCTACAAAAACAGAATCATGAGGTGGAACCTTCACATTATCAATTGGTGAGAGAGAATTATTAAGCAAAAAAAGGCTTAGTACATGTTAACTAAGCAAGGCCCCTCCACCATGACCATTCACATTCACTACCAAAAAAAAATGTTTATATAAGGGAAAGGAAACTATGTTAGAATTAATGTGAAAGGGTGATCAAGGAGAGTAAAAAAGAAACACTTTTCCTGGCCTATTGGCTGTTGTCTTGAAGGGAGATAACATAACATAACATAACAATGGCTTCTGAGAAAGTTGAGACTGTTGTTGCTGGGAATTACTTAGAAATGGAAAGGGAAGAGGAAGGTTCTAAATCCACCACTAGTAAATTATCTAAACTTTTCTGGCATGGTGGCTCTGTCTATGATGCATGGTTTAGTTGTGCTTCTAATCAGGCATGCACTTACTTTATATATAAATAAATAAAATCATCACTGCTTTTATAATATATGTACATTTTTTGAATTTCCATATAGAAGCAGAATCTTGTTTTGGAGTGGGATGATCTAATGGTTGGATTTAATGTAGGTTGCACAAGTGCTATTGACATTACCATATTCCTTTTCACAACTGGGGATGTTATCTGGAATTTTATTTCAACTTTTTTATGGACTATTGGGAAGCTGGACTGCTTACCTTATCAGTGTCCTTTATGTTGAGTACAGAACCAGAAAGGAAAGAGAAAAAGTTGATTTTAGAAACCATGTTATTCAGGTGATTATAATATATCAGCTTAATTTCATCTTATAATTTGCTTTGTATATATTGATCAATGTGTAAGATTCTTCTAATCTTGTACTCTTTTCACTGTTAATTTGCAGTGGTTTGAAGTTCTTGATGGACTTTTAGGCAAACATTGGAGAAATCTTGGTCTCTTTTTCAACTGCACTTTCCTTTTGTTTGGATCAGTTATTCAACTAATTGCCTGTGCAAGGTAATCTGCAGTAGGCCACTATTTTGAAATTTGAATATATATATATATAAATATAATCATAAGCTAACATATAATGTTCTGTTACAGTAACATATACTACATAAATGACAATTTGGACAAGAGAACATGGACTTACATCTTTGGTGCCTGTTGTGCAACAACAGTCTTCATCCCTTCTTTCCACAATTACAGAATCTGGTCATTCTTGGGCCTTGTTATGACCACTTACACTGCATGGTATATGACCATAGCTTCCCTTCTCCATGGACAGGTAATTAAAAAGTCACACACCTTATATTATATGAATTCAATATATATATATATATATATATGTTAATGTGATATACTATTGCTTATATATTTGTGTTCTTCAATCTCTATATTTTTCTGAAGGTTGAGGATGTGAAACACTCAGGACCGGCCAAATTGGTTCTCTACTTCACTGGGGCTACTAACATTCTCTATACTTTCGGTGGACATGCTGTTACAGTGTGAGGACTTATAAAAGCTAAAACTGAAACAAATTATTGAATACATAATAAATGGACTTGGCAATTATTTTAGTTATGTGATTTTTGAAAAATTGAAGAATTCTGTCATAACTTTATATTCTTATATTAATTTAAATTAATTTATAATATTGTAGGGAAATTATGCATGCAATGTGGAAGCCACAGAAGTTTAAGATGATATATCTGATTGCAACACTATATGTGTTGACCCTAACATTGCCATCAGCATCTGCAGTTTATTGGGCATTTGGAGACATGCTTCTCACCCATTCCAATGCTCTCTCATTGCTCCCTAGAACAGGGTTTAGAGATACAGCTGTCGTTCTCATGCTCATTCATCAGGTTAATTAAAATAATCTTCTTAAGACAATTAATTAATATGATCAGTATAACTGATCTTAATCTAAAGTGTCCGTTAATTTTGTTGGCAGTTCATAACTTTTGGATTTGCTTGCACACCTTTATATTTCGTGTGGGAGAAGTTCGTTGGTGTGCATGAAACCAAGAGTTTGTTAAAAAGAGCATTGGTTAGACTACCTGTTGTGGTTCCAATTTGGTTCTTAGCAATCATATTCCCATTCTTTGGTCCTATTAATTCAACCGTTGGATCTCTCCTTGTCAGCTTCACAGTTTACATAATTCCAGCAGTGGCACACATGGTCACCTTCGCTTCACCATCAGCTAGGGAGGTAATTAATTAATTAAACCTATAAATAATTAACTGCTTATTTATTGCATAACTTTATATTTTTTTGAATTTGTTGGCAGAATGCTGTGGAGAGACCGCCATCATTTTTAGGAGGTTGGGTAGGATTGTACTCAGTGAATGTGTTTGTGGCAGTATGGGTTTTGGTGGTTGGATTTGGATTGGGTGGATGGGCAAGCATGCTTAATTTCATACACCAAGTTAATACTTTTGGGCTATTTGCTAAGTGCTATCAGTGTCCTCCTCACAAGGTTTAATTATTTACTACTACCTCTACCTCCCTAGAGATTGAGATTGAGATTGAGATCATACATTACATGTGTGTAAAGACTAAAGACTAGAGAGATTGGCTTTTGTAATTTTTTTCCTTTTTATTCCCACTTTATTTTATTTTATTTTATTTATTACTGTAAGAAGCCAAGTGCCGTTGATTGTGTCAGCTAATTAAAGGTGTGATGGCAATCATGTACGGCCACCCCTTATACCAACTTACTGTTAGAATTTCGTGTGTGCTGAGTGCTGATTAATCATTTCTTCTTGTGCTTCAATGCAACTGACTTGCCATATGTTCTGTCCTTTACTTTTTTTTTATAAATCGGATATCCTTTGCGTGTAACTGCAGAGGCTAATTCCTCGAATTGGGTAGGAACTCTATTTACTTTGATATATACAGTGTTTTGATAACATCATCAAACAGCCCGGTTTAGTGGTTGGTTTAACTTCAAATAGACTGCCGTTCAGTTGAACCGCCTAAAATCGGAACTTAATGGAATGTTTTATGCATGGTGTTTGAACTTGGAAAGGCTTGTAGCTAGCTTCAAGCTCAAATTTCATATATACAGATTATGGTATTATCTCATTATCTATATATTTTTCGAATCTTATCTAAAAGCTTTTGCTTGCGAAATTGAAAAAGGCTATGGGTTTCTTGTCTAGAAATAGATATTATCTAATTGTCGTGAAAGGTGAACTGAGAAATCATGGCAGCTGTAAAATGCAAAATCTAAATATATAGTAGTACAATATGGACCACAAACAAATTATATGCCGTCACGCCAATCACTACCCATCCCACACCACAGTACTATATTAAGCACTTTTTTCACATAACTTAAATTGGATGTTGCCTAATTTGATGTGTCTTCTTCTTTGTGTACTATGCCAAATGACAAACACAATAAACAAACAGGCAGCTGTTTCCATTTTTACCAACTAGTGATTGTCTTCTCCTTTTTGGGTCCTATTTAATTTAGAGGCCTAGTCATTGTTTGCACATTGGGGAATATAGACGCGGGTAAATTGTTGATAATAAAGATATTTCAGATGGGCTATTACATTATTTTTAAGAAAAGTTAAGGAGAAGGATATAGAGATATAGCGAATACAGGGATTTAGATTCTATGGGGGGGAACCAATTCATCTCTAATCTTGATCAAATAGTCTATCCATGGCCTTAAGATTTTGAGTGGAGATGTGGTGTCTAGGTCACTTGATAGTCTAGGTCGTTAGCTCGTTGTTGTCCCCGATACTCCCCCGGACGGACTCCCCAACGGCAAGTGCTACTTTATAGTGATGTCAAAAAAACGTTATATTGCCTTGGTCCTTTAATTATTAATAAACACCGTTAATTCTAATGATTGCATAAACTCTTCTTGAGTAATGTGTTTTTTGGTATATTTTTTTGAGTAATCTTATTAGAGTTTTTGTCAATCTTAAATCTCCTAATTGGGCACTGTTTTGGTTGGTTTTTTGATTTAAGATTAAAATCAAAATTAGAAAAGTAATAAATCAAGATAGTGATAGAGGTTAATAAAAAATAATTGGTACTAATTGACAATAATAATTTTTAGTAAAAGTAAGAGACACAAAAATCAAATTTGATAAAAAAATTTAAAGAATATATATTTGGTTAGATTTAATCTAATTTTGGACACAAAAAAAAATACAGTCTTGATGATAAACATTCTCTAAATTAAAATATTACAGTCTTGATGTATCAAATGATTTTCTTAATAAAGTTAAAATATATTTTGGATAACAAAATGTAATTAAAACTAAACTTTCTTTCAGCTATAGTTATGAATAACTAAGAATCGTTTGTTTTAGATTGCGATAGAATCGATTTGAAAAGAGTTCAATTTTTTAAACTGTTAACACCTAAAATTTGCTAAGTTATTAGGCAAGCGAAGCCTCAGTCGAGGTGGATGCATAGTCGAGTCAAGGTGAGCTGATTGATTTAGTTTCAAGAAGAGTAGCTCCAAGAGAGCCATTTAAGACATCTGGCTTTTCGGTTCTTTCTTTTTCTTTTGAATAACTTCCAAAGTAGCACCTATAGAAGATCTATGGGAAGTTATTGGCCAGCTCGATGTGGTATGCCAAATTTAGTTGAGGATTTGTTAGCCGAGGAAACCGTGGCAGATATGAAGAAAATATATGAAGGCAAATGGATCAAGCGTGTGGGAAGTTGCATTAAAGATCCAAAGGGAAACGTGGAAACGGTCAAAGACACATATAGGTGTCTAAAATGTAGTGAATAGTGGTTAATTCCCATGATATGTGCCTTAGGTAGTTAGTGAGATGGTTTCTTAGGGTTTTAGCGCATGATGGGCTTAGTGTATGTTATTTTTAGTCCAGTAACCACTTTTTGATTATGGTTAGTTATAGGCTATTGATCATGCCCAATAAAGACCACTGTATATAAATACTTAGCTTGTAAGTATTCAGAACATATGAAATCAATCAAACTCTTATTTTTCAAGCATTTTACTTCTCTTTAACATTATGCATCGCCTTAGAATAATCCTAATTTAATAAAACCTACTTCCACACCTATCTAGGGAATCCATAGCTTAGGAGCGGAGTTTCTTCCTCAGCATAGTTTCTTGAAGAAAGGGAATCAACAAGCTCAAACTACCTAGTCGATCCTCGGTTAAATTCAAAGTTTGACAACATATACATTGACTTGTATTTGGTAGAGAAATTTTAATAGTAAGTTTAGAATAACTTATTTTGTTCAGATGATAAAGTAAAATCATTTTAATGTGTAAATGTAAAGGATTATGATTATGATTTATGGATCTATTTATTTTGAAGAGCTAACTTTTTCAAAAGAATTGATTTTAAAAAATGAGTTAAAAAATGATTTGTGTTTGGTATTGATTTTGAATATACTCTCATCTCATCAATCGTTGTGATTCGATGAAAATATATTTTACATTTTTGTTTTTTTCTCTTCAATTTAATTTTAGGGTACTTTTTATCATTTTACAAATATAATTCTTTTTTTTTTTACCGTGTTTTTTGTGCGCAGTTTCCATTGCTTTGCCGGTGACTAATCTACGCCGGGGAACCCGGTGCCGGTTCGTGTAATTCTCCCCTCCCAACAGAGTTTTTGCCACACCCAAGATTCGAACCTGAGACCTTGGGATGGAATCCGAGCCCAGTTACCACTTAGACCAACCCTTGTTGGTGCAAATATAATTCTTTATTTCCTCTTACCTTTTCTCTTATTTTCTTTTATTTTCCTTTTTCTTCTTTTCTTCTATTTTTGTTTTCTTATCAAAACATAGCCTCAATCTCATCAATCAAATATTTGATTCCATAATTGTCCCTCATTTTATTTTTCCCCCTCCTCCCTTTATAATACCACTTTTTTTTACAAGACTTTATAATACCACTTACCGGCTTTGTCCATAATTTAATAAGGGCACGTTCCCCCGTTTGTCCATAATTTAATTAGGGCATGTAGATTTTATATTAGTTCTAAATAGTTTCATTTCATTATATCCCATATTGTATTATGCCAATTTATCTCAATAAAATGAATTAAATTTTTGATCGTAAAGAAAATCCCCCGTGACAAAAGCAATAGCTTCTCTCCCATTGAGTAAAAAAATAAAAATGCACCTCATCTATTTTTTAAATGAACATGCACCTCACTTATTTGTTGAAGAAGTTTCACTCACCCCTTGAACTTTATTTAAGAAGACAAATACATCCCCTCTACATCCTCTATTTTTACTTAATTAAGGGAAGGTGGGTGTAATTTTTCCTAAAAAAATTTATAATACCAGCTACTATTTTTAAGGAAACGGGCCCAAATTCTGGTAGGCCCACCATATCGTCCTTGGTTTCGTATTGAAATAGAAAAGTAAAATGGATGCAACGTGGATGAAAAAAGCTTAGATAGCAACCTCATCCACATGCAATGCTCTCTAAGTTATTAAACTTTTAAGCTGAATAGTCTTGACCTTGCACATGGCTATGGAAGCTTACAAAGCACCCTTTTCTCTCAAGATATCAAATCTCTCAAACACCCTATGCTCGAGAAAAGAGAAGTGCAAGATTCAATATAGATATTCTTTATTTATTTAAACTTCAAGACTCGTTGTGAGAGTGAAATGGCAACATGAAATTTGTGTCCCACAATACACCTATGGTTTGCAGTGATCGTGTGTTCTGACTTCTGTGTTGTACTTAAAGGCAATTACCAATTAACACTGGCAGTGGTGACCACAAGTGTGTACATTTTTTTCTCAAGAACTTTCTATGTCATATAGTTTCAATTATTAAGTTTCATTTTGGTCATTTATCTTTTTTTTTTGTTTTGGTCATTTATCTTTTATTTGTGTCAGTTTGGTCATTTATCTATTTTTTTCTCACTTTTGTCTTTTATCTTTCATTTTTGTTTCAGTTTGTGTGAATCGGGAATAAATCGATGAATCAGGAATTGAATCAGGAATAAATCTGTGTCTGCAATTATATTTATTAGCTTTCCTATTTTAGGCTAGACAAATTAGGAGTTGATTTGATCTCCATTAATTGTCTTTATGAGTATTATTTGTTTCTTGATATACTTATTTAAGGTTTAGTCTTTGTATTCCCTATAAATAGGGATTAGCGTTTAGTTTTGATAAGGAAGATACTATCAAGCCAATTTTCCTGACATGGTATCAGAGCCACTTCTCATACTCTGACCTCATTTTCGTGCTTCACCACTTTGTTCAGTTCTCAATTTATACTTGTTTTTGCTTTCTGCCGTCATGTTCCTCTTTTCGACCGTGTTGTGCGTTCATCGACATCTCCCTTGGTCGCTCTTGTCCTAGTACCGTTTGCTGCAACGAAGAGATAAAGCAGCCTATGGGCTATATGCTCATAGTCGTGTTTGTCGTTTGCTGCAACGAAGAGATAATGCAGTCTATGAGCTATAAAAAAACTCATAGTATCGAGCCGTTTGCTACAACGAAGAGAGAATGTAGCCTATGAGTGAAATGCTCATAGTCTTCGTGTTTACCATTCGTGGTATTATTAGTGTTCTTGATGTTCGTGATTCTTGGTGTTATTGGTTCTCACTGGTTCTTGGTGTGTGTGCTTCTTGGTGTTCGTGATTTTTAATGTTCTTGGTTCTTACGGGTTCTTTATGCTCAAATTACTTCTTGGATTCTGAGTGGCGATGTTTCTCAACTGTTCTGAGCTGCAAATATTTTGACAAAAGTTGTTCCCCATTGTTAGCAAATTGATGCTCCTTGAAGAGCCGCGTCAATTTGAGGGGGGATGTGAATCGGGAATAAATCGATGAATCAGGAATTAAATCAGGAATAAATTTGTGTCTGCAATTATATTTATTAGCTTTCCTATTTTAGGCTAGACAAATTAGGAGTTGATTTGATCTCCATTAATTGTATTTATGTGTATTATTTGTTTCTTGATATACTTATTTAGGGTTGAGTCTTTGTATTCCCTATAAATAGGGATTAGGGTTTAGTCTTTGATAGGGAAGATACTATCAAGCCAATTTTCCTGATAGTTTGGTTCTTTTAAACAAAAATACAGAAAAATGAAGAACACTATGAATATGCTCAAGAACACTTTGATTTCTTGTTTCTTGAATACCTCATGCAATACGCGACCAAATTGAATGAAACTGGACTTTAACTTGAATAAAATTTCGCAAGGAATTCAATGGAACCAAAATTAAGCCCAAAAAAAATGCTTATGCGCAAAATCATTTCTGGAACCGAAATCTTGAATTTGAAGTTCAAAAAATCTTCAATCTCAACAATGGTGATTTTGCTATACAGCACCAAATTGAACGATTCTTGAGCCTAAAATGCTCGAAATTATACAAGGAATCAGAACATGGCAAGTATTTTATTTAGAAAAGCGCTAAAATGTAAAATATAGTGAAAAATCAATTCGCATCTCTAAAATGTGTTTTGACTCTTATTTGCTCATTTCTCAACCAATTTGCATCAAACCAATTGCGTTCAACTCGTATTGAGTGCGGAAATTTAACTAAAGCAAAAGGTTTCAACGAAATTGATGCAAATTCGAGAGCGATGTGAAAAACAGAAACGTGAATGAAAGTTTCTATTTTTCATTGTTCTCGAATTTATATCATTTTTGTTGAAACCTTTTGCTATAGTTCAATTTTTGCACTCAATACGAGTTGAACACAATTGGTTTGACGCAAATTGGTTGAGAAATGAGCAAATAAGAGCCAAAACACGTTTTATAGATGCGAATTGCTTTTTGACCGTGTTTGCGTTTTACTCGCTTTTCTGGACAAAGTACTTGCCATATTCTGATTCCTTGTTGAGTTTTGAGTATTTTAGGCTCAAGAATCGTTTAATTTGGTGTTCTATAGCAAAATCACCATTGTTGAGATTGAAGATTTCG
Organism: Astragalus membranaceus; assembly: GCA_039519185.1. Lineage (NCBI taxonomy): Eukaryota > Viridiplantae > Streptophyta > Magnoliopsida > Fabales > Fabaceae > Astragalus > Astragalus membranaceus. Next base: position 41,249,421 of record CM076848.1, on the reverse strand, counting down.
GTTCCAAAAGTAATTTTGCGCATAAGCAATTTTCCGAGCGTAATTTTGGTTCCATTGAATTCCTTGCGAAATTTTATTCAAGTTAGAGTCCAGTTTCATTCAATTTGGTCGCGTATTGCATGAGTTATTCAAGAAACAAGAAATCAATGTGTTTTCGGTGTTATTGAGCACATTCATAATATTCTTCATTTTTCTGTATTTTTGTTTAAGAAGACCAAACCAAAACAAAAATGTAAGATAAAAGATCAAAGTGAGAAAAAAATAGATAAAGCACCAAACTGACACAGAAATAAAAAATAAAAGACTAAAACAAAAAAAAATATCAAAATTAAACTTTAGTCAAAAATAAAAAACCAAAAATAAAATTTAGCCTTATTTTTATTGCGGTCTCACTCACAAATATGGGTCATCGAATATGGTAATTGTAGAGAGTTGGTTGGTGTATGCTTTTGACTAGCCATCCAATCAACAAATATCAATGTATGGGTGGACCCTATTGTTGAAGTGCCAAGCCAGCTGCAATAAAAGTCACTTTAAAAAAGAAAAAAAGGATGGTTCTATAGTACGTGATTTCTGGTTAGGGGCAGAAACACAAAAGATAAGGTAAGAATACATGTTACTATGAAAAGGTTCACGACAAAGGTAGTACGAACGAAATTCAAACAAATCACTGAAATCAGGACTCCTGTTACGTTGGTTCAGCAGCTAAAACAAGATTTTATTTTGCCCCCGTAAAAAAAGTAAAGTTTCCCTTATAAGATAATTTTTAAAATTAAACCTAGAATTTAATAAATAAAAAACAGAATAAGTTGGTTCAAATTTTTTTATTTTTTTAGCTATGTAATTTGTAGATATTTAGATATTTTAAGATTTTATTTTGTAATATAACTATGTATTTGGTAAAAACTTACAATATTCTTTGACAAGATTTTATAGACTATTTTCTCCCCGATAATAAAATTTTCTGAATCTATTACCTGTGACTGACAGTGGGAGCAGCCGGTGGAGTTTTGGTGGCCGGAAAATGTTTTTTAGTACGAAAACGAAAAGTGAGGAGAGCAAATATTTCTATCTTCATTTGTTTTTCACCCCAATGTGTATTGTTAAGCAGTCTTATTTCGTACATTTCGTTTCGTACAAAATATCACTGTTTTAATATATTGGATCTTATGCACTAAATTGTCTCTCCTCCTCTCTATGTCTCTTATGATTGTTTGTTAATAACCCCTTTCACATTATTTTTCTTGATTTCTCTTCGGACTTGGATCCTCTTCCAAAGACATATTTGGTCTAGGGGAGAAAAACAATTTGAGCCCTCTATACTCCCGATCAAATGTAAGGGTTGGCAAAAATCTGATTATCCAACGTATATCTAGTGACGATCCAGAATTTGTTACAAGTGTGGGGTAAAAAATAGTCAATAAATTTTTGTCAAAAGAATATTGTAATTTTTTGCAAAATATATAGTTTCATTACAGAAAAAATTCTAAAATACCTAAATTTTTACAAATTACATAGATAAAAAAGTAAAACTAGTACCAACTTATTTAGTTTTTTTGTTTACTTAGATTAAATGGTAAATAAACACCACGCAGTCACGCACCCACACCATCACTGCTCACACCCGTGTTTGAACCTAGGAGCCGACGTCCCCATGTCGCTGAAATTTCTCAGGCAACCAATAGTGAGAGACACTTATTCTCTTTTTATTTGCCTCTTGTGGATTTCTACATTTAATTTAAAAAATATCTTATGAGGACCTTATTTTTTATAGAGGCAAAACAAATTTATTATATATATATGAACAAAATAAATTTTTAAGTGGGGGCAAATGCCCCCAATTCAGTCAACCTACATCCCTCCATGCGTATGTCCAATCTATCTCTAAGATTCATTAAAAGAAATATTAATGGATTTAACTCAACTAGCCTCAGCACTCGTGCTACTACGCACGGGGATTTTTAATTTTTTTTATTAAATAGTTGTTGAAAATATAAGTTTGTGGAAAATAATATTTTTTTAAGGAAATTATATTTATATATAAATTAAACTTGACAAAAGCAGTAATAAGTAAATAATTTGATATGTTTTATTATAGATATAAATATTACTATTCGTAAGTGAATGTTATTTGATAATAAGATAATGATTATTTTTAGGATAGTAAGATAATGATTATAGGAATATTACTATTTGTAAGCGTTTGTTATTTCTTAATAATATGAAAATGATTATCCAAATTTGATTAAGGTAGTTTTATATTCACTAAAAGTAATAAAATAACACAACTCATAATAAGATATACAATACCTTTCATTTCTTAACCTTTGTAGCGATTGTTTCAATCTCAAAAGGACATTCTGAACAAAAGTTGCCAAAGCTTAAAGGTAAAGCAAGTAAGAAACAAAGAGGATAGAGATATGAGAATAGAAGGAAGTCGTAAAATTTATAATAAGAGAAGACAAATAGAATACAAAACATTAGGAGAAAATTTCGCACTTGCCAACACCGAATTTGTCCGCTACATATGAATCAAATTCGGGAGCACCGGGTCGACCCCCGTGTCCCAGGGTAGGCTGTGCCATTGAGCCAATGGTGTTGGTTTGTAAAATATATAGTCTAATAGCTGTGAATAAAAATTAAATTATAGCTATAAATTAAATAAGAAGATTAAAAAATTAAAAGGGAACATTAAACAAAGACATTGAAATTGAACATCCATAGATAATGAAAAGAAAATGTCTAAAGAATTTTAATAATATAATCCGCATTTAGAAAGAAAAGAAGACAACACAATTAAAAAGCGAAACACGTGGGTATCATGTAGGGTTGGATGAAAACAACCAATAAAATATAAGCATTGTTTCTAACTATTTCATGGGGAGGATCTAGGTAGAACACAAGAGAATGATAATCAGGAATAGTATGAGTAAAGAGTAAGAATGAGTCTAGAGTGAAGATTCAACGTGGGATCCTTTCATTTGCCTCAAGGGCGTGTTTATATAGTACAACCAGGTAGTAATTGGCATTTAATACACATTATAGCCGTTACGGATTTGGGGGCGTAATTATAGGGGTTCCCATATATATTCTGCCTATCTTCGGTCTCTAGCCGAGCCAAGTGACGGGGACGAGCTTCAAGGAGAAGGGAGGAGTCCCTCAGTCCGCAGCGCTTATTAGAGTCCCTCGATTCTGAGGGCGTACCTGGGTCTTCCGATACTTTGTCTTGCCTTCCCGAGAGACAGTCGTGCCGGCAATGAAGGAGTGTGTGGCCGACCCTTCCGGAGTGGTGGCTCGGCTGTGAACACAATCCCTCGAGCGGTGAGTATAAGGTATGAAGGCGCTCTTTACAAGGTAACTTCGGTCTGGATCCGATGCCTCATTACGCCTCATAGTCCCTCGGCGATAGGTGACCGGCCACAGCGTTCGGAAGCGAGCCTTGTATTTTGATGAGACGTTTTGATTTGACTGCTTGACCTTTGACTTTATCTTTTCGGGAGTTTCACTTTGACTGGGATTTACTTCCTTGGGAGTTTCGCCTTTGACTGGCGTTTGTTTTCGTGTCGTCATAAATTTTTGCTTTTGGAGTTTGCCCTTCCCTCACTATATAAGGGTGGGTTTCTGGCCTGCATTCTTTGCTAACCATGGTTTTCCTCTTTGCTGTAGTTCCTTCTGGTGCTAGGATGACCTCTCCCTTCTTGATTCCTCTGCGCAACCCCAACAAGTTTTGTCGCGCCGGGGTTGCCAGGAGGTTCAAGATGGGAGTTGGGAGTTGTTGACCTTCGTGAGTTGTGGATATTTCCTGATGGGTTCGTTATTCCTGATGTGGGGTTGCGCAGAAGACTCGGACTGTGGTGTGCCTGCAGGTTCAGGTTGCCACTCGTCGGGGGTCGCTTCGTGGTTGTTCGAGGAGAGCCTTGCAGGGGGTTTTGCCGAGGGGTCATCTCCTTCGATGCTTTCTGGCTTCCCTTAGCAGGCAATCCTCGGGCTATCCTTTGTGACACTTCCGAATTTCCCTGGCAGGGGCTCCGATGGAAGCGTAAGGTTCATCTGCTTCATCTTCGATCGGTTTGGAAGACTTCCGGAGACCTGCCGACTTGGTGCCACACCTGCAAGATGATTGTCAAGGAGAGAAGCTCGGTCCGAGCGGGCCGAAGGATGCGTTAGTACTTATCTTTGTAATTTGTATTTTAAGCCAATTGTAATTAAACAATTTATGTATTGATGTAACTGAATCAAGCAAGAAATAAATAAGTTTTAAAGATAAATGCCTTACCTTGTTCGATCTCCTGATTTGCCGATCTATTGTGTGCTTCGAACGAACTTGTGGTCGATCCTTGCATGGTGTTGTGCGAAAAGTAGATGTGCAAGTATACACAATCGCAACAAGTAATATATTGATAAGTAAAGATCGTTCCCACGGAGATTGTTGAGTTTACTTCTATATTTAAGTTAGTAGTTAAGCTAGTGATAAAAACAAGTAACAATAACAAGTTGTCAACAAGTATTGTGAGTAACATAAATGTAAATAAACAAGTAAAGAAAGCTCAAGAGTTGATAAAGTGAGTTGGACTGCTCTTTGCTAAGTACTTTCTCAGTAGTGAAGCGCTATAACATTAGACGCTGTAGCATATGCAATTGTGCCTTTCGGTCACTGACGCCAGGGTTTTGTTACAAGACTCCTATGTCTAGGTTCTAAATAAGTCCCCCCCTGTATAATGAAGAACCCACAGTATTCACCTTATGAACTATTGCTCCCCTATGTCTAGAGTTAAGCACAAGTTGTCTAAATGTCTTTAAACAACCTTTCATTCATATCAATCATTGAGTTCGAATCATGGACCATGTCTATACCCACGAATCTACTCGTTTCAGTTGATCAATCCCAAAACAAGTTTGAAAGCATTAAAATACAAGGATTGAAACACAAACATCATATTGTTATATTAACAATACTAAAGAGTCATTACAAAGCTTAAAACAATCCAACTACTAAGTGTTTAACTTATGATGAGCATCATCAACACAATACAAACCAAAAAGCTTATATTACCGAAAATGAAAAGAAGAAGCAAGGTTGCAAAAGATGCACGTAGTGGCCTCCTTCTCATGTGACGGGTTGCTGACGCTGCAGCACAGCTTCACAGCGCTGGAAATGATGATCTTCTCTTGAAAAATAAAAGCTTGAAGTGGAGGATTAATGGAGGAGAAGGGTGTCAATTTCTCCTCTCCAAAAACTCTCCTTATTTCGAAATCTATGTTGTGAGGAAGAAGAAGTAAGTTAGATATTATCCTAATCTCATAAAGTAGCTTTACAAAAAGGGCAATGATTACAATCATCACCAACTATCAAATAAGCTTCAATTAGGAGGCGCCAAGTGTCTTATTGAATCCACTTGGAGGCTTCAATGTCAGGTTGAGAAGAAGAAGATCAGAATGATGACTCATCAAGCAGCAAGTGGCTTCATAAATGTCCAAGTGGCCAACCGTCATATAGCGCTATAGTGCTTACCGCTGCAGCACTTAGCAGAAACATTAAAATACTCAAAAAGGCACCAAATGTGTCAAATGATAACAAACAAGCTCCTAACCCTTCTTTCCTCTAAATAACTAATATTTACCTATTTACCTAATAAAGCACGAATATTACTTGAGAACTTATGTTGATTTAAGTGATAAGAGCATAAATAACACATTTAAATATGAGTTATCACACCCCCAAACTTAAACCATTGTTTGTCCTCAAGTAATGACGCTTGACAAAGAACAAACAACACAACAACAATGAAACAATTACATAGATTAACTGCACAAACAAGACAACAACAATATCTTTCTCTTAAAAAAATTATTATTACTTCAGAACTCGCATTTGTTTAAGTCTAGAAAGCATAAATAACTCTTATAGATAAGAGTTATCACGCCCCCAAACTTAAACCATTGCTTGTCCTCAAGTAATGACATTTTATAAAACAAACTAACTAACTTAAAATAGAACAATAACAGCATAGAAAGACGAGGTCAGTTGCATCCCTAAATCAAACAGTTTTTCAAAAAGGTTCTTAGTGGGCCAAACTTTCAGATTCACACTCTCTGACACACACACACACACACACACACACACACACACACACACACACACACACACACACACACACACACACACCATTGTTTTTCACAACATCTAGAATTATTACTGCTCAATTGTGAGTGTGTGTCTACTAGGCTTAGTTTAGCTCCTAGCTAGTTTCAACATTTCTCCTAGCCTTGGAAAGAGTGGCCTTCTTTTGGTTTAGCCAAAGAATTTTTCAAAAGGGAGAGTAGACTAACAACTTCACAAAAGACTTGAGGGGCTTCAAAGCACGACAAATGGCATGATTAGGCATTTCAGATCTTTGGCCAGTGCACTAATTATTGATTTGGTGATTTCTCAGCGCTATAGCGTTAGATGCTATAGCACTGGTTACTTGATGAACAGATTCAGCTGCAATCCCCTCATTACTGAACTCCTTATTTGCATTTCTATCTTTTTTTTATTTTTTTCTTTTCTTTTCTTTTCTTTTTCTTCTTTTTTTTATATGCATTTTTGGAACAGTTCAGCATTTGTTTTAGGCAATTGCAGCTTTTTACATGACCATTTGTACACTTTGGGTCCTATTGCACTGATCATCCTATAATCTTCATACCTAGCCTTAATATAACCGATGCACCCCCAAACTTAGCATCAAATGCTACTCTCAATTTTTAATAAAAACTTGACTAAACCATATCATTCCTAGCTAACTAGGTTCCTTGCTAAGCCTAGAGTTTTGTGTAGAAGCAGCAATAAGACTAGTCATTGTCCAAACAAGGCTACTCTACTCACAACACATAATCATCATTAAATTTAGCCTAGGAAGAAACATATCCTATTATTGAAAAACTAGGAATTGCAACTGATCATGCTTTTCATTCAACAAACATAACATTAAACACATAGCATTAACATTTCACATATAACATTAAACACATTTAAGGTCCTCCCCCCAACTTAAGACCTAGCAGTGTCTCCACTTCTCATGCAATTCTAATGGGAGAGGCCTATGAATAAAACTCAACAGAATTAAAAACAACAGAAATAAAACTCTAAACATACTGTTAGATGCAAGAACAAACACTATAGACCTAACAGATTTATTGAAAACAAACAAACAACATTTTTTTTAAAAGAAGGGTTAGAGTACTTGTTTGCTAACCCAGATTTGAGCCTATTGCTTTTTCTGGTGGGCACTGTGGTGGCTCTGCTACTGGATTTTTTTTCTTTCCTGCCGCTACAGCGCTAGGCGCTGTGGCCTCATTCTGGGGATCCTCTGCTTCCTTGTAAGCTTTCATCTCAGCCAATTTTTCTGCTGCTTCCCTCTCTGCAGAAAGATCAAGAGTATTCTCCTCAGATGCAGGTTTGTGCGGGGACTGGGCTTTAGGAGCTGTAGCATCAGTCGCTACAGCGCTAACTGGCACTTCTTCTTGTGGAGGGTCATCTGCCAACTTGGTCTCATGGTTTCTCCTTTGGTGGCTTCTTTTCTCACTTCACAAAATTCACTCCTGCACAAAAGAAAAATTAAAAACACAAAATTGTTAGTTTAAGAACCTTGGGCTGCCTCCCAGTAGCGCTTAGTTTAAGAGTCCTTAGCTAGACTTGACATTCAAAACCCTTGTTAGGGTGGATAATAGGACAAGAAGAAAATATCATCATTTCGCTTTCTCTTTTTGGTCAGAAATCCCATGTATTTGGTATAGGGAAGCAAGTGTTCCCATGCCCCAACCAATAAGCATTTGGGATAGGAATTCCCCCTCTCTTGAAAAAATTGAAGCTCATTTTGCGGAGGGCTATTTTCTTCAATTACCAAGGGTTGAATCTCAATTGTCACGTGACTCTTTTCATACCTCAACATTGGTTCTTCTTCTTTGTCACTATTTTTGAATTTTTCTTTTTCTACAACTACACAACTTTTTTGTTTTTCTTCCACTATTTCCACATGACCACATCCAATTTCATACTCTACACTCTCTTTTTCTTCCTCTTGCTCAACCAACTCAGTAGATTCAATGGATTGAGCAAAAATTTCTTTAAAATCAGAGTTGCCCAAATGATAACATTCATCTTCAAACTCTACATTTTTTTCTTTCTTTTGCTCAACCACCTCTTCAATACAACTCTCTTCTTTTAGATGCTCCATTATAGTGTTAAAGTGAGCCTCTATATTCTTACACGAAGCTTCAAAGTTGTCCCGCTCCACCTTCATATATTCAATGGAATGAGCTAAGAGTTCTTTGAAATTATCTTCGTTTTGCTCAACCACCTCTTCAATACAACTCTCTTCCGTATTCTTGCATGACACTTGAGAGTTGCCTCACACACAACATTTTCCATGCCATAATCCATATTTTGGAGCTAAGAGTTCTTTTAAATCAGAGTTGTCCTCATGTAATCCTTCAGTTTGAGCATGAGAATATGAATCTTGCTCACACACAACATTTTCCATGCCATAATCCATATTTTGGGTTGTCATGGGTATGAAATTTGTCTCATAACAGCCCCTTTCATGTTCACTCTCATGGAAATCATAGTTGAAAATTCGTTGTTGAGCATTCCTTGCTTGCATGGAGTAAAAATTCAAATGGTCCATGGCATAAAGTGGATTTTTTTTTCACAAACACTAAACACAAATAACAACAAATAGAAACACACTACAAACACAAAACACGATAATAAAAAAATTTGCTGGAAAAACAGAACATACTAAATAAAATAATCTAAACTAACTAAACTTACTAACTAAACAATAGAAATTAACTTTCACAATCCCTGGCAACGGCGCCAAAAACTTGTTGTGCGAAACGTAGATGTGCAAGTATACACAATCGCAACAAGTAATATATTGATAGTAAAGATCGTTCCCACAGAGATTGTTGAGTTTACTTCTATATTTAAGTTAGTAGTTAAGCTAGTGAGAAAAACAAGTAACAATAACAAGTTGTCAACAAGTATTGTGAGTAACATAAATGTAAATAAACAAGTAAAGAAAGCTCAAGAGTTGATAAAGTGAGTTGGACTGCTCTTTGCTAAGTAATTTCTCAGTAGTGAAGCGCTATAACGTTAGACGCTGTAGCGTTAAGCGCTGTAGCATATGCTGTTGTGCCTTTCGGTCACTGATGCCAGGGTTTTGTTACAAGACTCCTATGTCTAGGTTCTAAATAAGTTCACCCCTGTATAATGAAGAACCCACAGTATTCACCTTATGAACTATTTCTCCCCTATGTCTAGATTTAAGCACAAGTTGTCTAAATGTCTTTAAACAACCTTTCATTCATATCAATCCTTGAGTTCGAATCATGGACCATGTCTGTACCCACGAATCTACTCGTTTCAGTTGATCAATCCCAAAACAAGTTTGAAAGCATTAAAATACAAGGATTGAAACACAAACATCATAACGTTATATTAACAATACTAAAGAGTCATTACAAAGCTTAAAACAATCCAACTACTAAGTGTTTAACTTATGATGAGCATCATCAACACAATACAAACCAAAAAGCTTATATTACCGAAAATGAAAAGAAGAAGCAAGGTTGCAAAAGATGCACGTAGTGGCCTCCTTCTCATGTGACGGGTTGCTGACGCTACAGCACAGCTTCATAGCGCTGGAAATTATGATCTTCTCTTGAAAAATAAAAGCTTGAAGTGGAGGATTAATGGAGGAGAAGGGTGTCGATTTCTCCTCTCCAAAAACTCTCATTATTTCGAAATCTATGTTGTGAGGAAGAAGAAGTGAGATAGATATTATCCTAATCTCATAAAGTAGCTTTACAAAAAGGGCAATGATTACAATCATCACCAACTATCAAATAAGCTTCAATTAGGAGGCGCCAAGTGTCTTATTGAATCCACTTGGAGGCTTCAATGTCAGGCTGAGAAGAAGAAGATCAGAATGATGGCTCATTAAGCAGCAAATGGCTTCATAAATATCCAAGTGGCCAACCGTCATATAGCGCTATAGCGCTTACCGCTGCAGCACTTAGCAGAAACATTAAAATACTCAAAAAGGCACCAAATGTGTCAAATGATAACAAACAAGCTCCTAACCCTTCTTTCCTCTAAATAACTAATATTTACCTAATAAAGCACGGATATTACTTGAGAACTTGTGTTGATTTAAGTGATAAGAGCACAAATAACACATCTAAATATGAGTTATCACTTGGTCGGTTTCACATTTTGCCGAACCTCTTCGCAATCGACTGAGTGACGTGACGTTTGAGAACCTCTTCGTAACCAGACATTTGACTGACGTGATGTTTGAATGTGACGTTTGATTGATTTGGTGGGAAACGTCATGATGACGTCATTGGGAGTCGCGTCTTTTTGGTATTCTCGCTGGGGGAGCGCCACGTATCTGGGTCGTTGATCCGCTGGGAGGACTTTCCACCGTTGGATCATTTTGAACTAAAAGGTTTAAAATCTGCGAAACCCATTCCTTTCGCTCTTTTTTCCTTCTTCCTCACCTCCGTCTTCGTATTTGAGTTTTTGAGCTTTTGCCCCTAGTTTTCTGGTGCATTCAAGTTCTGCTTCCATTTCCTGGTGCACTTACTCTCGCTGCTTCCTCTTCATCTTCGCGTGTAGCATCTCCTAAAATATGAAAACCTTTTTCTCTGCTCCTCGCTTTCCATTTGTTGATTTTTCCCCCTTTGCCTAAAAACAATGACTATAATAGATATAAGTAGTAAGAGTGAAGGAGAGGTAACCTCTGAGTTTCGCTGCTCTAGGCCCAATTGCACCCCTAAACACTGCGTTCATTGTTTGATACACAAATCCAGACAAGCAATAGATGCTTTATAAGAATTTGACAGTGAGTCCTCTTCTCATTCAACAGGGTCGGCTCAGTCCACGCCTATGGCCGAAGAGGACAACTTTGACCGTGAGGGAAATCAGTCTGATGATGAGGGGTCTTGGCTAGACCAAGAGGTCTTGGATTCGTATTCTGAGTTTCTTACCGACGAATCTTTGGCCGAAGTTCATGGTTTAATGTGTCATCCAATAGATAGAGACTTGGCTGTAGCGCGCCCGGCTTCCCTAGATGAGGTTGTTTGTGATCCTCCTGGGCCGGGGGATGTTCCTTTCAACTATTTATATAAAACCATTTTTGGGGACTTAGGTATTCGGGTTCCTTTCTCCCTCTACTATTGTCAAGTTCTTAGGATGATTAATGTGGCTCCTTCCCAGCTTCATCCGAACGGCTGGGCGTATATGCGTGCTTTTGAAATTCTGTGTGAGTGTCTTGGGATGGAGGCGTCGGCTTGCAAGTTTCATCATTTCTTCAAGACTTCGATGAAGAAGCCTCACCGCTAGGTTTCCTTATGCAACCATAGCCGCCGCCCCTTTATGACCGCCTACAAGAGTAGCTATAAGTCGTTTAAGAAGCAATGGTTTCGGCTGCAAGCAAGACCGAACAATCCTAATCTGCTGGTTGATGAAACTGGGAAAGATTGCTTTCCCTTGTATTGGACCCGTAACCCTTGGGATAAGTATTTTGTTGAGAGGAGGTCTTTGAGTCCAGTCGAACGCGTGGAAGATGATCGGTTGTGGTCTTATGATCAATCTCAGTTGGGCGTGCTACCCAAGCCGTCATTTCTAATTAGCCTGGTAGATGAAGCTGAAGAGGAGAAGAATTCGGGAAGCACAAAAACGGAAACAAGGGTCGGTTCAAGAACCCTCTTCTGGTTCGAGCAATGTTGGTGGCGCTCCTAACTCCACCGTCGGTTCTCCAAATGCCGGTGGAAGCCCTGCTCAGGTTGATAGAGTAGTTGCAAGTCAGGCTGGAGATCCAAATATTACTCAGAACGTGGCTCGTCCTCCTCCTCCTCCTCCTGAGTATCACGCTTCTAAAAGAGCAAAGACTGGACCCTCCCTAAGCATTGAGCTCGGGTTACCTGGCGAAGGCGAAGCAATAACTGACATGTCTTGGAGGAACATTCCCAAATGTCAGAAGCGGGCTGATGTTAGTGTTGATACTCCAATTCGGTCTGCTTTTGATTCTCGGTATCCATTAAACAGGGTTTTGAACAGCGCCGGTGGTCCGGCCGATGTTGAGAAGGTTGCTTCGATAGGGGTGGGTCAGACCTTAGTAGAGCCATTTGGAAGAGCACTTGAAGGAGAATGAGGAGGCATTGAAGTTGTGTCGGGAGGAGAAGGAGTTCTTGATGCAGGACCTACAAAGATGGGATGCTGAGAAAGAAGGTACTGTCAGCTAGCTTGGCGAAGGTTGAGAGGGATTTGAAGATGGCTTGTGAGGAAGATGAGAGGAGCAAAGGAGAGCTGAAGAGGATCTCAGCTTTGTTTCTAGATTTAGCCGAAGGTGCCGATGTGGTTGAAGCAATTGAGGAGTTGAAGGTTGGAGCGGCCACTGATTTTGACAAGGGGTTTGAGACTGCCTTGGCTCAGCTGAAGGTGCTTTACCCTGAAGCGGGCGTTGAGAAATTTGACATCGACAAGGTTGTGGTCAACAGACAGATTGTTGATCAAGTAGCTCCAACCGTCGATGCTGTGCCGAATGCTGAATAGAATCCTCCGCAGATGCCACTGGATTTATCTGCCCGTGACCACCTCTTGAACGCGGATGACGAGGTGGATGCGCAAGGTGTTGCCGGTCATGGTGTTGCTGATCGTGCTATGGCCGAGAATGTTGACGATTGTAACATCCCCTATTTAACTAATCTCTATTTTTGAAAATTAGCAAGAGGTCAAGTTAATATACATATATATATATATATATATATATATATATATATATATTAATATAATCGATTATTTTTATGTTTGAGAAGTGAATTAATTGTTTGATTAAGTGTTAGGATTTGTGTGTTTAATTCCTAAGTCAAATTCACTAAGTTAGGCCACATAGCTAATAAGAGTCACATGGAATAGACAAGTAGCGGAAGGGTATTAGGGTAAATTCCCAAACCATAAGTGACCAGCTGAACCCCTAACACCCAACAACACAAGTCATTTGATGAAAACACCAAAAACTGAAAACAGAAAGTAGAGAGGGAGGAGGGATACGTGAGAGTGAGAGGGGAGAAGAGATGAGGAGATTCCTCAAACTACCATGCATGTTCAATCCAATGACACAACCATGATCAGTTCACCTTCCTCTATCTAGTCATATCAATTTCGAAGTCATCCCCTCCTCCAAACCAAAATCTCCATTGATGAGTACCTCAAGCCCAAGTAGAAATCCTGTACAGAATCCGTTTTGGCAACCTTCAGTGTTTCGTTCGTAACTCCCTGTACTGACCTCCGATTTAGTTAATTTTTATTTATTTGGAAACTAGACAAGAAATGCTCCAGTTTTGACCCAAGAACCATCTGGTTTCACTGAGAATGGAAGGAGATATCTTGTTCTTAAGTTTCGATTCAGAATCAGTGTCTGTTTGGACCCATCTTCATTGTTTCGGTTATAACTCTCTGGATATTGGATGCATGTGTTTGAAACCTCCACCTTCAGAAACTAGAGAAAATTCCCTTCACCGTAGACCCTCGTTTTGCTAAGTTTGGTTGAGATTTGAGTGAGTTACGCTCGTTGCAAATTGGTGGTTTGTTGCTGGAAGTAGCGGGAGCGAGTTCGGGAAGATTCGTAGGTTCGCCGTTCGTCCGAGTTCGCGAAGCTTCGGTGTTGGGTGCGATTTTCATCGCCAAAAGGTGAGTTCTATACTCACTAGGATTTTATGATTGAATGTGTGGTGTTCTAGATTTTTGGTGTCGAGTTCTGAAAACCGGTGTGAAACCGCTTTACGAAAATCTCTCGTTTGAGTATTTAAGTCATGTGATTGTTGATTTGGTATTGTGATTGATGATGATAATTGGTAATTGTTGAATTGATGATTTTCTGGACTGGATTGATTGTGTTGAATGTCTGATTTTCATGTCTCAAGTCAATGGATTAAATTGGTGCTTGCTTGAGGTTAATTTTGTTGTTAAAATTCACTGTTTCGATGTTCTGTTAGTAGTTTCGGTATTGCAGTGACTGGGAATGCATTACTGATTGAAAAATCTGGTGGATTGTCATTTTAGAAACTAGACTCGAGGCTTGACATTTTGGCTTTGGGATGGCTGCATTTGGACTTGTGTAGCTCAAGATATGAGCATCACAAGTTAGGGTAGAATTCTGGAGATAATTTGGATATAGGTGCTGCCTTTCTGAATATGGGAATTATTTACGTATCCAAAAATTATATAACTTACCTTTTTAGAAACTAGATTTAATACTTGTCATTTTGGATTTGGAATGGTGACATTTGGACTTGTGTAGCTCAAGATACGAGCATCACAAGTTAGGGTAGAATTCTGGAGACAGTTTGAGAATAGGTTCGGTTTCTGGGTATCTAGGGATGATATAGGTATCCAAAAATTATGTGGTCAATTGTTTTAGAAACTATACTTAATGGCCGTTAATGTGGTTCTGATTTGGTTTAATTGGGAACTATGTAGCTCAAGTTATAGGCTCCACAAGTTAGGGTAAAACTTCGTTGAGTTGTTAAGTCATGCAATTGTTGAATTGGAAATTGTGGCTGATTGTTTGATGATTGAATGGTCATTACGATTGATAATTGTCGGTCTATGATTGACCGTAATTACATGTGTGAAAAGTGGGGTTTTGATCGGGAAGTAATTGGGGCTCGGAACGGAATGATACAGTTAAGAAAATGGAAAACTCTGGGTTACTGAAGCACACGCACGGATCGTGCGTATGGGCGCACGTATCGTGCGTGGCCTTCGGACTGAAACTTTTCAAAAGTGTTTTAAATCATTCCGAACGATCCCAACTGCTTCCTAATCCTTTCTTCCATCTTCCCCAATGATGCTATGATTAAATTGCCCTGAATTGAGTGGTAATTGACGATGATTGGACCCGAGTTATGTTAGTTGCATATGATTGATTGTGATTGAAATATGTTCATGTTAAGTGAATGCTTCATGTGATTGATCATTGGTTTCATGTTATGCCTATGTTAATGAGGTGCTATTGGTTAAGATCAGATTATGCTCAGTTTATGATTATGTGAATGTGATTGATTAGGTCATCTTAAGATTGGTTAGCAGATAATTATAAATAAACTAACAACTTTAGTAAGCCGTGTGAGATCACCTAATGTTAGAAATCAGATCATGTTAGTAATGAGATCATGTTAAGTTAAGTTCATTATTATGCTCAGTTCATTGTTATGTTCAGATCAGTATTCAGTTCGGGTATATTAAAATATATACATCAGTTCAGTTAGGGTGACGACCCTATTTCAGTTTAGTGTGCTAGGGGAGGGGCAGTCATGAGCCCTATGAACCTAGGCCCCATCAGGGACCCAGCCGATTAGTGGGGACGGGTTCACCGGGAGCTTATTATGCCAAGTGACCGGTGACACGCTAAGACTTTAGTTCAGTTTAAGTGTTGCCTCTCGTAACCGGCTTAAGGGTTATGAGGACAACGTTAGTTAGTTCAGCCACATAGTCAACTTTGAGGACTATGAGTTATGAGTTTAGAATAATGAATCAAGCATAATTGAACCGAGAGAATTAGTAAGGGGTCGCGATAGATGAGACAAGTTGTCTCACCCAATCCATTGTTGTTGTTTTTCAGTTAAGCAGGGGAAGTTGAAGACCGTGAGGCACGACTATGGACATACTTGAGGAGCTGCTGACGCTTTTGTTTGTTTTGTCATATTATGTATCTCTGTATTTCAATTTCCTTTGTATCTTAAGACTATTCGATTGTACGACTTATGTCTTTCAAGTTGTAAATCGCTTCCGCAGACTTTCGGTTTTTGAGTATTGAACACTAGTTGAGGGTGTAAGGACCGATTTTATATATATTATGTTCAGCTATGTAAGCACGTTCGATGAGTGATTTATCGAAGTTTAGTATGTGTTCAATATTTTAAAAAAGGAAAGTCACTCTGATGTATACCAGTCGTGCGCTTCGGTAATTTCTACAAGATAGAAATTATCGGGGTGTTACAACGATTCGGAATAAACTCTTTGATTTATTTTGTAATGCTGCTTTTATTTTGAGCAATGGTTAAGTTTGTAAAATGCACAATGTTACCTTCGGTTTACTGTCAGCTTGTATGTTTGGCCGCACTTTGCTTCTTATCCTCGTTTTTCTTTGCACACTTAAGACTTTATGTTTCGTCTTTGTTATTGCATGGCTCGGACTTCCTTGTCGTTTCGTTGTGCTTCGGCTTGTTTTGCCGGTTTGATGTTTAATATACGAATGGCCTTTTTTGGTGACCAAGGGTAGTATGTCGGCTTTCGCACAGTCTACACTTGTCGGGTCTTGTGTTAAAGTGGCATTCGCTGTGCCAAGCTCGTTGGCTTCTTTGGGTGAGCGCGTTAGCTTCGCCTACACATTGAAGGATCTTACATCATACCGAGCTCGTTGGCTTCGTTCCGCGAGCGCGTTAGCTTCGCCTATACGATGGAAGCCAGCCCCCTTCCGGTTCCAAGGAAGCAAACTTCTTTGAGACCGAACTGGTGTGCCCAAGGGTGGTACGTGAGCTCGTCAGCTCCGCTCTCACCTATCAGGACTTTGAGTCTTCATTGCTCAAGGACAACATCGAGACATTGCTTGGTCCTTGCCTGTCGGGGCTTTTTTATTATGGCACATTCTTCATTAGACAATCGGTTCTCTTTATTCATGTTGAAATAATAATGACTTGAATATATTTGATAATAGCCTGATTGACTGATTACAAAGACTAAACACTAACCCCTATTATAGGGATAAATAGACTCAACCCTAAATAACTAAATCAAGAAACAAATCATAATAAGGCTTAAATAGTTATTACCCCCCTGCAAATATCCTCATTATCCAGTTACGCCCTGCAAAAAAAAAGGTTTAAAAAACATCTTGTAAAATGTAACGTTATCCAGTTACCCCCCTGCTGTTAACTTTTCTGTTAAAAAAATGTAAAATGTAACTTTATCCAGTTACCCCCCTAACGTCAGTGCCACGTGTCACCATATTATTGGGCCTCTGTGAGACGTGGCACTGACATGCCACGTCAGCATCTATGTCACCTGGGCCACGTGGCACTGACATGTGCCACGTCAGCAACCAATGGATGGCTGCCACGTGGCACTGACTTGGCAATGTGGAATATTGTGTGTTACTAAAAAAAATCAACATTTTGGCAAGAATGAGAGTAGAACCCATGACCTTTGAGTGATATAGTTTCACAAATACCACTAAGCCACCTCCATATTTGTAAACCAAAAGTCAGCAACAAATATATATTACATAATTAGTTATTATTTTGACTAAAACTTCATCTTCATCCTCAAAATCAAAAATGTTTTCCACTAAATCTTCAAAAATGAAATCTTCAACAACGTTTTCCATTAAATCTTCAAAAACGAAATCTTCAAAAACCTTTTTTTTGCAGCGGGGGTAACTGGATAATGAGGATATTTGCAGGGGGTAATAACTATTTAAGCCTCATAATAATAATGACGTAATATGAAAACTTATCCTAAGAGATAATCTAAGATACTCTAAGATAAGAAACCAATATGACTATGATACTCTAACATAATAGCATGATATTATATGATATTTTCTTATATTCTAACACTCCCCCTCTAGCTAATGCTTATTAAGCTTTTAGCTTATTACAAAATATGCCCTTGAAGAAGAAAAACCAAACTGCAACAGTATTGGGCCAGCGGTACATGACAGCTGAGAGCATAATCGGAAGGTGTCACCACATCAAACTAAACCAAACTGGACCGGTGTTCACTCTGGCACTTGAAGTCCAAACTTGAAGATGCCACAAAACAAAGAAGATATTAAGCAAGTGCTCACATTGGCAACTGAAACCTACACAGTAAGTGTCACATCTTCGAAACCAACTTAAACAATATTGAGACAGCACTCACTGCTGAAACTCAAATAGGAGAATGTCACAACTTCGATCCAAACCAAAAACAATATTGGACCAGCGCTTACAGCAGCTGAAGTCCTAACTGAAGGTGTAACAACTCCAAACCAAACTGAAACATTTCATATGTGACTGATGTTGATGACTCAACTTGGACAGCGGGACTACCAATGGACTATTTCATCTATGATTGGGGCCGACGACTCAACCTTGACGTGGTTGGACAACGGGACTACCAATGGACTATTTCATCTGTGATTGGGGCCGACGACTCAACCTTGACGGTGGTTGGACAACGGGACTACCAACAGACTATTTCATCTGTGATTGGGACCGACGACTCAACCTTGACTGTGGTTGGACAGCGAGACTACCAAAGACTATCTATGTGTGCTCGGATTGTTAACTAGAGAGCTTGCCATTAGAGACTAACAAGGCAGAAAGCACATTAGATAAGAGTGGCTTGGACAGATGACAAACAAAAACTGGAACCAATGAACAACCTGAAACAAAAAGATGCGTGAAACCAAATCCGAAAGCGATACACAATGATTGAGCAGTTGATGTGACATAAATGCAGAAACAGAGGGCCAAGAATTGATATATCTTGACTAAATCAGACTAGAAACAGACCAAGAACACTGTGACGATTACTGATATCTTGGGTGTTGCAGAGTGCATGGGGACAGGAAAGTATCTAGGCCTTCCATCAATGATTGGTAGAAGTAAGAAGCGGTTATTTGGGTATCTGAGGGACAGAACTTGGAAGAAGATTCAAAATTGGACAGGTAGGCATCTCTCTAAGGCTGGTAGAGAGGTTTTGGTTAAGTCGGTTGCACAATCTATTTCGGCTTATTGTATGAGCATTTTTCTCCTGCCAAAGTCCCTGGGCGAAGAATTGGAAAGAATGATCAATTCCTTCTAGTGGGGTACGAATGGGCGCTCAAGTGGTGGTATTAAGTGGATGAGTTGGGATAAGTTATCGGTGCGGAAGGAACATGGTGGTATGGAATTTCGGCACTTTCATGGCTTTAATCTTGCCATGCTAGGGAAGCAGGGTTGGCGGCTTGCAACCAATCATGATACTATAGTTTCGCGTGTTTTCAAAGCTAAATACTTCCCGTTGGGGGACTCTATGGGGGCTCACTTGGGCCATAATCCCAGTTTTGTTTGGCGTAGTATCCACTCTTCTCAGGTAGCGGTGACGATGGGAGCTAGATGGAAGGTTGGGAATGGTAGGAATATCAAAGTTTGGTCTGATCCGTGGATTCGTGGGTGTCCTACCCTAATTTTGTCCGATTAATCAAAGATTTCAAAAAAAGGTTTTTGTTTGCGTTGTGTCACATATCGTTTTTAAGCGCGTGTGTCTTTAGCGTTCTCGTGCGACGATTGTTTCAATGCTCGTTTTATTTTATTGTGTAGCTATCGTTATTGGTACAAAAAAGAATAAAAAAACATAATTGAAAACAGAATAAACCAATAAAGCTGAATGGCCAAAAGTTTATTACATAATCAAGTCTTTTTACACATAAACAAAAAAACCAAAAAGATGTAAATAGTACAAAAATTAAAAAACAAAATTCAAAAAAGGAAAAAAGAGAGAATGGGGCGCAGCTGATGCTGGCTGCCCCAACTAGGGTTTTTTCCTTGAAGCTGTCCTTCCTCCCTCAGCCAGCTGGTCCTTTGTCCTTTTTATTTCCCTCAAAGATGCTGTCCTTTGGATGCCATTTTTTGCCCTAATTGTTGACTGTCCTCAGCACCCCAATCCACCTATAAAAACAGCAACAGCAGCACAATCAAGGGGGGAGACGAAATTTATTAGCAAAAAAAATACTCCAAACACAGTCACAGAGACAGTCATAAACACAACACAGAATAGAATTAAAAAATTTAGGAAAGAGGCAGAGACCAAAAATCAAAGAAGGGAGCTGAGAACTGAGGGAGAGGCAGAAGACGCACCACCACCAAAACCGTCGTCTCCCTCGTCTAATCTCTCTCCCAGTTCTGTTTTTTTTCTCCCACCGCCGTATCCTCGTTGTAACCACCACCGTACGACCCCAAACGCCACTAACCGAACCATCAATAGCCTCCCCCAGCCACCATGGCCTCACCCTCTTCGCGAACCACCCTCTCACTGTCGCTATCACCCACGCCGTCGCCACGGTAGAACCACCGTCGCCTCCACTGTAGAACCACCGCCACTCGATCTTAGGTTGTTCATACATCAGCTGCACCTCACCCACACCTTCGCAAACCATAGACCACCGTACCACCACCCTTCCCCCTCCACGAACCGTGTACCACCAAACCTCCACCGTTCAACCACCGTGGCCTAACCCAAACCTCCACCGGAAAGCAGAACCACCCCTAGACACCATCGCAAGCCCCATCACCGTCAACCACCCATCACCACCGTCGCTCTCTCTCACCACCAACTGAAACTAGATCAGAGAAATGGGGGAGACTAGGGTCGGTGAAGAGAGGGAAGCGAAGGCTTACTGAGAAGAGGGGAAGATCGATTTGTGAGGGACAGAAGCGTGAACGGTGTTAAGAGAACGAAGAAGACGAAGCCACGGTTGAGGGAGAGATAGGGAAGCGGCGGTGAGGAGAGGAGAATGGTGGTGGTTCGGTGAAGAAAAAAACGGAGATGGGGGTGATGGGAGTGAAGCAGCACTGTTGGGAGAGGAATGACGCAGCGTTGTTGGGAGAGAAAGAGACGAACGCGGCGCTGAGAGAGTGAGGGTATTTAGAATTAGGGTTCCTTTTTTTCCTTCGCTTATGTAGTAGGTTTTTTATTTATTTATTTATTTTTAATCAGATCACTCTTCACACCCCCTCTTTTCACTAACACCACCCCTGAAGCCCACTACTCCTAGGGCCCAGATCCGTAAGTAAAAACCAGCTGGGCTCACTGTTTGCACTCCTTTTTTATAAATACAGCCCCGGATGCTATCCATACCTCCCCCTTTTAATAACATAACACCCCCATTAATTACACTTCCTTTTCTATTACAACCCATTTAGTTTTTTTTATTATTACATCATAATGCTTCCAAACCACGCTTTTTCTACAATTATTCGCAAAAAATGGTTTGTTACTAATGGTCACTCTGAGCTTAGCTTGTTTGACCGTTAATAACAGCTTTAGTTTTCAAACGAGCTATGAGTGATGACCACTCTGAGTTTTACTTGTTTGGTCATTACGAATACCTCTCCCAATTTCGAAAATAAATAAAAAACAGCAAACACACAAACATTTTCTACCAAGAACTACGTGTGATTTGATTCTCTACCAGGAGATACGTAGGAGCAGAGGGCGGCCGACCTCTGTCAATTGCATTAATAAAAAACTTTTTTTTTCTCTTCTAATTCATTTCTCTCATTTTTCTCCAAAAGTACAAAAAATAACTAACCGTTTATCGAGTCTTCTTTTTTATTATTATTATAAGGGTAAAATCATTATTTTTGAATTAATAGATGTTTACACATTTAGTTAAAAGGTAACCTTCCTTAGGAAGGATGTCGTAGGGTGCTAATACCTTCCCTACGCATAAACGACTCCCGAGCCTAAACCTGGTCCGCAAAACCCCCTTATCCACTCAATAGGGATTTTCCAATGTTTGCCCTTAAACTAAACTTTGGTGGCGGCTTCATTTCAAGAACTTCGAAGAATCCGTCCTCCGGATTTTTCGGTCGCTACAGCTAGCGAATTCACTGGGGACCATATTAAGAGAGTCAAGCCTAGTTAACTAAATATGTAAGTATTTGTTAATTTTATATTTTGTTTTTGCCCTTATGCTTTTTATTTATTTATTAGCATTTCTTTATATTATTGAACCTTAGGGTAGACGACTCTTTTGTTATTGTTGTTGTATATCTTTTCCAGCTTGGTTAGTTTAGGTATTTTGCCCTCATCACACACCTCACTTACACTTTTGCACACACCTTTGAGTGGGGCCCTATACCCGGGTCTGCAAATAACCTAGGACGAGTGGAGATTATTAGTGACAGTCATTCTGGATTTTATCTGTCTGACTCTCATGAAAATCTCAACCAGAGTACGCTTTTTCATGGTATCCCACACCAGGTAGCTTGCTATCGTTGTGGATCATATCATGAAGGGGATTTTAGCTCTGGAGACCTTTGTGAGGAAGTGAATAGAGCCACCTGAGAGATTGATCACATAAGCGACCCTAGACCATGTTGAAAATCTCAATTTAGACATGACCCACCTAGGACACAGGGGCATTATACCTACTCTCTCTATTAATATAGGTTAGCATTTCTCCAAAATAAAATCACTCAAAAAAAAAACATTTCATGCTTCCTTCATTTGCATGCACATGAGACGACACCACTCCTTCCATCCATCATACAAAAAACATCATGCATTCATAGCAAAATAAAATCATTCTTTTCACATGCATCACGTTACCATTTCCTCACCATACATCTCATCATCAATCCAATTATCATATGTTCATAATTTGTAAATATTAAAAGATCATCATCAAATAGTGCAGGCTTCACATAATGATGGAATGCATGTTAAATATGTGACATTCATACATCATTTCACTCATATTGTCATCCTAGTTCAAATACATCATTTCTCTATGCATGCATCATTTCTAAATAAAAAGAAAAAGAAAATAGTGTCATTATTCTCCCCATTCTTCATCCAAAATATATATTTTAGTTAGCATCACCTATATGTTGCATTGTTTTAAAAAAAAATCATTTAGAGTAACTGAGTTTTCCAAGTGAACATTCCTTCAGCATTTCATGCATTTGCATTTTCATCATGCAATATACATTTGTCAGGTGTTCATTCATGCATTACATTTTAACGAAAAAAACAAGAATCATAACCCTATTCTCTTATTCTTGCATCAATCATCATCAAATGAAAAGGGAGTGTTTGCATCATCACCACGTTGCATTGCCTCTCTAAAAAAGGGTCATTTACAATAATTTTTTCTTCGCACACTTGACATCGCATTCCATTAGAATCAAACAATCATTTTCCCTGCATGTGTCGTTTTCTAGATAAAAAAAAAACAAAAAACATGTCATTACTCTTTTCATACATCATTGATCATCCAATAAAATAAATGAGAATTTTTAACTTTGCATGTTGCACGACCTCTTAAAAAATAAACTCATTTAAAATAATCATTTCTTTGAACATCTTACATGTCATTGGAATCAAACAATCATGTGCATTCCATGCACTTACATCTTCATCATACATTCGTAACAAAATAAGATCATTCTTTTCATACGCATCTCATCTCGCCACCATGCATCTCATCATCTCTATATAACAGAAATATCATTTGCATTATTTGTCCATCTTTCATATCCACATAAAAAAAACATCACTGTAATATTATATATTCATCCATTATTTCATTTAAATGCATTATCCCCTCTTCATGCAAAAAAGGGGGGTCATTTATTTTCTTCACATCCGCTTCAAGGGCATTACTCCCATGCGCCATAAAAAACCAAAGTAAAAGTTTCTATTCCTACATGCATCAAAATAAAAATCATAAATTTCTCCATTATTGCATCATTCATCATCCATACCAATTTAAGGTATCCTTCTGTCACATTCAAAAATCATCACGCATTTCATTCATCTCCATTGTTGCCCATGTACGACAAACATCCATATGTTCATGCATTCTAGTTTATTCAAATAATTTTTCAAAAATAAAACTCATAAGATCTTTTTTGACACACTGTTTGATGAGAAACGATGCATTCTTCCAAAATATATTTGAATTGACTCTTCTCCCTTGGAAAATTGTCATTGAAAATACCTAACTTGTTTCATCAACATTAAGTTCTCCACCCTTCACCCCATATACATCCTACTCATACCTACCACATTTATGGAAACCATCCACCCACTTAACCCTTCAATGGATTCCACCAATAACTAGTTCACCATCATGGTCACTCCAATATTGACCGCATCATTTCAAGCCCTTTCTCCCATAGGCTCGACCCTTGGCCTCTGCGTGCCTCACCAAAAGCATCAGCTAACATATACCTCACCCCGTGATAAGAAGCTTAAATGTCTATTTTGTTAACTTGTTTTGGAAATTTAAATTGTTCTACTTTAACTGGTATTCTCTCTCTACGAAGCATTTGCAAAATAAATTAGTACGACATGTGTATTTACTCTTGTTTGAGTCAGTTGTACTATCCCCATCTTTCTTCATTTTCAAAACCAGATCCAACCATCCATAGAAGGCCCAGTCCCCACAAGAGTATTTCACTTCACGAATAACACTTT
This sequence comes from Astragalus membranaceus, assembly GCA_039519185.1. NCBI lineage: Eukaryota > Viridiplantae > Streptophyta > Magnoliopsida > Fabales > Fabaceae > Astragalus > Astragalus membranaceus. The sequence continues at coordinate 41,225,141 of CM076848.1, read as the reverse complement.
GTACGCTCCATACTGGGGCAGAGTAATGATCACTAAGATTTTCTGCTAGCATTCTAAACACACGTGCAAGTCCTTTGAGTAAAAAAAACAAAAGAAATCCAAAAAAGAAAAGCCAGTTAGGTTGAAAACTCATAAGAGCAATCTAAGCAAAAATTAGGGCATAAAAGAAATAATAATAAAGAAAAAGAAAATATATTAAAATGAAGTTTTGTCCTATAGTTACAATTCCAAGAAAATAAGCAATCATGATTTGGAGTGGATTTTGGCCATTTTCCTATATCCAAAAATCCAAAAAAAGAGAAATGCCATTCGATACCCTTTTTGAGCCAAAAAATCATAAATCCTCCAATCACCTTAGACAAAGATCAATCCCATATCTACCGACGATGTACCACCTTTATCATCTCGCTCAACCAAAAAAAAAATCACAAAAAATAAAGTGAAATTCAAAAAAAAAGAGGATCGAAAAATCTTGGAAAAAGAATAAAAAAACCAAAGCGGTAGAAATCGCGAGCTGATACTTCACACCATCAAGCGCATAAAAGATCCTTGTCTGAAATAAACCCTTAAACATTTCCTTGGGCCTCAGTATTCTATCCTTCATAAACCCTCAGCTGCGTTACAATCCTAAGCAAGTTCATTCTACCATGAAGCACGTAAAAGATTCTTTGTCTCAACCAACCCCGAACACTTTCATGAGCAAAGTAATCATTTCCTTCATGAACCATTAACCATTGGCCATAGTACAATCCTAAGGTCTATTATGATCAATGATTGGTTGCTTCCATTGTTCTCAAAGCTTATACTCTAGGACAAAATAATCAGAATAATTTATTTGCTCAGAAAAAATATTATTACAAGAAAATTAAAAAAAAGGGCTTAAAAGGGCTTGCACGCTCAAAGTTCATCAAGAGAAAATGATAGTAGTGAGAATTTAGTGATCATCAACAAAGTGAAATCTCATCGAATCAAAAGTTCTCAATTGTCTTAGCTTGTGAAATCCTTCCCAAAGAAAACCACAAATCCCTACTAAGACAGTTACTTGACTTACCATCTCAGAATGGGACAACACCCACACCCTCCATTCCATTTAAACTCGGGCAAACTTTTCAACATCCCCAAAATACCCTCACCTTTCATCCCGTTCTTATACTACACCCATATAGCCGTACCAGACAAATTTCCAAACCATTATTCTAACTTCTCACCCTGTCGCAACCACACTCAAAATGGGGCAACCTTTAACCTTCATTAATTGGGGCGACCTTGTCTTTTTATAAACTAGGGGCATCATGTCCCTTGTGCCAAAATAATTCTTTCGTCGCCCATTCCATTCATCCTTAGCCACTTGTTACCCTTGTACCACCCCATTTCCCAGTCCTTCAACCAATTTATACCCTTAGCAGCCATGGTCCTCCCTAGACAAAGGCAGACTATTCCACTCCCCACTATTTGAAGTCAAAATTGGGGCAGTCAAACATTTCTTACCATGGGGGAAGCTTGCCTCTCATAGACTTGAGCCAATAACCTCATCCTTCACTCCACTCACGTGTCACAACCCTGAGCCGACTAACGCTTTCATTTGTATTCACACTGTTTTTCATATTTATTAAACAAATGCTTCCAAGAGAGAAACGCACGTTAATGACGTGTTATTGATAATTCCTCCAAGCTAACATCTTAGACTTGAAAGCTTAGCAATCATGGGTTATCTTAACCAAATGAAAACCCATTTGAACAAGTCTACAAATGCACATCACAATCTCTAAAAAAAGGCACTAATAAATTGCCACAAGCCACACTTTTCAAAATGGCAACCTCGAGCTTACCAGAGTTTGAGTTCAAGCCATCAAATTTTTTTCCAAGAAATGATTATTCCAAAGTACTCACCTCTATACTCCTCGCATCGAAAGTCTCATTTCTCATCTCAAAACAAAACACATCTGCATGCATTACTATTATACCATATCATAAATCATTGCACCATACATTGTATTTCAACAACAAGTCATGCATCTACCACAACTATTGCATTTAAGCATTACGTGTGCGCATGCATTCATTCATTCAAAAAACGGGCAAAAAAGAGAAAACCAAAAAGGCAAAAATCATCCACATTGCACTTGTTACCCCCACCAAAGCATAAATCATTCCATCATGCAACCAGCAGTACATTTTCATTCACATGTTATCTGCATTCGCATACACAGCTTATCAATTTCTATTTCCGTCCGGCTTCAGCATCCATCATTCACAGGCTCTCGTAGTCCATTTGATTTCGCATTGCACATTCATCACATTGCATGAATGCATATAACATTTTTTGCTTCGATAGACGTGCCACGCGCGGGTCTCATCATTACCAGAAACTTTCTACAACACCAATCATATCATTTGCCATGCATTCATGATGTCTCCTCCTATTCACCATAGCATTTGCATATAACCATTGCAATCACATTCGTATCTCGCGCGTATCCACATACATTGCATTGCACACATTGCATGCATGCACACATATAACATTTCTTGCTTCGATAGACGTGCCGAGTGCCGGTCTCATCATTGCCAAAAAGTTTCTGCATCACTAATCATAGGCCTGGACATCGGGCGGGTATGGGCGGGTTCGGGCCCAAAACATCAAACCGGCCCAAACCGCGGTTTAAATATTAAGGCCCTAAACCGCCCAAAAACACATGCGGTTATTTCGGTTCGGTTCCCACGGGCCTGGCGGGTTGGGCGGGTGGGTATAAACGGGTTGGGCCCAATTTGAACAGGAAAAAATTTCATAAAAGAATGTTCGTTTTTTCAATTTCTTTAAAAATCAAAAATTATTAAGCCCATTTCATAACAAGCCCAATTAGCATAAATGTCAATAACAATTCAGTTTTCACCAAAAAACATCTATTGTAATTTAAAAATGATAAATCACCTGCTTTAGAAAAAACAATTTAGCTGTCACCATAGTTATTTTTGCAACAATTATAATACTTAAGTATTAAGTATTACAAACCAACTGAACTTGGATGTTTATAACATCTAGGAAATTAAATACTTAAGTATTAAGTAGTAAATAAACTATTACAGACCAGAAGAACACAACAAAAACACAAGTTTTGCCAAACAGATTAATACAACTTCAAACTTTTTAATTACAACTTTGCTGCCTTTTGATCCATTTCCACATGGTTGGGGGCCATTTCCACTGCCATTCACACATGTTCCAGCTCCATTTCCACAGCTAAATAAATAAAACACAAAGTTAAGACAAGAATGTAAATAAACTTATTCCATTGATTATTAAGTAATAGGTGGATAGACAATATAATAAGCAATATACAGATAGAATAGGTGGATAGACAATATAATAAGCAATATACAGATAGACAATATAATGAACACCCATGTTACCAGCAGCTTCAGTTGTGGCTTCTAGTTATTCAGTTGCACCCGTAGCTGGTTGTTCAGTTGCAGCACTAATTTCAGTTAAGTTTGGCGTAATTAGTGTAGAAGGCTCCAAATCAAAAGGAAGCACACTAGTCAAGAAGCATGAAACATTCACATGAAACATTCACCTTAACATCTAATCAAAGTAAAAAAGTAATGCATACACATGAACCAACAACATGTGCTAACAGATTTCATAAAAGTAACAGATATCATAAAAGAAACATGTGCTAACAGATTCTACAACCAAACACATAAACACATAAGCTAACAGATTTACACACATAAACCAACAACATGTGGATACATCAAACACATAAATATATTTAATTATAGCACTCAAAGTTCACATGTTTTACAACTATCAACAAGCATTCATTCATACAAGTAAAAAAATTATAAGTAAAAATAACCTGAACAAGAGCAAATCTCCAACCCACAAGCAAATTGTTTTGTAGTTTTGTAGTTGCTCCACAAGACACCAACTCACCAAGCTTTACCATCCATGAAAATAAAAAATAAGGTCAAAGCCATATCACAACAGATTATATCACAGATAATCACAAAACCCTAATCTAAAAACTACTAAAAGCCATATCACAGATAACTAAACTAAATCGAAAAACACAAAACCAAAACAGGGTCAAACCCATATCACTGAAAGATAAAGCAGAACATATAACTAAACTAAAATCGAAAAAACCAAAACTAATAAAAAAAGCCCAACACTAAAACAGATCGTTACAAAACCCTTAAGAGAAAAAGTCATTTCAGTGATTGATACAAAACCCTAATCTAAGATATGGAGAGATGAATGAGAAGCCATGGAGGTGAAATACAAAACCCAGCAAAAGAGAGAAAGATGATTGAAAGAAATACAAAATCAAAGAGAAAAATAAAGATCAAACCTTTAAACCCTTCAAGTGAGTGAGATATGGAGAGATGAATGAGAAGCCATGGAGGTCCGAGCGGCGCTAGTAAGGTGTTTGAGTTAGAGGTCCGAGCAGCGCTAGCAAAAGAGAGAAAGATGATTGAAAGAAATACAAAATCAAAGAGATGATATAAAGATCAAACCTTTAAACCCTTCTTGTTGTGTGTTGTTACGTTTTTTGGCTTTAGAGACAGAGAGAGTCAGAGAGCTGTGTGTTGTTTTCGTTTGTGTTTGTTTGTGAGCTGAGCAACGTGAAAAATGAAACTGAAATTGTGAGTTGTGAGTGAATGAAATTGAATGTCTGTGTGTGAGAAAGAAAAAAGCAATAATGGTAAGCGTGTGAGAGAGAGAGATCAGAGATGGGACAAGTCTCTTTTGACTGGTGCTCTGCTCTGATTGCAACTCTGAGAAGGCGAAACGTGTTCTGTGAGAGATTGTGAGACTGAGTACTGAGAGAGGGGAATATTAAATTATATAAACCAAACTTAGAGTATAATATCGGGCGGGTCCGGTCACCCATGGGCCCAGAATTTGCAACCTCACCCGCCAAGCCCAAGTCACGTGTACCCGATTTTTCAACCCGCAGACCCGTTTACCCGTCTGGACCCGACCGTTGCTACCCATTTGTTTCGGTTTTTCGGTTTTCGGGTCGGGTTGGGTTTTTTGTCCAGGCCTAACTAATCATATCATTGTACCATGCATTCGTGTGCTTTCCTATCATTCACCATTGCATTTGCATCAAAGCATTACATTTCCATTATATTCATATTCGCATTTCACACACTCATCATATACCGAGAAAATAAGCAAAAAAAAGAAGCAAAAAAAGAAAACAGAAAAGCAAAAAAAAGGGCCAAAAGTCATCTATTACATTTCATTCATCATTCCACTCAAAATCAATCATTGCACATACGTACATTACATGCACGTCATATGCATAACATCTGTTGCTTTTCGACTTCAAGTATCGATCCTTATATCCCGTTCCTCGAAAATCAGCGCTCCAAGCGCCAACCCCATGTCGCAATTCGGATCACCAAGCAGATCCTTCGGACCCCCAGCGGTCCTTCTGAGCCTCAGCGCTCCTTCAGACCACCAATGGTCCTTCAATCCAGATCGCGTCGCGTTATCGAGCAACCGAACGATCATCCGACCCCAGGTCCTTCAGTTCAGTTCGAATCAACACGTCCAAACAACGACTTCGAACTCTACCTTCAGATCACTACGACGACACTGAGCGCGACGGATCATCCGACCCCAGGTCCTTCAGGTCAGTTCGAATTAACACGTCCAAGCAACGACTTCGAACTCTACCACCAGATCATTATGTCGACACTGAGCGCGACGAATCGTCCGACCCCAGGTCCTTCAGACTAGCTGTGTCAGCCTAAGACTCAATGCACGTCCTTCGCGGCCGCTCGAAAAAGGCCACCCCACAAGCAGACCGTTTTACTAGTACCATTGCTAGTTTGCGCTCCATCAGACCCATTGGTCCATCAGGCTTAGGCATGCCCTTCAGACCCTGTCGGTCCTTCAAGTTTAACTCCAATCAATGCGCCAAGCATCGACTGCGAATTAGACCATTTGAGCCCCAGTGCTCCTTCTGATCCCCGGTGATTCTTATTTACTTTTGTTCTAAGTCAATCCAACTTTTTCATGGATTTCTAAAAAAATCATAGTTTTGACAAAATTAGAGTCTTTTTATCTTTATTTCTATTTTACTCGAGAAATTTGGAAACCCTTCGTATTTCCTAGTAAAATATAAATAAAGAGGGGCAGCTGTCATACCCTAATTTTGTCCGATTAATCAAAGATTTCAAAAAAAAGGTTTTTGTTTTCATTGTGTCACATATCGTTTTTAAGCGCGTGTGTCTTTAGCGTTCTCGTGCGACGATTGTTTCAATGCTCGTTTTATTTTATTGTGTAGCTATCGTTATTGGTACAAAAAAGAATACAAAAACATAATTGAAAACAGAATAAACCAATAAAGCTGAATGGCCAAAAGTTTATTACATAATCAAGTCTTTTTACACATAAACAAAAAAAGCAAAAAGATGTAAATAGTACAAAAATTAAAATACAAAATTCAAAAAAGGAAAAAAGAGAGAATGGGGCGCAGCTGATGTTGGCTGCTCTAGCTAGGGTTTTTTCCTTGATGCTGTCCTTCCTCCCTCAGCCAGCTGGTCCTTTGTCCTTTTTATTCTCCTCAAAGATGTTGTCCTTTGGATGCTATTTTTTGCCCTAATTGTTGACTGTCCTCAGCACCCCAATCCACCTATAAAAACAGCAACAACAGCACAATCAAGGGGGAGACGAAAATTAACAGCAAAAAAATACTCCAAACACAGTCACAGAGACAGTCATAAACACAACACAGAATAGAATTAAAAAATTTAGGAAAGAGGCAGAGACCAAAAATCAAAGAAGGGAGCTGAGAACTGAGGGAGAGGCAGAAAACGCACCACCACCAAAACCGTCGTCTCCCTCGTCTAATCTCTCTCCCAGTTCTGTTTTTTTTCTCCCACCGCCGTATCCTCGTCGTAACCACCACCGTACGACCCCAAACGCCACTAACCGAACCATCAATAGCCTCCCCCAGCCACCATGGCCTCACCCTCTTCGCGAACCACCCTCTCACTGTCGCTATCACCCACGCCGTCGCCACGGTAGAACCACCGTCACCTCCGCTGTAGAACCACCGCCACTCGATCTCAGGTTGTTCATACATCAGCTGCACCTCACCCACACCTTCGCAAACCATAGACCACCGTACCACCACCATTCCCCCTCCACGAACCGTGTACCACCAAACCTCCACCGTTCAACCACCGTGGCCTAACCCAAACCTCCACCGGAAAGCAGAACCACCCCTAGACACCATCGCAAGCCCCATCACCGTCAACCACCCATCGCCACCGTCGCTCTCTCTCACCACCAACAGAAACTACATCAGAGAAATGGGGGAGACTAGGGTCGGTGAAGAGAGGGAAGCGAAGGCTTACTGAGAAGAGGGGAAGATCGATTTGTGAGGGACAGAAGCGTGAACGGTGTTAAGAGAATGAAGAAGACGAAGCCACGGTTGAGGGAGAGATAGGGAAGCGGCGGTGAGGAGAGGAGAATGGTGGTGGTTCGGTGAAGAAAAAAAACGGAGATGGGGGTGATGGGAGTGAAGCAGCGCTGTTGGGAGAGGAAGGACGCAGCGATGTTGGGAGAGAAAGAGACGAACGCGACGCTGAGAGAGTGAGGGTATTTAGAATTAGGGTTCCTTTTTTTCCTTCGCTTATGTAGTAGGTTTTTTATTTATTTATTTATTTTTAATCAGATCACTCTTCACACCCCCTCTTTTCACTAACACCACCCCTGAAGCCCACTACTCCTTTTAATAACATAACACCCCCATTAATTACACTTCCTTTTCTATTACAACCTATTTAGTTTTTTTTATTATTACATCATAATGCTTCCAAACCACGCTTTTTCTACAATTATTCGCAAAAAATGGTTTGTTACTAATGGTCACTCTGAGCTTAGCTTGTTTGACCGTTAATAACAGCTTTAGTTTTCAAACGAGCTATGAGTGATGACCACTCTGAGTTTTACTTGTTTGGTCATTACGAATACCTCTCCCAATTTCGAAAATAAATAAAAAACAGCAAACACACAAACATTTTCTACCAAGAACTACGTGTGATTTGATTCTCTACCAGGAGATACGTAGGAGTAGAGGGCGGCCGACCTCTGTCAATTGCATTAATAAAAAACCTTTTTTTTCTCTTCTAATTCATTTCTCTCACTTTTCTCCAAAAGTACAAAAAATAACTAACCGTTTATCGAGTCTTCTTTTTTATTATTATTATAAGGGTAAAATCATTATTTTTGAATTAATAGATGTTTACACATTTAGTTAAAAGGTAACCTTCCTTAGGAAGGATGTCGTAGGGTGCTAATACATTCCCTACGCATAAACGACTCCCGAGCCTAAACCTGGTCCGCAAAACCCCCTTATCCACTCAATAGGGATTTTCCAATGTTTGCCCTTAAACTAAACTTTGGTGGCGGCTTCATTTCAAGAACTTCGAAGAATCCCTCCTCCAGATTTTTTGGTCGCTACAGTGGGAGGGATGATCCGTATGTGCATACTTCTATGGTTGCTGGTCATGATGAGAAGCTTCGGGTTGGGGATTCGTTAGATGCTCATAGGGGTCGTTGGAATGTTGATCTTGTGAACCAACTCTTCAGCAATGATGAAGCTCAATGTACTACTCGCATGCCATTGTTGTGCGCACAAGAGGATGATGCTTTGATATGGAATAAGAGTAGGGATGGGTCCTATTCGGTTCGATCGGCTTGTTATATGATCATGGAAGATATTATTAAAAACACGCACTTGAGGAAACAGGGTGACTGGATGTGTATATGGCGTCTTCGTATTCCTCATAAGGTGAAGCTTTTTCTTTGGCGAGTGACTCGTGGTTGTTTACCGACTCGGTGCAATCTCCAATTGTGCCGTGTTCAATGCCCCGAGGAGTGTCCACAATGCGAGGAACATGATGAGGATGACTTTCATGTATTTTTTGGCTGTCGACGAGTGGAGGAAGTATGGAGACATGCTGGTCTTTTGCAGGTGGTGCGTGAGAGGGTGCAGGGAGGGGGGGGGGTTTTGGGGATGTCTTCTTCTCTCTTCTTAATTGTGGTAGTGTCCCTCAAGCGAAAGCTACAACCATGATCTTTTGGTGTATTTGGAAGCGGCGTAACGAGTGATAGGCTCGCAAGTGCACGAGTCGTATCGCGTAATAAAAGAGTTATCGATCCACAGGGAGAGCCTAAGTGATTACCAATTTAATTTTCCAAAGTTGATTAGCTAGAAGGAATGGTTTTTAGGAGTTGTAAAATTTAGAAATAAAAACAAATAATCTCAGGTTTATAGTTTTATCACAACAATGAGGAACCAAAATAATTTCTTTAGACTATTCAACAAATTATAAGAGTAATATATTTCAAAGACAAGGCAGCGAATATAACTAATGTCTCCTTTCGGAGTACAAGAGCGTGTTTTGAACTAACAATCAAGCCTATTCTCATGGTTGATTGTCACCAAAACCCATTAAGCATAACACCTTTATAATGTCTCAAGAGTTTCAAAACTATTCTCATGTGTTGATTCCCTTGTCTAATTTCATAGTTCCAACATCAATACTTCACCTTTCGGTCCTTCGTTTGATGTTTAAAATAAGATTTGAAGGACAATAAAATTAGATTGAAATATAAAACAATTTGGAGTGGAGAATAGTCTTGGGAATTATTAGGGACCTATCATTGGATTACTCCCAACAACCCAAGACTTTTTATCTACTCACTCATATTAAATACGAGAGAAGAAGAAGAAGAAGAAAAGACATGAAATTAAATAGCAAGAAATAAAAGAAAGCGGTAAATTGCAAAATCATAAATAGCGGAATTGTAAATGACTTGGAAAATAAAAGTGCAAGAAAGTAAATAGCAAGGAAAGTAAATGACTTGGAAAATAAAAGTGCAAGAAAGTAAATAGCAAGGAAAGTAAATGACTTGGAAAATAAATGGGCAAGAAAGTAAATAGCAAGGAAAATAAAAGAGCGAGAAAGTAAAAAGCGAGAAAGTAAATAGCAAGGAAAATAAATGACTTGGAAAATGTAAAGGGCAAGAAAGTAAATAGCAAGGAAAATAAATGACTTGGAAAATAAAAGGGCAAGAAAGTAAATAGCAAGGAAAATAAAAGAGCGAGAAAGTAAAGAGCGAGAAAGTAAATAGCGAGAAATTAAAGGGGCAATAAAGTAAAGGAGCAAGAATTAAAAGGGCAAGAAAGTAAATAAACAAGAATCATAAAAACATGAAGAGTAAATTGAAGTCATGAATCTTTAGAGTGCCTTTGTCATTGATTTTCTAACAAAATTCAAGCTTAGTTACAAGTGAGGATCAAGCCTCTATTTATAGGAAAATATGAGGGCCAAGGCACTTGAGTGGAGGGGCAAAATGGTCCAAAAAAAGTGGCAAATCAAGTTGGCAAGGAAAGCCATCAGCAAGTGGGTGCAGCCAAAATTGACTTGTCTGGTGCCAGGGTCGTGCGCCCATGTGCCTGGGTCGTGCGCCCTGGCCAGTCAATTTTGGCTGCTCTGCGCCAGTTTTGCACCAGGGTCGTGCTCCTATGTGCCAGGGTCGTGCGTCTTGTGCTGGAAACAGCTGTTCTGCGTTACTGGCAAGCATGGGTCGTGCGCCTATGTACCAGGGTCGTGCGCCTTGTTTTGCCAAAATGGGCCATTTTCAGTTGAAAACACGCACGGGTCGTCCGCAGGCTCTGCACCAGTTTTTCACCAGGGTCGTGCGCCTATGTGCCAGGGTCGTGCGCCAGTTTTGCACTAGGGTCGTGCGCCTATGTGCCAGGGTCGTGCGCAGGCTCTGCGCCAGTTTTTGCTGCTTGGCGCCCTGTGCTGCGCCAGTTTTGCTGCTTGGCGCCCTTGGCCAGTTTTGGGTTTTTGGGGCCCTTGGCGCCCATGAGGGTGTCTAGTGCCTTAAAAATTGCTCCTCCTCAAATATTTCCTTTTTTCTTCATTTTAGCTCATATTTTCTCTTTTGCTCCAAAATAAAACCTGAAAATAAAAAGCAAACATTTGTAGTAAAATAGCTCAAAGATATAAAATAGGTTTAAATATATATTACCCCCCTGCAAATATACCCATTATCCAGTTACCCCCCTACAAAAAAAAAACATTTAAAACAAACCTTGCAAAATATAAAGTTATCCAGTTACCCCCCTGCCGTTAAATTTTCTGTTAAAAAATGTAAAATGTCACATATCCAGTTACCCCCTGCCACGTGTCACCATATTATTGGGCCTCTGTGACACGTGGCACTGACTGCCACGTCAGCATCCTTGTCAACAATGCCACGTCAGCAACCAATGGATGGCTGCCACGTGGCACAACTTATATCACTCAAAAATAAATATATTTGTCCCCAATGGGTGTTGAACCCGTGACCAAGCACTCACACACACGCCTCCTAACCACTGAGCTACATTATTACTTGTGATTAATAGCTAACTTACATTTATGAACGAAACGAAACGAATTTTGCAGATCTCGTTTTATGTTTTGAATTTTGTTTTTGGATATCCGTTTAAGTTTTTGAAGAAGAAGAAGACGTTTTGATGATTCTGGATTTTGAATTTCATTTTTGATGAAGAAGAAGAAGAAGACGTTATGAAGAAGAAGAAGAAGACGTTTCTGGGTTGTATCTGTTGTTTTTTTTTAAGTAATTGCGAATTACGTAATATATATTGGTAGTTGAGTTAGTAATCACAAATACTAATGTGGCTTAGTGGTTAGGAGGCGTGTGTGTGAGTACTTGGTCACGGGTTCAACACTCATTGGAAACAAAAATGTTTAATTTTTGAGTGATATAAATAGTGCCACGTGGCAGCCATCCATTGGTTGCTGACGTGGCACTGTTGACAAGGATGCTGACGTGGAAGTCAGTGCCACGTGTCACAGAGGCCCAATAATATGGTGACACGTGGCAGGGGGGTAACTGGATATGTGACATTTTACATTTTTTAACAGAAAATTTAACGGCAGGGGGGTAACTGGATAACTTTATATTTTGCAAGGTTTGTTTTAAATGTTTTTTTTTTGTAGGGGGGTAACTGGATAATGGGTATATTTGCAGGGGGGTAATATATATTTAAACCTATAAAATATAATTAAAATACCTAAAAAAACTTAATGAAAATAACTATTAAAAAGACTCTAAAAATAGACTTATCAACGAGCGTGTTTGGGAACAGGTTGATCGTCCAGTGAGTATCTCGGTTCGAATTGCCATGGATGTTTTGCACGATTGAGAGTCAGTTTGTCTCCTTGCGGGCGCAAGAACCCATGGGAATATAGCGCTCCTCATCAGGTTGCGTGGATGAAGCCGGCGCCGGGGGAATTGAAGTGTAATGTTGATGCAGCTATTTTTGAGCCCCAAGGCGTTTTTGGTGTGGGTATGTGTGTGCGGGATGAGAAAGGAGAGTTTGTTGCGGCGAAGACTATGACTTTTGCTGGTGTTCCAACCCCTCAAGAAGCAGAGCAAATCGGAGCGGTGGAAGCTATTAGGTGGCTCATTGAGCGCGGAGTCCAGCGAGTTACCATTGAACTGGATTGCTTGCCAGTTGTTAACGGTATTAACGGGAACCATCTCATGACTACTGAAGTAGGCTCTATTATTAAGAGTTGCAGATCTTTGGTTTCTACTTTTCAAAACTATAGGTTTAGTTTTGCCAGGAGGCAAGCCAATATTGTTGCTCATACACTTGCTAGAGCGTCAAAACTCTATGCTTGTTCCACGATTTTTGATTATGTCCCAACCTGTATCCGTGACATTATTTATATTGAAATGAAGTAGTTTGGTTTCCGTAAAAAAAGTATGTTTTACACAAATCAAAGAAACCAATACTTTCTAATGAAATTATGAAACTAGAAGTATACCCGTGCATATGCACGGGTAACATCATATTCGTTGTATAAATAGATTTGTACAGAATTTAATTACAATAAATATTTCAAGTTGACAAAAAATGAAGTCTAATAACTTTGGAATATTTTCTTTAATTGACATTTTTTATCGTTAGAAAATACATTTTATCAGTAATAAAATTATACCAACAACATGTAACATTTTCTCGTTGTAACTCAAATGCAGAATATAAAATAATTATTCTGACAATGTGTAACGTTCCACCATAAAATATTAATAAAAATGAAATTATAGCAACAATATGTAATATTTACCCGTTGAAACTAAAAAGTGAAATATAACAAATAATTTTTCGACAATATCCAGTATTTGTGGGTCGCGGCTCATAAGAAAAATATTCATTTATAAGAAATAAAGACATTCATGAAAACAAATATAAAAACTAATTATATCGATAACGTGTTACGTTTCCCGTAAGAAATCAAAAATAATGAAATTGTATTAACAACATGTAATGTTTACCCGTTAAAACTCAAAGGAAAGATAAAATAGATTTACAAAAAAATAAAATATCCATTTATAATAGTAAAGATATTTTTTCCGTCCAATATTGTAGAAATGAGTAGTTTGATATTTTTTGTAATGGTTGAGTTGATTAAATAGATAATTGATGATTAGTGTTTTGATTAAATAAATAGTAGATAGATTAAAAAATGAAATGTGAAGAGAGAGAGAGAGGGGGAGGGAGAGAGAGAGGGGGAGATAGAGAAAAAATTGAGAAAGATAAGAGTGTGAGAGAGGAAAAAAAAAGTGGGACCTGCAAAAATAAAAAGTAAGATAAAATAATTAAGAAAGCGAGTGATTGAAATATGATAGTTGATTTATTAGATTTTTTCCTATAATATTCTTGACTATTTGTTATCACATTATACTTTTTTCTCTTTTTACAATAAACACATTTAAGGATGGTCCTCACCGGTTGCCTTGACAATTTCAGCGACATGGGGACGTCGGTTCCCGAGTTCAAACCGAGTGTGAGCAGTAGTAGTGTGTGTGCGTGGTGTTTATTTGACATAAGAAGACAAAAAACAGTTAAGGATAAAATTGACAAAAAAAAAGTAATTAATGTAATCATTAAATTTGAAAATGATAGATAGATAATAACAACATCTACTTAAGAAAGATCGGCACTATAATCTCTTCTTACTCCGAAGCATACCAAATATTATTTTTATATTTATTTCACCTACAAAATACAAATTCATATCTCCCTCTGCCAACTAAGAATTTCAAAAAAAAAAAAAACAAACTAAAGAAGTAGTGAAGTTCTAACTAACCCAAGTTTCTGTGTTCTCTGTACTAGATAGTGACCAACAAGCTCCCCGTTTTGTTTTCTCCGTAGCAGAGCCAGAGGGTGTTTCAAGAAACAAACCGTTCAGTTCAATAATGCAAAGTGAGGTTGGTAATAATTACAAGTGGTAGTGGCCTTACAGTGAGCTGCTGCTGCAAAATTCAATAAATGGTTTGTGGATAGTAAGTAGTATGTCGGAATCATGCATCAAATTGACCACATAGATATCCGGCAAGAAGAATTAGATGGGACGTGTATTGGTTTGTACTCATAAGAAGTTTTTAATGTTCATTGTAGAATATCTTTGTAATGATTTCCTTACTATAGACACGTCGCAACCGTCCATATATAATGTAGCAACAAGTTGTTGAAGTTGAAGAGCTTCCAAGAGACTATATTACAATCACAGGATTGGCCCACCATGTATCATCATCAATCACAGAATTTTGAACGGAAGAGAAAATAATTGAAAGCTGGTGTGTGAGTCAATTAGTCAAATTGGCATGTGGTATCCATGGAAATTTTATCTACTTCTTCAGTGGTGGTATTCTGTGTGAGAATTATTCGAAGTTGATATTGGTTCCCTAGGCTTTGTCTCTGTCAATAAAAACCCTGCACTCCAAATTCCCATCCTTCATTATTGGCTGTTTTTTTAAACCCCCCTCTTATACCATCTACCCACAAAATGACCAAACGAACGAAACTTCCCTTAAATCCACAAAATTTCCGGAAATACCTCAAATCCAGATAAATCCGAAAGTATGTTTTTTTGATTTTCCGGAAATATCGCATTTTACGGTATTTTCGGAACACATTTTACATTCCGGAAATACCGTAAAATGCGATATTTCCGGAAAATCAAAAAAACATACTTCCGGATTTATCTAGAATTGAGGTATTTCTGGAAATCACTCAATATTGCCTTTCGAATTTATCCCAATTTGATGTATTTCCGGAAATCCCTTAAAATTGTCTTCCGAATTTAGCATGTTATATGGTGTTTCCGGAGTGCAAAAATAAAAAATGAAACGTTTATTTGATTAATTAAAAACGCCTTCTACATTGATTTAAAATAACATATTGCAACAACAAACAAAACGAAAACATAATAGAAACTACTGAGATGGTGGAGTGAAACGACGAAGGATCTCAGCGACAGTCCTTCTGGTTTCGACGTATAAATGCAGATAACTCTTCCATTTAAAGATAACATGAATGGCCATCATGGCTTGGACGTCATCGTCGTTGTTGACATCCATTGCAGAAGAGTGCACACGTCCATTAACCCAAGCTGGTTTCCAATAAATTATATTAATTATTTCATGCTCGTCGCCCTCCGGTTGCACCTTACGAGTAGTCTCTCTTTCAGGGCAGCGAATGTTATGCTGTGTTTTAACCTACACTGGAACGTGTCTCGCCCCTCGAAACAGACATCATCATATTCGTTGATGATGATGCCCTGATGATCAATGAGGCCCTGATTAGTAAAAATGATAGTGAGGGAAGCCTCTTCGTTGGCCATAGCCATCATCATCTTGTGTTGTGTGTATGAAAGAAGTGAAACCCAGTGGGTCTATTTATAGGGAAAACCTGAAACCCTAAAGTGAATTTCCACCGTTGGATGAAAAGTGGTCGGCAAAATCTAGACCATTTAAAGTGTCGACAAAATCTAGACCGTTAAATAGTGTCGGCAAAATCTAGACCGTCAAATAAAAAATTCGTGGAATAAAATTTAATATAATATAAACTCGTGGAATAAATTAAAATAAAATATAATAAAATACAATCATTTAATGGAAATGTAATCAACATCAGTTGGGAGGGTCGGTGCAACATGATCTGGGACAAAAGAACACCATAACTGTACACGTCCAAGGGTCGGATATAACCACGATCTAGCTTCAGCTGAAGCATATGCACCCCAAGTAGGATGAATAGGAGGTACTGGACTAGTAGCGTTCAACATAACCCAAACCCAATGATTCCCATGGACAAACCCAACACAGAACAAGCGGCTCTGATTAGGAACATAGACTCCTCTCAAAAGGAAGAATCTCCATGACCCACAATCATGAAGTGACAACATAACAAGGGCTATCTGATATCTAGTCGCTATAACATGTCCCATGTCAGGCATCGACATCCAATTCTCACGAGGTTGAAAGTCTTGTGGGAGAGCAACTAATGAATCCCTAACTGTCTGAATGTTGTTACCCATCACCTCTGAGTATTGAAACCAATTTGAGTCAATCTCCTCAATCAAATCATTACGAACTATTTGCTAGTTATGCTCCGAGTAATCAAGTGAGGCAGAAATGCATCTGAAGCCACAGTTTCCATCCCCAATCACACTGATAATGTCATCAATCTACTTATGCATATGCTCTGGAAAGTGACTTACCAAATGGATGTCATGTTGTGTTCGCTCAGCTGCTGACCTCTGTGATGGTAACTGGGAGACTTACTGTGAGGACCGCTGGGGAAGTCTCTGTGATGAAATCTGGGTGGGTTTCTTAACTGAGCTCAAAGACGCATCCACGTGCTCCCAATAAGAAAGATCTCTCTTAACATCATACTCTTTCTTCTTCTTCTTCTTCTTCTTTGGTGCACCCCTAGTCTTGACTTTGTGCTTAGGTGGAACCATGGTTGTAGTGCTTTTGAAGACATAATCATCAAGACCTCTCTTCCAAACACATCTCTCCTCAAGAGACATCTCAGCTCATTGCCTCCAAACCTCCTCTATTGTATAGCTTATGTAACATTCAAGTAACGCTTGTTTCACCCGCTCCTCATCCATACTCTCAATACTCAGCCTCATCCAATGAGGGTCAATCATCTCTATTGGGATTCGACAGCCATGTAGGTGCAAATTCCCAAGCTCACAAGAACAAGGTAACCCATGAGTAACTTTAATCACACAACCAGCACAACGGGTCTTATCGGTCCCTACTCCATCCAACATGCCTTCAAACTCATGAGCTATATGATTCAATGCCTCATGAGACACCAAACTGTGTAGATTCTTGTAGAATGGAGTGTTGTGCCAGGCATCTACACGGTTGATGCTCTTTTGAAAAAACCGACAATTTTATCAATTTGTGCATTGATCATCCCATGCATGGATTCCCAATTTGTGCCAGGCATCTACACGGTTGAACCCAGTGACCTCTTCAATGACCAATGGGCTGACTCAACCCTATATGTAACAAATTAAAACACATAAGAAAAAAATTGACTCGAAATAAATTTAAAACACATAAGCAAAATATTAACGTATCTATTAGTCGGGTGTTTCCATAGTGTTTCACTTTATCCGTCCACGGTCCACAAAATCTTTCCCTGTGAGGATACAGCCAATACTTGTTCACATATTTGATAAGCTGGGGTATATCAGCACATGATTGTTCAAAATCATGCAAATTCTCATAAAATTCATCTTCAAATACAGAGTCAACTATTGCATGCCAAAGTCTCATCACTGACTTCACCCTATCTCCCTTGACAGCCTTCTTAATTTTAGCATTCACATTGTTGTTAATGTGATACCGACAAAGCAAATTAACTGCTTCGGGAAACACAACCTTGATAGCATTCATCAATCCCTCCTCACAGTAAGTGAGGATAACCTGAGGAAGTGGGATATCTAATACCGTCAAATCTTTTAGGCTCTGCAAAACCCATGTGTAGTCATCATATCTCTCGTGAGACAAGTAAGCAAATGCGACAGAAAATGTCAACTCAGTAGAAGTGACACCAACAATCTCAAGAAGAGGCAATGCATATTTGTTGGTCTTGAAGGTGCAGTCCATAATCAAGACATTAGGAAACATCCTCAATAACTTGATACTATCAGGGTGTGACCACATGATCTCCTCAACAATATCAGTTCCTTCAAGCCGTCTGGTCTAACAAATATAATGATCAGACTGAATCAGTGTCAGAAGCTCATGCATCTCAGTCCTACTTCCTCTCTTTCCCTTCTGGAGACTATTGCGTGTTCTATACAGCTGTGAAATGTTACTCAAATTGTTGGTAAATCTCCTCTTTATTGACTCTAGACTTTTTGCTGCTTTCACTCCCAACCACATATGCTCCTCAACTGCTAATCGCTCCTCCTTGTTGAACTTACCAAATATTGCTGCTCCAAGGATAGTCTTAAGAGGCTCATGGTTGTGAATTTCACACATAACTTTGACCTTCCAATCAAGACTAGGAGGATCGAGTGGTTTAGCTTTCAATCTAAATGGACAACCACACCTTTTTGAGGTCTTGTGTCTACTAGAACACCCACCATCTACTCAGCTATATCTCCCATGCCTATCACAACCAAAAACAATCTTATTTTTCTTCCCTTTACCATTCCCACTCGACTCGGATCGAATAATAATGACAATTACCCCGTTGGCTTTCCCAATAAATCTAGCCCAACGGGTTCACTTGGGTGGGATTGTTTGATCGGTGTTTTGTACGTAGATACTACTAAAACTAGCGGTATACCCGTGCATACGCACGGGTACCGTCGTGTTCTATTTATTAATGGACTCAGATAAAATTTAATTAGTCTAAATATTAACTCGTCAAAATAAAGACAAATTTAAAGTAGACGAATTTAATTAGTTTAAATTTTATCCCGCGATCATTACTGACAAATTTAATTAGTTTGAATCTTACCCCGTGACAACATTACAACCCCTTCAAATGATGACAATATGATAGTTAGTAATAATGTTTAACCAATCGATTAGTATCACAACATAATTAGTAGTTAGCACCAGTACTATTGTAATATTTACCTAATCAATCAATTAGCATCACTAAGAGACAAATTTAAAACTTATAAAATTGAAAATGATATTTGAGACGTACCTTGTAGCATAATAAGCAAATGCAACAGCAGTGGCATTAAATGTCGCATGTGACTTGGAAAGAGAGGTCACTACACCGACCTTTACAATGTGATGGAAATAGACATCAAAACATCAAATGGAAAAGAAACTTAGTTGAAAACAAATTTAATGCTTGTGGATAAGTGTCTAGTTCCTGTATTAAAGCCAAGCAGATTACTCATGATTTTATTAGAAAACTTATAGTAAGTACAGAGTAAAGCACTAATATTATTTCCAAAAGGAAGTCGGATCCCTTGTGATTTTTTTCAAAGAACTCACCTAAAAAAGCAAAATCAAAGTCATTTTTACAAAAGGAAGAAGTTTTACATAGCAATAGATCACAACAAAGAAGATATCAGTATCCTATTCATTTACATTATAAAAGCTACTAATAATAAATACTTAAAAGTTGATCTACAATTGGAACCAATGGTTTAAAGCAATACTTAATGCTTATGCAAGGGGTATGTCCATATCAACAAAAAATGATACACAAAGATGCCATATACAAACGAATGTAACTTTTAATCATGCTTATGCAAGGGGTATGTCAAGTATAGTTTTGGTAACTTTGTTGGAGGGTTTCTAGCATCAATGAATAGTAGATAACAATAATAATAGTAAAATTGTCTATCAATTAGCTTTTATTTTGGACAACTGTAGCTTAAAAGTAAGAAGACATAAAAATCAGTAGCTTAAAAGTATGAAGTCCCAAAGTCAGTAGAAAATGAAGAAAGAAAAATATGAAGACATAAAAATATGGTACGATTCATTGTTGTAGAAGGAAAAAAACAAAAATGAAAACAAAAAATAACAAAGAATTTGTCATAACAACATCTACCATGTGGAAGAAGCCCTGAACCCTTGAAGAACAACATCCAATCTCTTATATGCTTTTGTTCTTTCCGTTCCGTGCAGATGAACTTCTGCAAATGCCCAGAAAAATGCAAGCAAAAAAAAGCAATGAAATGCCATAAAATAGAAGAGAAAGAAAAAGGCAATTTGACCGGAAAAATGAAGACGAAAAATCAAGAAAAACCTAGAAAAACACTTACAGATGGTTAGGGTTCTCCATTGCTAGTTGCTTGAAAAAAACAGAGGAAGATGATGTAAAAGTAGGAGAAATGGGGAGAAGAAAGAAAGAGTTAAGGTGGTGAAAATGAAAGGAAGATGATATGAGGAGAAAATGAGCAATAGATTCAAGATAGAGGTAAAAGATGATGGAATGGGAGGAGGAGAAGTAGAGAAAGAGGAAGAGGATAAAAGTTTGAAATTTGATGGGAAGGAGAGAAAAGTGGTGACAGTTCATCACAATATAGGACCTAGGTCATTGAATGTTGAAAGTCAAATACCTATGCTGATTGAATATTGTTTGGAGCCCAACTTTAAATTTTCTCACCAAAAAAACCATGTTTCCTATGGATAAAAGTGAGAACCTCTTTAACCATCATATAAGTGGGAACCTCTTCTGACCAGCAGGCAATCTGTATTTTATCAGTGAAATGACAAAAATGACAATAGTGGGATTGAAAAATCTTGAGGACATAAAAGTAAATATGCTGGTGGTTTGATGGTATCAATTTATAGTAGAAGTCACTCAAAATCCATCTAATAAAACAATCCTTTAAAATCTTTATGTTTTTGAATACCAGCGGATTGTTTTTAAGTGATAGATAATCTTAAATGAATACCACCAGATTTTGAGAGACTCTTAAAAAAAATCCTGAAAATCCTTATTAAATACCACTGGATTGTTTTTAAGTGACAAAAAGTCTTGATTGAATACCAATAGACTTCAAGAAAAGTCTTTTAAAATCCTTCAAAATCTTAATCCAATACACCAATAATTTATCGTTATATGTGTGCACAAATGAATTTATTTATATATAGAACACGACGTTACCCTGCGTATGCACGAGCATAGTACTATAGTTATATGCAAAATTAGATTTTTCAATTCCATGTAATGTTCTTTTTTTCCGAGAATATAATGTTACCCAATATCTGTTAATGTTGTTTTCAATTCTACTTAATTCCGGGTAACTAAAATAACTCATTTGTTAATTTCTTGGTATAATTATTTGAAATAAACAAATATTGTCAATTAAATTTTTATCAAGAGCAAGAAAATTTCAATTCAAATAACTCATTTGTTAATATAAGCTAATTATTAAAGATTCTTTGCTTTTATTATTGAGAATTGACATAATATAGCATAATTGAGAATATTTTCTGAATTTATAAATACACGTATTAGTAACTATTTATTTATTTTGATACTATTGATATTATAAATCTATATCTATATCTATATAATTAACAATTGAGAATAAATCTCAATAAATGTGATTACACGTGTCATCTTATTATGTATTTGCTAATTAATTTGATTTTTCTGATCCCACAATAATGCATTTCGGTTTAGACCAATATGGTCCAATATGAGAAATTCTTACAGGGTTTTGCTGCTTGTGCGCTACCAGTTTGAATTCAGACATCATTCAAGCATGATTTATTGGAAATACAATTGTAATTTGATGTACTAAAATTTATGTTCTTCTTATGTATTACACTAGCACATGTCAATCAGCATAATAATGTTTTGATTTGTGCAACATTTGTCTTTGATATTTCGAGGGAATAAAATACATGCATTTATCAAGAAACAACAAGTCTACATACTAGATGAATGAGACGTTTACTATATGTCAAAACTCAGCGTTGCTCCTAATATTGGAGAGTATACAATAACTAAACATAAATTTTTAGGTTATACCAATTACACTATACAATATTTTATACATTTTTTTAGTTTATACCCTAAATCTAGAGCTTTTATACCACTTAGAACATTGATGATACGACGTCCCAAACGACTTAACAGAGCTCATTGTAAAGACCACATTGTTCAAAATTCATTGTGATTGATAGGTTGAAAGTGAACTTCAACACACATTGTGTTAACAAAGTGTCTAATAATGATGTTTTGCTGAAAATTTTTGATATAAATGAAATGCAATAAAAGTTAGCAATACTAAAAAAAATCAATATAATATTAGCTTATTTTCTTTAATAATAGTTGGTCATTAAATTGTTAATGATGACATATTTTAGAGTGTCAGTCATGTTTGTCAAAATGTCCAGATGTATGCACATGCTAATGTGAATAACATTGAAATTATCAAAGAATGATATTCTAGAGCTGCACAGGTAATTTCTATTTGTAGAACAATTCCTCCCAATGGTTTTACAAACCATAAACATTTGATAACCATTTATATATTAATTTCACTGATATGAAGTAATGTCCAAGTATTTTGATTTTGAAGTTGAAATACTATCCACTATTCTACCGCCACCAAAGATGATGTATTAATTTATAGGCTTAAATAGTTATTATCCCCTTGCAAATATTCTCATTATCCAGTTACCCCCTGCAAAAAAAAAAACATTTAAAATAAACCTTGCAAAATCTAATTTGATTCAATTACACCCCTCTGTTAGTTTTTTTGCTAACAGCGTTAAGTTTGCTGACGTGGATGCCTAATTGATTGCTGATCTGTTTTCACCTATGACACGTGTGCGTTACCCCCCTCTGATTTGTCACTTCATCATCTACCCTCTTGTCACTTCATCATCTCCCTCACACTGCATCATCTCACGAAGCAGAACCAGTTCATCTCACTTTCGCACTGCATGGTCTCACATCTCCCCTTCACTCAGCTCAGCTCACTCGCATCATCTCCCTCAGCTCACTCAGCTCACTGCATCATCTCACTTTGTCACTGTATCATCTCATCATCTCCCCTTCCCTCAGCTCAACTCAGCTCACTCGCATCGTTCGCGTAGATCTAGGGTTCATTCATCACTCTGTTTCTTCTTCTCTCTCACGAACCAGAACCAGTCGTCCATCTTCTTCTCTCTCACGAACCAGTCTTCGTCGTCCATCTTGTTCTCTCTTCTTCCATCTTCGTTAGTTCACACCAATGGCCACAAGCAAGACATCTTCGAATGCTGTATCAAGGCAAGGGCAAGGCGAACTCCCTATTTGTGGATGTCGCAAAAAACAGGTTTGAATAATCCCTCACTACCTTTTTTTAGTTTCTGCCTTTAATGTACGATTGTGGGTGGGGGGGACCACGATGTAGAAACCATCGATTTTTGTGTTAGGGGTGGAGTGAAATTCCAATTTAGGCCAACCAGTTTGCATGAAATATCCTTTATAGCCCTGATTCTGATTTGTACTACTTTATTTCCTTATACAGGGATGTCTATCACTGTCGTGTTCCACCATGGGGGGAAGTTTGTAAAAAATTGTATGCTAGAGTATGAAGGGGGAAGTGAGACTGCTGTGAAAGGGTACACTACAAGAAAAGTTGAACTTTGCGGCGGGCGAAATCCGCCGCAAAAGCCAAATTTGAGGCGGATATTTGGACTTTGCGGCGGAAGTTTTTCGCCGGTAGCCAGCTCGAAGCAAACGCGTTGCGGCGGATTATCCGCCGCAAGTTTGCGGCGGATTTAGTGGCGCCGCAAAATCCAACGCAAATTTGCGGCGGATAATCCGCCGGAAAAGGGGACAAATTTTTGACGCAATATATCCGCCGGAAAGTACCCAATATCCGCCGCAAATTATCCGCCGCAAAGTACCCCTTATCCGCCGCAAAACACCCGTTTTATTTAAAAAAAAATGAATATAATTTTTTTAAAAAAACGTTTTATTTAAAATTCCGCCGCAAACGACACAAATCCGCCGCAAAGTACCATTTTTTTAAAAAAAAATTATTATTATTATTTTTAAAAAATAAATTTTATTTTTTTAAAAAAATCGTTTTAGTTAAAAATATATATTATTTTATTAATTTTTTTAATTATTGATAAAAAAATAAAATCCAATAACTAATTAATTTTTAATTTAAAAAAATAAAAATTGGATTTTAAGCCAAGCTTCGATACCAAACTCATTGTTATAATAGAGCATGCAACCAGACACACAACAATCAATCCTTTTAGATTTTAAGCCAAGCTTCGATACCACTCTTTTAGCTTCATAATAACTTTGCGGTAAACTCCCTCTAATGGGGGTTGCATCCAACATCATTTTGGTCATATATTCCATGCACAACTCAGCAACATTAAATTGAGACTTAAGACCCAACAACCGAACACACATTGATAATTTTGAGTCTGTAGATCCTTCAAATATGGGTTTATTTGTCTCACTCAAATACATGTAAAACCTTTGAGCTTCCTCATTTGGAACTTCGTCAGCATCTGGTTCTTCAAAATCCAAATTTACTCCAACAGCGTCAGATATCATTCCCTGATAAACATCTAACGGTTGTATTCCCCATCCTTCAGATGTCGTAGTCACTGGATAACTACTTGATGTGTGATCTACTACTTCAACCGGAACATTAACCGCAAGAACTGCAGCTACCCCTGACGCTCCTTCCCCGTGACGACTCCATGTCCAATAATTTGGCCTAAACCCATTATTGTACAAATGAAGTCTAACTTCATGTTTATTTTTTATAGCTCGAAATGAACATTTCAAGCACGGACATCTAATACCGCCTTGTCGCCCAAATTCTTCATGATCAATGTACTTAGCACAAAAAATAAACTCTTCTACTCCTTCTACAAAACGTCGTTTTACACCAGTTCTTCCAGGATACAATCGATCATACATCCAACTACGATCCATTTTCAAGAACTATACGTATACTACACTACAATATAAATAAAATAAACTATCAATTACTTCATATTTTGATATATATATTTATATATTACTCATTTTATTTTGATATTTCAATAAACTACCAATTAATTACAAGCAACAGAATTAATTTTTTAATAATGTTTTATACAAATAATTTAAACATTATAAATAATAATTCCAAATTTAATTTTAAATTTCAATTTTTATAAGACAATATATGTTAATAAAATTTATAAGTGAACTTAATAAATAAGTTTTTTCAATATAAATTAATTTGTATTATTATTGCAAACAAAATACTAAACAAAATTTTACTAAAAATAGTGAAGTAAGTAATATTTTATTAATTACTTTAACAACTAACCGTAGTGAAGAGAAGGCTCTGCCTTGAAGCTTATCCTGAACTCAAGCAGAGAGGAAAAAGGAAGAACCCAAACAATACCTAAACAAAAAAAACAACACAATTAGTAACAAATTCATATTATTATAAAATAATTTAAAAACGAATATTAAAAAAAAAAATAAAAACTAAAACTATTAACTAATATCAAAAACATACCTTGAAGAAATTTCCCAATAAGAGCAGAAGACAATTCGTAGGGAGGAAGCGCTACACTTCAAAAACAGATTTAGTAGAAAAGGAGAGAATTTGGGAGAGAGTAAAAGAGAAATTTTAAGAAGAGAATGGGAGGATTGTTAGAAGTGTGAAGAATGAGAAGTGGGGAATGGATATATATAGGAAAAAGTAGCCCAACGGTCAAAAGGGATTTTCGGCGGATTCTGGAGGCTTGCGGCGGATTTTAAAATTCAATATCCGCGGGTTTTTTTTTTCGGTACTTTGCGGCGGATTCTGGAGGTTTGCGGCGGATTTTGAAATTTAAAATCCGCGGGTTTTTTAATTACGGAGATTTGCGGTGGATTCGTGGTATTTTGCGGCGGATATTCAAATCAAAATACCGCGCCTTTTTTTTTAAAAACACCAAATAATCCGCCGCAAAAGCTATAATCCGCCGCAAAGATCCGCCGCAAATGCTCAACATCCGCCGCAAATAACACAAATCCGCCGCAAAGTACCATTTTTTTTTTAAAAAAAAATTATTATTTTTTAAAAAATTATTATTTTTAGAAAATAAATTTTATTTTTTTAAAAAAATCGTTTTAATTAAAAATATATATTATTTTATTAATTTTTTTAATTATTGATAAAAAAATAAAATCCAATAACTAATTAATTTTTAATTTAAAAAAATAAAAATTGGGAAAAGCAGTAAAATATTATCACCAAAAAAATATACATACAATTAATAAAATATTTTAAACAAAAAAATAAAATAATCTAAAGCAATAAAAATTGGGAAAAACAGTAAAATATATATTTAATGTCTGCTACCCCTTAACGGAGACCTACGCCATTATCTTTGTATGACACTCTCTTGAGCATTGTCGGCAGCAGCTCCATTACAGTGGCGTATGTCTCCATTTCTTTGTAAAGAAATTTCCACATTGTCGTGAACACCCCTTCGTCTTTTTCGTTAAAAGTAACCCATTTATCAGCAAAAAGCCCCTCCTCATTATTTCACCACAAGTGACATATACGTTAATCAAACGCTCGGTATCATCCTTCAACTTAACAGCCCGTCCTTGCAGTTCCTCAAACTTTCTATTTAGAGATTCAACCATATTTTCAAAATAGAAAGTTTCACAAGAAACCATCTTTTGAAAAGATGATTGAATCTCTAAATAGAAAGTTTGAGGAACTGCAAGGACGGGTTGTTAAGTTGGAGGATGATACCGAGCGTTTGATGAGCGTATATGTCTCTTGTGGTGAAAATAATGAGGATGAACTTTATGCTGATAAAGGGGTTACTTTTAACGAAAAAGATGAAGGGGTCTTCATGACAATGTGGAAATTTTTTTACAAAAAAATGGAGACGTACGCCACTCTATTGGAACCCCGCTGCCGACAATGCTCAAGAGAGTGCCGTATTAAGAGATGGTGTGAAAAAAGAAGAAGGGGAGAAAGGGTTTATATAGGAGAAACGAAGTCAAACGGTCAAAAGGCAAGATCCGCCGGAAACGGCAGTTACCGGCGGATTTAAGGGATTTGCGGTGGACATAAGGGATTTGCGGCGGACGGAGGTGCATTGGCGGCGATTAATTAAAATCTCGTAAAAAAAAAATTGTGAACCCAAATCCGCCACAAGAACCGTTAAATCCGCCGCAAAAGCCAAGACGAATTTTAATCCGCCGCAAATGTCAATTTTTCCGCCGGTAACTTTGAGGCGGATAAATTCCGCCGGAAATTCGTAGATTCCGCCGGTAACTTTGCGGCGGATCTATATCCGCCGGAAACTCCTGGCCGGAAAAACCAATAATTCTTGTAGTGGTAGGATGTGGATAAATGGAGCTATTTTGAAGTTGTTGTATTGTCAAGGAGTTGGGGTTTGAGGCTGGTAGTTATAGTCTTTGGTGGAAGAAAGAGGAAGAAGTGTTGTTCAACAGATTTTTGTGTGATGAGGATGCATCAAAAATAGTTGATCATGCACTGAAGTTCAAAGTTGAGGCTCATATCTACGTTGAGCACATTGAGCAACCTGGTTCTTCAACTGAAGCCACAAATGAAGAAATTGAAATTGGTAATGGGGAAGAAAGTGATAGTGATGATGAGCTTAAGGGAATTCATATGGATGATAGTGAGGAAGAAAGAACATATGGCAAAGATGATGGGTTTGGAGATGAAGAACAAGCTTCTAGAAATGATGGACCACCTATTTTTGATACACCACCTACAGTTCATGAACCACCTCTTTCTGATACACCACCTATTTTATCACCTTCTGGATCAAGAATAGTGATTAATGGTACTCCTTATAGAGTGAAATCTAGGGCAAAGAGACCACCAAGAAAAAGCAATGCTGCAAGTTCTAGTGCCCCAGCTGAGGAGGTGGGTCAAGTAAGTGATGGTTACATGACTGAGGAGTTGAATAGTAGTGATGAAGAAGGTCATTGTCCTAAATATGAGAGGTTTCGGGTTCAAGAGCTTAACAAAGACTACAAGTTTAAGGTTGGTTTAGAATTTAGTAGTCTGACAGAGTTTAGAGAGTCTATTAGGGAGTGGTCAATATTAAATGGGAGAGAGATAGAGTTTGTCAAAAACGAGAGCTACAGAGTTAGGGTCCTTTGTAAGAAGAAATGTGGCTTTAAAGCACTTGTAAGTAAAGTGGGTTATAAGAAAACTTTTAGAATGAAGGCTTGGGATGAGACCCACACATGTGCTAGGGTATTAAATAATAGCAATGCAATGGCAAGGTGGGTGGAAAAATCAGTGGCTAAAAGGTTACAAACAACTGACCATGTCAAGATAAGAGATATAATGTCTAATATTAGGGTTAACTACAAGGCTGGCATTACATTTGGTAGGGCCCAGAGAGCAAACAAAATAACGAAAGAAATTATAGAAGGGGATGCAGACAAGCAATATGCAATGTTATGGAGGTATGCAGCAGAGTTGAGGAGGGTGAATCCTGGTAACACATGTAAAATCAACATGATGGTAAGACCACCAACACTGCAACCAAGGTTTGGATCCTTTTATTTTTGTTTTGATGGGTGTAAGAAAGGATTCTTGAGGGGTTGTAGGCCTTTTATTTGTGTTGATGGATGTCACCTCAAGACCAAATCTGGTGGACAGCTTCTAGTTGCTGTTGGGAGAGATCCAAATGATGAATACTTCCCACTTGCTTTTGGGGTTATTGAAACCGAAACAAAGGAGAGCTGGGGATGGTTTCTAAGTTTGTTGTTGGAGGACATTGGTCAAGATAGGAGATGGATCTTTATTTCAGATCAACAAAAGGTAACTTTATCTTTATTTTTAATTTAACTATAATATTTTCAACTTATATTTTCTGTTAATATTTTCAAGTTATATATTCTGTTAATATTTTCAGTTTTTCTGTTTTCAATTCTTTTCTTCTAGGGTTTGATACAAATGTTTGAGGAGATGGGTTTAGAGCACAGATTATGTGTGATGCACTTATATCCCAACTGCAAGAAAAAATTTGGATCAATTATTAGAGACCTTATGATGGGGGCATCAAAGGCAACCTACTACCAAGCATGGAAAGAAAAGATGAATGAACTCAAGAAAGTTGATGCAAAGTGTTGGGAGTGGCTCATGGCTGTTCCTACAAAATTCTGGTGTAAGCATGCATTCTCTCACTATTCTAAGTGTGATATTGTAATGAATAACTTGGCTGAGGCTTTCAATACTACCATATTAACTGCTAGAGCTAAGCCTATTCTAACCATGTGTGAGTGGATTAGAGATTATTTAATGGGTAGGATTACTAAGCAGAGGGCAAAATTACAGAGATGGCCACATAGAGTTATGCCTAAACCTATGAAGAGGTTAGATAAGGAAGTTGAAGGGAGTGGCAATTGGTTTGCTACATGGTCTGGTGAACTTCAGTTTCAGATAAACCATGCTTATGGTAATAGGGCTTTTATTGTTGACCTTGGGAAAATGACATGCACTTGTAACTTTTGGCAATTAGTTGGTATTCCATGTAGGCATGCATGTGCTGCCATATCATATAAAGAACTAAAACCTGAAGATTTTGTGGATGCTTGTTATACTAGATATAGTTATGAACTTGCATATAAGGAAGGTGTAAGTGCCATTAATGGCCAAGATATGTGGCCTACTGTTGAAGTGGAAGATATGCTACCACCACAATACAAAAGAGGCCCTGGTAGGCCAAAGAAATTGAGGAGGAGGCAACCTGCAGAGGAGGAACCTAATGCTAAGAAGCTAAAGAGGACTGGGACATCATACAAATGCACAAAATGTGACCAATTTGGTCACAATAGCAGGAGTTGCAAGAGCACAGATATGAATCCAGAAGCGCAAAAATGGAAGGTAATAATAGCAGTATGTCTTTGATATCTGTCTGATCTATAGTTATGTCTTTGATATCAATTATATTGTTTGTTTTCATGTTGTAGAGAAAACCAAGAAAGGCTGCCTATGTTCAACAATCCGCTGCACCAGTTCAAGAAGGAGTATCTGTGAATGTTCAACAATTTGCTCCACCAGTTGAACAAGTTCAATCTGCACCAGTTGAAGAAGTTGAACAATCTGTAAATGTTCAAGAAGGAGTATCTGTCAATGTTCAACAATCAGCTGCACCAGTTCAAGAAGGAGTATCTGTCAATGTTCAACTCACTTTGTCACCAATTCAAGAAGGAGTATATGCTGCACCAGTTCAAGAAGTTCAATCTGCACCAGTTCAAAAAGTTCAACATTCTGTCAATGTTTTTGAAGGAGTATCTATCAATGCTTCTGCTGCTGGAAGTGACCCAGGTGTCAAGAAGACTAAACTTCCAGTTAAAAGAAGGATTAACCTAGGTCTCAAGAGGACTAGATTGAGTACAAGGTTAAAGAAAACTGTACTACCTTATACTGGTCCTGGAAGTGACCCAAACAAACCACTACTGGTTGAAGATATTGAAGATGGGTGTTTAACACAAGAGAATGTGATTTGAAGAATGAAATCAAGTATTTTGGAACTAATGTATTTTGGAACTAATGTATTTAGGAACTAATGTATTTAGGACCTCATGTATAAACTCATGCATTTAGGAACTCACTGGTTGAATGACTTTATCAGTTTATCAGTTATGTGGTTATGTACTGCTTATGTACTGGTTATGTACTGGTCATGTAGTTATGTACTGGTTGAATTACTTTATCAGTTTATCAGTTATGTAGATATGTACTGGTTATGTATTTAAGAATGACTTTATCACTTTATCAGTTTATCAGTTATGTACTGGTTAAATGTATTCTGCATCAGTTATGCATCAGTTTATCACTTTATCACTTTATCAGTTTATAATCAGTTATTTACTGGTTAAATGTATTCTGCATCAGTTTATCAGTTATCATACAATCAGTTATGTATTCTGCAGCATCAGTTAATAAACAAACACAATGAAACAAAGTTAAACTGACTTAATTGATAAACAAAGTTAAACTTCATTGATACAGAGTGAAGAAACCCCATTCATATTGCCTTTGATTACAATAACACAAACACTAACACAAATACTAAAATTACAATATTGATACCCTAAACCCTATTTTTTTACCAAATCAAATTTTTGAAATGCTACAAACACAATGACTAAAATTAGTATTGCTTGCATCCACTTCTTCTTCTTCCTCTCATCTAACAACTTCAGCTTCAGCCTTGAAACTTTGTTTGACTCCCAATCCTTGAAAATGTCACCACATTTGCATTGAGAAATTGTGTTTGTTGCTGATTCCAACTGCTTGTGTTCATCTGTTTCAGAAACTGTCACCATCTTCACTCTAGGAAGATCTAGTTCATCATCCCAAATAAACAACTTGCAGCTTATTCTCTTCTACACAGATTAACAAGAGATCTCAGATTCACGAAAAAATCAACTAAAGACAAGAATTGAAATCAACCATATTACTTACCCCCCAATTAATACACTTCCAAAATCTTCTTCCAGGATTTTCAGAAGTGTTTGAAATCCATAAACGCATCCACAAACAGGGAGTTCGCCTTGCCCTTGCCTTGATACAGCATTCGAAGATGTCTTGCTTGTGGCCATTGGTGTGAACTAACGAAGATGGAAGAAGAAAGAACAAGATGGACGACGAAGACTGGTTCGTGAGAGAGAAGAAGATGGACGACTGGTTCTGGTTCGTGAGAGAGAAGAAGAAACAGAGTGATGAATGAACCCTAGATCTACGCGAACGATGCGAGTGAGCTGAGCTGAGCTGAGGGAAGGGGAGATGATGAGATGATACAGTGACAAAGTGAGATGATGCAGTGAGCTGAGTGAGCTGAGGGAGATGATGCGAGTGAGCTGAGCTGAGTGAAGGGGAGATGTGAGACCATGCAGTGCGAAAGTGAGATGAACTGGTTCTGCTTCGTGAGATGATGCAGTGTGAGGGAGATGATGAAGTGACAAGAGGGAAGACGATGAAGTGACAAATCAGAGGGGGGTAACGCACACGTGTCATAGGTGAAAACAGATCAGCAATCAATTAGGCATCCACGTCAGCAAACTTAACGCTGTTAGCAAAAAAACTAACAGAGGGGTGTAACTGGATCAAATTAGATTTTGCAAGGTTTATTTTAAATGTTTTTTTTTGCAGGGGGGTAACTGGATAATGGGAATATTTGCAGGGGGTAATAAAATACATGCATTTATCAAGAAACAACAAGTCTACATACTAGATGAATGAGACGTTTACTATATGTCAAAATTCAGCGCTGCTCCTAATATTGGAGAGTATACAATAACTAAACATAAATTTTAGGTTATACCAATTACACTATACAATATTTTATACCTTTTTTTAGTTTATACCCTAAATCTAGAGCTTTTATACCACTTTAGAACATTGATGATACGACGTCCCAAAAGACTTAACATAGCTCATTGGAAAGACCACATTGTTCAAAATTCACTGTGATTGACAGGCTGAAAGTGAACTTCAACACACATTTTGTGTTAAGAAGGTGTCTAATAATGATGTTTTGCTGAAAATTGATATAAATGAAATGCAATAAAAGTTAGCACTACTAAAAAATCAATATAATATTAGCTTATTTTCTTTAATAATAGTTAGTCATTAAATTGTTAATGATGACATATTTTAGAGTGTCGGTCATGTTTGTCAAAATGTCTAGATGTATGCACATGCTAATGTGAATAACATTGAAATTATCAAAGAATGATATTCTAGAGCTGCACAGGTAATTTCTATTTGTAGAACAATTCCTCCCAATGGTTTTACAAACCATAAACATTTGATAACCATTTATATATTAATTTCACTTATATGAAGTAATGTCCAAGTATTTTGATTTTGAAGTTGAAATACTATCCACTATTCTACCGCCACCAAAGATGATTTATTAATTTATATAAATAACAACACGCAAGAAAATCCCTTATTGAATTTGAAAAGACTAAGTCCATTTGACAGTTACTAATTTTTATTATCATGGAACTAAATTGTTAATTATTTAGTATCCTATTAATTGAGAAGTTAATTTGTTGGCTCTTTTGGTACTCCTTCATCACTGTATGGGTGCTACGAGAATCCATTTATTATTGTGTCGTGTTCTTTAATGAAAAAATTATGCAGAAACACAAAGTCAAAGTGATGTATTGATATTTGAGAGACTAGGGTAGGCAAAATTAGTACAATATTTAAATTTATTTTAAAATACTTAAATATAAAAAAATTACATGTCATTGAGTGATTGGAGATTGGGTCATACCCAACAAAATTCAATGAATATCAAAGTGTTTACCTAAGATTTGTGGTTGTCAAACTATGTTTCTTTTATAATAGTGTGATATATATAAAATGATAATTAGAATCAATATTTTATTAAAAAAAATAATAAGAAGTCCAAGGAATTGAGAAAAAGAAGTAATAGATAGATCAACCAAATTATCATAAAAAGAACTAATAAGAAGTCCAAAGAATTGCGCAATTGCAGTTAAAACATTTTTGTATGAATAGAATTAGTAAATTTTTAAATGCCCCCATAAAAAATTAGGTGTAGCCCCCATGCATTTTAAAAAAAATTGTCTTCATGAGGCAACACTTATTTTTTTAATGGGGGAAAACAACAATTTACTAAGTTAGTTTGTTGGCTAATGGTGTAAAATATTTAACATCAATAGTGCAAATCAAATAATCTCAAATATTTACTTTTTTGCCAAAACAGCTTTTTTGCCAAAACACTTAAAACCACGTCAACATAAATCAAAATTTATTCTCAAATGTTTACTTTTTGACCAAAACTTCTAAAATTTTGTTTGGCCGCATTTGTGTAAATTGGACACTTTTTATCAAGGTTGTCAAAACCAGACCGAATCGAGGAGGTTCAACCGGTTGAACTGGACCCCTGTCCGGTTCAAGCAAACTTGAGAGCCGTTCTGCATGAAAAGCAGGCTAAAACAAGGATCCAGACAGAAAATCGAAAACCGGCAATTCGATAGGAATCCAATTTTTTTAGGATATAGAACTTACACATAGTTCCTTACATAATTTGTTTACTATTGCCCATTACGAGTATGACACATAAATAATTGGAGCATCCTCACAATGATTGGCCACACTGATCTTCATATTTTGGTTAAAGAATTATTTATTATAAAATTTAGATATTAGCTTGATTTTTTCTAATCCACGGTCATAATATTAATAAATGATTATCCAAAACTACACTTTTAAATATTTTTGATTCATTTTTAAATAACTATTTATACATCAATTGTCGAATAATTATTATATATAGCTTTATGTTGGAAATTATTGGTTCCACCTTCAAGAACATGCAACTCAAATGTGGTGACAAGCTGCTTTTGTATTATTGTTTCTTTTTTGTTTGACTTATATTATTGTCTATTCTCCTCATAAGATTTTCATGGACATATATGAACGAGAATTTGATGTTATGTATTATTGTCTCATCTCCTCATAATATTTTCATTATATATATATAAACGAGAATTTTATGCTATATATTATTGTCACATCTCCTCGTAACATTTTCATGACATATATAAACGAGAATTTTATGCTATGTGTTTGGTTTCATTCTTCATTACGTATTCATGATAATGTGTTATTTAAATATTCGGTTTGTTGTTTTGTAAAAAAAAACTTTCAGTTGTTTCATTCGTTCAACAACACATATTTTTTCTTTTATTTCACCTAACTACTATGTATTAATACATAGTAGTTAATAATACATAGTAGTTTATCCTACAGAACTCAATGTGGGAATTGTACCTAAAAAAAGAAAACAAATTCTCACTGGCTAATAATACAACCAATTTCAAAATTGAGAAAAGAAGCAGCATGAAAAGCATTTACAACAAACTTTGCATATAGCTCGAAAATGACGTTCCTATAACC
Source organism: Astragalus membranaceus (assembly GCA_039519185.1). Taxonomy (NCBI): domain Eukaryota; kingdom Viridiplantae; phylum Streptophyta; class Magnoliopsida; order Fabales; family Fabaceae; genus Astragalus; species Astragalus membranaceus. The sequence goes on along the minus strand of CM076848.1, from coordinate 41,190,332 downwards.
CAATTGCTCTTTTAGGCATTTCACAGCAAGATTACGGCCCATGGCCACACCTTGGGATACTTCAACTATGTGAGTGAACCAATGTGTTTTGGGAATAAGAAAGTTACCATAATCATCACAGATACATATGCCCATGGCCACACTTATTTTGCTTTCTCAAAACTTGAACCAAATTAATATCCTCGAAATCACGCATAGACTCTAGGATGTCTAACAGGAGAGAAGCGTAAGAATGGAGAGGATGACTATCAATATCATTGATGATATTTATAGCATCTAAGCAGTCGCTTTCACAAACAATTCTCTTGAAACCCAAATCATGACAAGAGGAAAGGCCCAACTTTATGGCCCTCATTTCAGCAAGGGTAGCATCATCAGCTATCGCAAAATAAGTGTACCCAACAACCCAATCTCCATTATGATCGCAATACCACTACCTCATGAATTAGCGAGGGATGAATCTTCTTATATTACATATGATGTACCAAGAGAAAAAGAAATGCACAACATAATAAATAAATTAATAAAAGGAAAACAATCAAGACCTGTGATGTTGTAATGATGGCGATATATGTAACGCCCCTAAATAATTGATTAATTATTTAATTAATTATTTAGGAAGTGGTACAAAAATAATAGAATAATAATAGGCTAGTACATATGGGCCTATTGTTAGGGTTAGGAGTAGTAAAATGAGAGGTGTTAAGGAAAGCCCATGATGTTAAGTCGAATTAAGCTAAGAAAAGCCCATAAGACTAAGTGAGATTATAAGAGGGGAAATTAGGTTAGGGTTTGCTCACTTAGAAGAAAAACAAAAAGGTTTGAGAGAGAGCACTAGAGAAGGGCGCGACGGCCAAGAGGGAAAGAGAGAGAGGAACGGCGCAAGAGGAGAGGAATAGGGCAAGGAACTTCGAATCTTTCAAGGCTAAGGTAAGGGCGGGGTTCTAGCTCTATAATGGGTCCTATGAATGGTTTTATGTAGGGGTTAGGGTTTGATAAGTTGTCACCATGTATGATCATATATTTATGTTGCCTTGTTGAACAATTGTTGTGTGATTGGTGTTCTATGTTATTAGCCCTAGAATTATATTTGTGCTTTGCCATGTTCATAAGGAAAACGATTTGGTATGATTGATGGAGCCCTAGGCACCCTGCTGCTGATGGCGCCCTAGGCGCCCTGTCCCTGTTTGTTGCCTGCTGCTGAAAACTGGCGCCCTATGCGCCTTGTGCCTGTCCCTGTATGTGGCTGCCGAAAACTGGCGCCCTAGGCGCCCTGTCCCTGTTTGTTTCCTGCTGCTGAAAACTGGCGCCCTATGCGCCTTATGCCTGTCCCTGTATGTGGCTGCTGAAACTGGCGCCCTATGCGCCCTGTGCTTGATGTTTTGTTGCCTGCTGATGATGGCGTCCTATGCTCCCTGTTTATCGTTGTTGCTGTTTGCTACTGTTTCTTGCTGTTGTGCGTGCAGGTTGATAGTGCCTTGCTTGTTGGCTGCTGGGTGTTGGCGCCCATAGCGCCCTGTTGCTTGCTGGCCCCCTTAGCGCCTGTGGCTGTTGCTGTTTGATTGGCGCCCTTAGCGCCTAGGTTCCCTGTTGCTTGCTGGCGCCCTTAGCGCCTGTGGCTGTTGCTGTTTGATTGGCGCCCTTAGCGCCTAGGTTCCCTGTTGTTTTGTTGGCGCCCTTAGCGCCTAGTGTTGTGGCTGGCAGTTGGCGCCCTTAGTGCCCATTGCCGTGCCTGTTTGTTGCGGCCTTGTTCCTTGCTGCCGTCTTGTTGGCTGATGAGCGCCTTTGGCGCGTTAGGTCCATAAGTGGCCAACTGTTGATTAAGTGGCTAAGTGTCGAACTGTTGAATTAATAAATTAATAAATTGCTGATTTGTCGAGTTGTTGAGTTATTAACCTGTTAACTTGTTCGGTGGCTAAATTATTGGCTCAGATGTTGTGTGGTGATGATGTTATACCTAGTCGGATTGCCTCTATTTATTGGCATGGATATTATGTCGTAGGCCTATGGCCAATGTTGAGATTCAGGTCGTTGTTGTACTGAGATATAATTATTGTTATTGACTGTCTGTGCTTTCACCATTGCGTCGCATGCATAACATTTGCATTATAGGGCAGATGGCCCTGGAGCGAGTCTCCAACAGTCGTTGATGCCTCTATTTATTGGCAAATTTTAGTCGTGAAGCCTCTATTTATTGGCTGGATTATGATACCACATGCATGTGCATAGTTTTGAGTCGCATTCCGAATTCATGTTGCATATTCAATTGATTGAAATTATTGACTGCCGTGAAGTGATGATTTTGATGTCCTAACCCGAATATATATTGTTTTTCATATGATTCATTATATGGTTCGATATCTCACCCCTTCTGTTTGAATGTTACCCCGATGTTGATAACGTGCAGGTAACCACGAATGAAGGCTTTTACCTTCATTAGTTCAGGTCGGTGTCGTCGCTCTGATACGTAGCACTCGGGGGGGATGACCGCTTATTTTTCTATTACTTATGTCGTTTTATTTGTTGGATTTCGAGTTTATTGCTGTTATGAATCTTGCTTAGATGCCACGGTTAATTAAGTTGAACCTTTTGAATTTCCGCTACGTAGTAAATGAAATTTGACTTGTTTTGAAAATTGAAAATGTTGTGTGTCGGTTCATCCAAGTTAGGGTGTTATGTATCCGCTTTTCAGAAATGACCTTATTATATCTGTTCATGGTTTTAAGTCGAAAAATATAGCATCCGTTTGTTTGTGAAAACTCTGATTTTACTATATTTTACCGGGTAGAAATGGGTGTTACAATATACATTGCTTGCAATTATTGGCGAGGCAAGATATTGCTAATGGAATTCATCATAAATCAAGTAGAGTTTGGTAAATTTTTTAATAATTTTGTTTGTCAAAAAAATTCTTTAATAATTTTAGATTTTTTCAATTTAAAAATAAGTTCGTTTCTTGAATAATAGCCTATGTCTAAATCTCCTGATTTAAAAATAAAATTTTCAATCTTTTTAAAAAAAAGGTTATTTTATAGTTTTATATTAGAATTCTTTTTTTATTCATATCCATTTACTGAATTTCAATATAACCGTTATCACTTTATATTTTATACACTAAAAAGACAATTTAAGGACTAACAATTTTTCCATATATTCTTAATTTTACTAATTCTACCTTTTATTACATCAATCACATTTTAATTATCAACGTATAAAAAATATGCTTAAACTAATATACATCATTTTACGTATGCTGCTTCTATACTTTTATAGCATCCAAATTTAATCACAATTATTGTTAAAAAAATTTAATCACAATTATATGTAATTAACTATAATTTTGAGTGTATTATTAGTCTCTGTCACAAATATTTGTCTAGCTCCGTCACTGAGCGACATGCATCATGGTGTTTGATATACACCTTGAAGCTGCTCTAAAATGCAAAAGAGGTTGAGATGCTAGTTTGTTGCTCAATGTGATTAACGAAATCCCAAGCATTGTCCAGCAAACTCTCGCTTTGGTTCAATTAATTAAAAAACATTTATTAGGTGGCAAGGTACGTCATAATAATATAATATTAGTATACAATATTATCTTATAATTTATAATCCATATCTATATGAATACTAGTGTGTAAGACCCGTGCGCTACACGGGTCGACATTTTCTATGTTGAGTTTAAATTTCGAATAATATTTATTTTTAAATTTATGGATATATATATATATATATATTTATTGTGTTTTACTAAATTTTGATTAGGTAAAAAAAGGTTAAACATTTGTAGATTAACTTATCGGAATACAAAAAATAACATGTCAAATGTTTTAATATAACAAACCCGAGAACAACAGTAATGCTAATTAACAAAAGATTCAAATTAGATTTTAAAAACTTTTGTCTATATTTCTCATGTTGAGTTTTTTTTCCAATATTTAAAACATATCTCTATTAAAAACATGTAAATTTAATTACAAAAATAGTTTGCTCAACAATTACTATGGAAAGTCATTTTTCAATACTCAATATAATATAAAGCATGTTTTCAAGCAAAAAAAACAAAAATATATAGGTCTATTTTCGAACAGGGGCTTATTCGGTTTTATGAACAACTTTTAGGGCTATTTTCGTCAATTAACTTTGTGCTGAAGTTAACTTACCATATCGGAACCCTATTTCTCTAATCAATCCCCACTTCAATCAACTTTCCTCTTCCATCTATTCTTCACGGTCGAACCATAAAACCCTTGGATTCCATACCTCTTCCTTTTGAAACAAAACAACAATGGCGACACCATATTCAGCTTCTTCACGTAATTTTCAGTGCTCAACCGTAATGTCTGGTCATCAAACGGCTGCGGATTCAACACAGGTACGATTTTTACGATCTATTTTTAAAGGGTTTTATTCTCAGTAAATTAGATTTGTTGGTACCTGTACCTAACTTGTAATTCTAAAACCGATTATAATCTACACCCACTTGTAACTCTGGTTTTGAAACTGAATCAAAAAAAATTAGCATTGAGTCGCTGTCGGCATCATCGTTAGTTGGTCAATTGATTTGTTTCGATTATCTATTACGTTTGTGGCTTTTACGAACCCCGCACCTCTTTTTGCAAATTTATACTTAATGGATGTTTATGGAAAATCAGTGAACTGTATATTTTGTGGAAAGCAGTTCTGAGCACAAGTTACAGTAACATACCTGTGTGCTGATGAGATACTGTATCTTCATTTGAAACACAAACTACTGTAAAGGTTGCTGGATTACAGATTCAAGTGTAGTGTGAGTTTTGCAAAATTGTGGTTATTGAACGTTTTAGGGAAATATGTTAGCTGGAATTTTTGTGAGAATCTGTTACATGAAGGGTTTTAAAGGAATACTACATATATTGACCATAAATTTAGCACAAAGCTGTTTAACTAACTTTTGCGAAATTCTGATGATATATATATATATATATATATATATATATATATATATATATATATATATATATGATTTTCACTATGGTTCATCTTTAATGGATATGTTTATATTTATGTTAGGATAATCATGGGCTTCGATCAGCATTGGTTGATACACTCAATAATACTATATACTATGAAAGTTACTTATATGTAATTGTTGTTGGTTAAACTATTGGACAATAAAAAATCTAACCTTTTGCTTATGTAATTAACCTTCTTTAATTTGTACATATATTCATCTTAGTTAATATTAATAAATTGGATTTGTTTAAACAATATAGAAAATTCTGTCCCCTACAGGACATTGATTTGAGCAGCTTTGTTATCAAATATTCTGATGGTCGCGGTGATAGAATTGTAAGTAATTTTATGCTTTTATCATTCTTCCTTTATACTTTGGTCTTTAGCATTCATGAAACTGGTAGTATTTTATATAGACCAAACTTTGGTGTTACCCCAACTTAGACTCTTGTAGTTTCCATGATGATAAGTATTGGCTATCTGTTAAAATGGTCATTCAAACAATCACTTATTAGTATTTAGCAGAACATTAAATATATCATTGAACATAAACCATATAAGATACTCACAAGACCTTTGGTCGGTTATCAAGTGTGTTTTCAACCTTGGCGTGCTATTATTCCACCTGATAAGGTCACGCGCATCCTGAGGTACAAAGATGGAGAAGTTTTAATTGTTGATCCTCAAAAATTAAAATTTCAGGAGAATTGGAGTAATTCAAAATTGACATAAAAATTGAACATTCATAATAAGCTTACCTTGAATAACCTTTAATCTATACATTATCAAATACCTCACGATACGACATTTTTGGTGGCTCGACAAAGATTTTTTTCTTCATCAAGTATGAGTAGCTTAAGTCCCTTTCTTGACTTCACACGTGATAGTGCGACATATAGTTGACCATGACTAAAGACAGGCTTAGGGAGATATATACCAACATGTGAAAGAGATTGTCCTTGGCTTTTGTTTATAGTCATGGCAAAACATACTGTTAGTGGGAATTGTCGGCGTTTAAACTTAAATGGTAGCCCAGGATCACTTGGGATTAGGTTCATCCTGGGGATAAAAACCTTGTCTCCAATATTTTTCCCTGTGTGGACAGTAGCAGATATTACGTTCTTTTTCCAAGATGATCGACCATTAGTCTTGTTCCATTGCAAAGACCAGCGGCTTGATCAATGTTCCTCATCAACATTACGGAGACTCCTACCTTGAGAATCAATCTATGGTTCGGAATACCAGAGCATTTTACTTCATTCAGAAACTCAAGTGTAAACCAATCACTTCGAATTTCTGTATCCTCATCTGATTGACAAACCGAGTCAGAGCTAAGATACTCAACTACGTTACCCGGTATAAGTCCTAAAACATAATCATTGACTTCTTCGACAGAATCTAACGTAGGTGCTAAAATAGCCCTCTCCTCAAAAAAATGTTGGCTTGACATATTCTGAAGCAATTCTGGATAAGCAAAATCAAGCAGTGATTGTAGTGGATTTGTTGCGTCCGTGATTAACAGGTCTTCTGGTATGTCAATGTCACTCTCCCCATTTTCATTCTGCTCAGAAGATCCATCACCAATACTTAGTAGCCATTCTGCAAACTTTGCTATCTCTAACCTCTCTGACTCTGTATTCGATACACCAAGTCTCATGTTGGTTGTTAAATTAAGTACTTTGCAATTGCCCTATAGTATTGATGCATTAATGGCAGACGAAACAATTTTTTCCCTCGAACCTTTTCTGACAACGGGTAGTATTTGTCGAAAATCACCCCCAAGTACGACAGTCTTCCCACCGACTGGTTTGACCTTGTTTGCCTGATCAACTGAGGACATTATATCCCGTAGAGTCCGGTCCAATGTTTCAAAGTTGTGCTTATGTAACATTGGCGCCTCGTCCCATACTATAAGTCTAGTTTGGATCAATAGTTGTGCTATTGCACTACCTTGATTAATACTACACGTTGACTCCTCATGTATATTCAACGGTAGTGCGAAAGTTGAGTGGGCTGTTTTGCCACCCGGGAGCAACAAAGATGCAATACCGCTTGAAGCAACATTAAGTACAATGAGACCCATTGAACGCAATCCTGCTGAGATGGTGTTCCATTCATAAGTTTTACCTGTACCGCCATAACCATTCACAGAAGTACATAGATAAGAAAATAGCTAATGAGTTTCCAAAATCTGTATTATACCTAGGACAAACGGAGACGACGTGCCTATCACATCTCTCACAGAAGTACATATTGGAGTCCGGATACACCTTTTTATTACACTTGCAAGCCAAATACCACCATGCATCTACATCAACAACTGAGCTAACACTTGCAAGTATGATAAGCTCCCTCTCCTGGATTAGGCATGTATATATTCCGTTAGCGTTAGGAGGTTTAATAAAACAAAAAATTGATATATTAATATACAGTAATTTCGTAATAGGAAAACGAACCTCTCCTGCCAGCACGCCTTTAATTTCCTCAATTGTACCCTTCATTTCTTCATTAAGGTATTCTTCTTCATTGGATTTTGTTACAGAATCAGTCATCTGGCTGACAACAGTCGTAGGGGAGACTGTAGTTTCAGCAATGCTGTGAATGCAATATACACAAAAAATTACCATGTTAGTTTAAGGGCTGCTAATTCAAGAGATGCCAACATAAAATTCCTGATATACAGAATGTGTTAAACTATAAATACCTGGCAAGAAGAGCAGTTGTTTCCGGTATGTCCGGATTGATTAGGAGTTTTGATGAATGCATGGTTGACTGTAGTGTGATACCCCCTATCATGAAAGAAAACACTTAGCACATCCTATGTATCTGATACGATTGAAATGACCTGATATTTTTAAAATAATTAGAATAAATGTATTATGATACGATTGGCATATATTAAATACAAACATACCCTTAAAGATCCCGACTTTACACCACAGCACGACAACAACAGCATTTGCAGCCTCACCAGAAGATAGGAATTTGTTGAGTTCATCAACAAAAGGGCCGAATAGAGTCAAATTGAAACAGTATCTGTTGCATGAAAACATTATCAGTAAAAGGCTGCATATAAAATAGAAGCAGGAAACATTATCAGTATATATCCTTTGAGTAATATATGTTGACATCTCTGAAATTAACAGCCAACAAAATTAATCTGTAAAAAGGGCTGATAAGGTTTACTGCACTTGAAATAATAGGCGTTTTGTAACAGTATATGTGTTTATTGTTTGTATTCAGCCTTAGACATAAAGAGAGAATATTAGCAGCAAACTAAATATAATACTAATCCAGAAAATTATGATATGTAAGAATAAAAATGCCTACAGACTATCTAAAATTGAACTGGTGCAGAAGCGAATTAAGCAGTAAGCTAACAGTATATGTATGATTTTATTGCATTCATCATTAGACATAAACATAAAACAGTAGCCATAATAAATTTCTACACATTATATACCCTCTGTTATTCAATGCAATGGTCATCAGCTTCGATTTGACATTGTATCTCATGTATTCCCTCGGAGCACAAACACCTGTTAAGACACCAGAAATGTCTGTTGAATGGCAACAAACCAGATTATTATCGTTAGTGAATTGTAATGGCAAATGATTGTAATCTGTAGATCAAGAGTAGTAGATGAATATATTACCAATTAAAAAATTGCGGTCAAACCCTCCTTGGAAACACTCTTCAGGGGGAGTGAAAGTGTATATGGGCAAAGGGACTCAATCAGTAGCAGCTTCCTGAATCTTAGTGTCAAGGTTGAAGTTTAGTCTAAAATCATGCCTTGTCGGACTATAATCACCCAAACTCGGACCGACACCAAATCTGATCACATAATACACACACCCTTCACTGATGTGCTTATCCAGTTTGTATATGTATGGACGATTAATATGGGCGTGCATTCTCTTACCCTGATTTAAGACAATGTCACAGGTCATGTTTTGATTTGCGTAAGTAATTTAAATCATGATATGTTCATATGCAATGGTTTACATACCTCAGCATCCATGAGGACCAGCTCAACAGACTTTGATAGTTTGGATCCTTTATTATCAAGGACACGCCATTTGTTAATCACACGAACTAAAATAGTCCATGTTTCAAGTGCACGATCGATAACATTGAGCATATCTACTTTTTTGGGAAGGGGGACAACAACTTTGGTACTTGGAGCCATTGTTTTGTTTGAAAAAAGGTTTGACTTTCAGAATATCAGATTTAGTAGGATATTTTTTGATTAGCAAGAAGTAGGTTTATCATATGATGAAGAGCATAGTGATATTTATAGGTACGTGAAATGGAAAAGACGTTTGGTTAGTAAACTGAAACTATGGTTAGTTTGTATAGTGAATTCGTTTGGGCCGGACTGATTTAATAATTAGGAAAATTACGGCTAATTTGTATAGTCAACTACGGTTAGTTTGGTTAGTAAATTTTACTCCTGCTATTGTTTAGAGAAAATGACTGTTTGATTGCTTCTTTGTAAATGAATGGTTGGAGCGTATAGTCACTCGTATATGGTGTTAATGTTGAGCCACAATAACCGTATATAACGTTTCCAGAAATGCCACAGATAGGAAGGCTAATTATTTGTATTAAGTCGCTATTTATGTATGATCCACAATTTACGTATGTATGGTATTTAATTGGATCCACAAATTGCTCAAGGCCTAAAATATACAGCAGGAAGACTAATTATGTATGAACCGTTTTTTTAATTGAAATAATATTGTTACTTAATATACTGTACAGGGTGTAATAAATTTCAGCTTAATTCGCAACAGTTATCATTTTCTGAAATAATATTTATGTATGATCCACAATTTACGTATGTATGGTATTTAATTAGATCCACCAAATGCTCAAGGCCTAAAATATACAGCAGGAAGACTAATTATGTATGAACCGTTTTTTTTATTGAAATAATATTCTTACTTAATATACTATACAGGGTGTAATAAATTTCAGCTTAATTCGCAACAATTATTATTTTCTGAAATAATAGTATCAGTTATTTATTCACGCATTTATAGGTATTGAAATCGTGATTTTGAAATGGTTACACGTCATCCAAACACGTCATTTGAATATGGAATGGCATGGGAATATGCGTGGCACATGGAGAGGTTGACGACTGGGAATTGTTTAAAATGAACAACTCACATATGTATATAGTATAGATATATTGTATACAAAAATAAAATAGTAAAATATTGTTACAAATGTATGTTGTCCACTTTATCAAATAATATTATTTTGCAGAAATACATCTTTGTAAAAAATGAATAATAAATTAAGTATTAATGTACATTGATACTTATATCAAGCAATTTAACTATAAAAATTAATGCAATCAAAAATTAGGAAATTTCTAAATAATTTATTTATGTCATTGATTAAATTTTTTTCAATATATTTTTGATACAATTAAAAAATCATTATTTGTACCAAAAAAAATCATTATTTTCATGAAAAATGTTTTGCCATATGTTTTAGTAAAAAAAAAACTTTTGCATGAAAAATTAAGCAGATAGGAAGTATTTATTAGTAAATAACACTAATAAATATTTTTTTAATAAATAATATGCATCTTGGTCAAAAAAAAATATGCAATAATATAATCTTTGATATAATACATGTTTTTTTTCTTCAATACATTATCTATTTGCTTGTACCAAATGTATAATTTTATAGGGCATGACTCTCCTAGGATATGCTCAATAGTATAATTATCATTCAATGATGAGTATACAACTTATCATTCCACCCAAAAAAAAGAGTATACAACTTATCAACGAAAACCCTTACCATCACTTTGGTTTGTGCATAAACGATAACAAATTAATAGGAATTTTAATAGTTTAAATTTTATGTTGAAAGTTCAAACTATACAAAATACTACTATCTATTTATACATTCCGGTGTTGTGTTGTCGGTGATGGTCCAAACAAAAAAAATCTATTTATACATTTTTTATTCTACTAATTTACAACTTATAAATGAATCTACAAACAATTTTTAAAATATACTTTTTGGTAGTGTAATTTTTATAGTCAACTTATAACCAATATGACATGAGTCAATTATTCTAGTGCTTATTTTTAATTGAAAATACCAGAAAACATTAAAAATATTTTTGGGATCATGGATCCTAAAATGACATGCAAGATTTGGGTCAAAAGACACGTCAGATGTGATATGGTCTGAAAAAGAGTATATAAGTGGGAGGCATCCATCACCTTATAAGTTGGTTTTGTAGGGTTGAGTTAGACACAAACGACATTTTAAGATAGCATCAAAGCCAATCCAAGATCCGTTGGGCCACCCGCTATCGGGCCATTCGGGTCATGCTCCAGTTGTCTAGTCCTGGGCATGATGGTGTGTGTTAAGAGTCTCATATCAGATGTGGTATGACCTGAAAAAGAGTATATAAGTGGGAGACATCTCTCACCTTACAAGTCGATTTTGTAGGGTTGAGTTAGGCTCAAACCACATTCTAAGAAAAAGTCAAAGCCCAGTACAAAATTAAAAGGGTCACGTTTTTTGTACCCCAACCAATAGACACCATACCCCCACACAAATTATTTATCCCCATTTTACTCTTAAAAAATATAAAACTGATTTATCTATTTTTAGGATAAATTCGTTTTGCAAAAAAAATTGCAAAATGGATTTATCTCTTTTTTTACCATAAATCCAAAATATATATATAAATCCGTTAGCCATATAAATCCGTCAAGCATTCAAGCATGCCATATAAATCCGTCAAGCATTCAAGCATAAATCCGTTTGGTAAGCATTCAAGCATAAAGCATAAAGTACGGATTCATATATATATATATATATACACTAGTATGTATGACCCGTGCACTGCACGGGTATACTTTTTTTTTGAATTTTTTTTGTAATTTTAATTTTAAAATATGTTTATTTTGAGTGAAAATAACAAAATTGGTTAAATATATAATTATATCATATTAAACAGAAGTATGTATATTAAAATAATGAGTATGTTAAATAATATATAAATATATCTGTAAGGGCATTGAAATATACATCTTCTTTTTTTAATTTAATTTTAAAGTATTTTATTAATCAATTTGTATGTTTAAAGCATTGTCTGTATTTATTTGGGATGTTTATAATTATGTATTAATAATTAATATTTAAAAAATTATAGGTGTATATTTGATTATTCGAATTTAAAAATTAAATACGATATTGAGATTATGTTAAGTGGTGATACACAAAAAAGGCTGATGTAAAAATAGACATTTTCTGTTAAGTTATTTTGTAATATAGTTTTGGTTGAACTTAAAATAGATAATTATGTGTATTATGTTAGATATAAAAATGGGTATAACATATTTTGTGTGAACTTAATTTCGTAAAATAAATATAAAAGAAGTGTCTTATTTGTTGACGAAACAATTTTGATGAAATAAATATATTTGAATTCGTTTAAAATGCATTGTGTTATTGGACACATTGTGTTATTGAACTCGTTTAAAGAATATATTTCCAAAACTAATTATATATCTTACCTTCTCTTTTTAACTCACTCTATAAAACATATCTCTATTAAAAACATATATATTTTTTTATCAAAATAGTTTATTAAACATTTACCATGAAAAGAGATATTTCAATACTCAATATAATATACAACATAGTTTTTAGACCACGTGGAACAAAATATATAAGTCTATTTACGAATAGGGGTATTTCTGTCTTTACAAAAAAAATTAGGGTTATTTTTGGTATTTCCTTGTAAGCTCTAATGAATATCGAAACCCTATAGTTCCATTTATTCAAGAACCGATAAAGAAGAAAACAAACACAAAAAGATTATAATGTTTACATAATGATTAAATTGTTAAAACTCTGGGCACAAATTGATAAAACTCTGCTGAGACTAATCCCACGGACAACAGTGACTAATTCATTGCTCATTGTATGTGGCTTGAGGGGCAGGACAATTGGCCCAGAGTTTTTATGCTGCTCCGTACCCAAGACATAATATATCAGTAGGAGAATAATAGTCATTTTGTCTTAAAAACTTAAATAGTTGACATAATATATGTTCATTTTGTCATTCTAATGAGGCATGGTGCATATGTCATTCTACCTTCATACTCGATGTTATATATTTGTTTATTGGTATTGTCATTCTACCTTCATATGTCAGCAAGTAGTATAAACATAAATATATTTGTTTATTGGTATTGTCATATTTTAATGTTAATTTTGAACTCAGCTGGAGAATAAATATTATATTGCTTAATTATAAATTATATATATATATATATATATATATATATATATATAATTCGACATGATTTAGTCAAATGTCCTAGCATGAATTGCCATAGTGTTCATATGAATATTAAATATTTGATAATTAGATGGTTATTGTAGTAACAATTTGATGATTACTTATTAAAGTTTCGTTTAATATTATATAATATTATACATTTTTGAGGTATACAATATTATACTTTTTAGACTGTACTATTTTCTTTAGCATACATGTAATATGAAAAGCATTTCTTCTATTAAAGTAAATGACTATATATTTATTTCTTTTGGTGGAAGTAATGATCATTTATTTTCCATATTAATTTACTTTAAAGTTGATAGTTGACACGTGAAGTTTTCAAAAAAAAGGAGTGCAAGTCTCCTTTATATATATGTAAATGACTATATATATTTATTTATATAATATGTTATTAAAGTCTAGCCGCCCAATTTGACCTCATCGTCTCCCTATAATTTTACCTTACATTTCTATAAAAGAGCTGACATCTAAATACATATTAAAAAGGTCTGACAGATGAGAATCAAGGAAATAGAAAAGAAGAAGGAGAAAGAAATAATCAAAGAAAAGAAGTATAGGAAACAGGAAATGAAGAAAATTTTGAAAAATTGATAAACACGGATGTTTTGAATTTGTAGATCTTTCTCAGAAAGCATGTCATTATATTCATGAATTAAATAATTTAGTTACCTAAAGCTAGAACATGCAAATGCTCAATGACCACTTCACCATACAATAAAATATACAAAATATTTTAGATAACATGTGGCTTGATTAAATAACTTTGCTCCAAGTTTGCAACATTATGAACACCAATACAACTTATAACGACCTTTAAGTATGTTAATGAAAAGTATTCCAAATCGAAAAAGAAAAATAAGCAAATTTTATCATACCCCATAAGAGATGGGTCAAACCGGAAAAGATGTCAACCCCAAAAGTGCTTTAGAAAATAGAATGCAAACATATTCACTGTAGTCAAGCTTCAACAATATCAATAGGAAAAAATGCAAGCCAAGACTCAATATCATAATAACAACTTTCATTCTTCAAATTCTCATATACTGTTACTCTCTTGAATGTTAATTGGAGGTGGGATTTAGGAAGAAAAAAAAAGAGAGAATAACATCCAAAATCAAAACTAAATTGAAATATTTGAACTTAATTGCAATATTCAAAACAAAATTTAATATAGTTTTAATATAATTAATTTTATTCTTTTAAAATATAAGTTGACCATAAACGTATAAGGCAAGAAATTATAAGTCATTATAAGTCATAATTATTAATGATGATTTCAAATTTTTTTTGAAAAAGTAGCAGCCGCAATTTTAACCATTGTTAGCCGTCCAGATTGGGTTAAATTTTGAGAGTGATTTTGAGCCGTCCAGATTGTTCAAAATGGTGAGTTGGAATACACATAGCATGTTGGACGCTGATGTGGCTTTTTTGTAGTGATTATGTGGAATTTTAAAATGGTGATGTGTCATGCTTATGTGTACACATTCTTGAATGTGTATAGTTATGATTATGATATCCGGATATATATATATATATATATATATATATATATATATATATATATATATATATATATATATATATATCCGTTTATAAATCCGTTTAACAATTTTCATAGAAGTAAAATATGGGTGCTTTTAGGGTGAAGGAACTAAACAAATATCTTACCGGTGAACCACTAAAATTGACCGTAGGATATAATGTAAAATGCTATGAGTGGTTTAAATTGAATCAACTAGTATTAAACTTCAACTGTTGATGAATTTTTATATTACATCCTACGGTTATATTTAATGGTTCACCGGTGAGAAATTTGATTTGCTCTCTCACCCTAGAAGCACCCGTAAAATAAGAATAAAAAAATGGCGGGAGTATAGTGTCTATTAGTGGGGGTAAACGCAACCCAAATTAAAAATGGTTTTTTTTGTACCCCCACATATTTTTTAATTCCCAAAATGCCCATAGTAAAAAGTAACTAACGGATTTACCTAACCCATAGATACTTCCGTTTCTGGGAAAATAACATAGCGAATTTACCTAACCCATAGATACTTCCGTTTCTGGAAAAAATAACACGACGGAATTACCTAATTAAAACATACTCCCGTCTTTATATTTTTGAACAACGGAAGTATATAACTCAGACTTACTTCCGTCTTCGTAATGTTATCATAACGGAAGTACAATTATATAAGGTACTTCCGTTTTGGTTTTTTGAACTAGCAGATTTATCTATTATTTAGATAATTCATTTTTTGTTAAAATTTAACGAACACGATTTGACTAACAGTTATGATCAACAGTGGATAATCAGTGACGGATTTTGATGCCATGTGCAGATACTTTCAATTTATCCCGCAATTAAATTAAAAAAATAAAAGCTTACTTAAACTATTTATGTATAAATTTATATAATAAGACTATGTAAATAAATATATTACATTATTTTTACCCGGCCTCTGAGAATCTTAGATGCTACATGAGCATCAAATGCAATGAGCAAAGAACCATCCATAGGCCCTACGCGAGCATGATGATCATCAACATCCATATCATGCTGGTACTGCTGCTCCTAGTAATGCTCCTGGTACTGATGCTGGTAATGCTCTTGGTAATCCGGCTCCTGGTACTGGTCCTAGTAATGCTCCTGGTAATGCTCCGGCTCCTGCTGGTACTGCTCCTCATGTACCTCATCCTCCGTATACTGCTGTCGTCTCTGCATGCGCCTATGTCGGTTAGACGCATGTCCAACCTCTCTAATCCGAGTGTGTGTACTCATCGGAGTTTCCTCTGGTTCACCAACACCCGGCCGTGACGAAGACCTCCCCTGCAATATCAATCCTGGTGAATCACGGGGAATTCGGCCACCGACTCTGGTACGAGCCACTGCAAAAAAATTAAAAAAAAAGTTAAAAAAAAATTAAAAATCAAAAACGGAAGTGACGTACTTCCGCGGGCCAACACAAGGAATACGAAAGTAGGTACTTCCGCAGACTTCAAAACGGAAATACTTACTTCTGCGCGCAGCTGTAGACGGAACTATGTACTTCCGCAGGCAAGAAAACGGAAGTAGGTACTTCCGCATACAGGAAAACAGAACTAGGTACTTCTGATGAGACGTAAACGAAACTATGTACTTCCGTGAGGGTGAAAAACATAACTTTCTCTTTCACTCAAACGGATGTAAGTAAAAAATGGTAAATATTTTAGACTTTTGTAAAAATTTTAACGGTATTTTCGTCATTTTACACCCAGCGTGGGGGTATACTGTGTATATGTGGGGGGGTACAAAAAAAAAACCAATTAAAAATGTGGGCTTGGACATGGCAATTGATTCACCAAACGCGGCCCATTAAGCTGTACACCAGAACGCAAACCCTAATATATATTTTGAGAGCTAGATCTTTTTCAGCGGCTTATATCATCGCAACGTCAAGCCGAGCAGGGGAGGGAGTGAGAAATACACAGTAGGAAAAGATGCCTGCCGGTCATGGTTTGAGATCTCGCACGAGAGATTCATTCTCTCGCCCATTCAGGAAGAAGGGTACCATTGCCCTCACCACTTACCTCAGAACCTACCACATCGGTGACTATGTCGATATTAGGGTTAACGGGGCTGTCCACAAGGGTATGCCTCACAAGTTCTACCATGGTCGTACCGGTCGTGTCTGGAACGTCACCAAACGTGCCATCGGTGTCGAGGTTAACAAGCAGGTATACTCATCTCTTCTCCTTATAGAATCTCAATCACATTAGTTTAGTTGTTGATATTTTTATTACTGTTCCTTTTTTGTTGGATATTTGTTTTCATTTCGTGCTGGTTTTTTTTATCTTATATGGTTGAATAAGGGTTTTAGTTTCTAGGGTTATCTCTGAAAGCCAATATGTTTTGTCCCTTTGATCTCATTTTGATCTTTGGTTCATTACGTATCTAATTTCTAAAGCATTAGGGTTCGTATTGTAAACTTTTGGGGTATTTGGTAATTTGTTTCGTGTTTGTCTTTCCAAAGCTTTTCATTCATTGCAAGTAAGCATACTTCCTTGTGTCATTAGCATTTGTTCGATTAAATTTCAGCTTTTCATATTACTTTGATGGACCTTGTATTTTTCTGGTTATGTCATCAAATCTGTACGTTCTGTCTTTTTTAATTTGTTAATTACTGTAGTTCCTTTTTTTATTCTTTTGCTTTATTGTTACTTGATTCCGGTTTCAATTAGCTTTTCAAATGAAATCAGTTTCCAGTTTTGAAATTGTTAAAGGCAGACACCTTGTAAGTTTATAAGTGAGATTGTGAGTAATTAATTGAAAAGTTTCTGTAAAAACTGAGGTGAGGGACTTGATGTTTTCTAATGAGAAAATGTTTTAGTTAGAATTATCATGGTTATTAAGGGATTATTTTTCATTTTTTAGTTTTTACAAGTGCTTATGGAAAAGATTATGCAAACTGGCCCTTGGTCTCCATGTTTCAAATCATATTGAAAGTTGCTGTGTGTTTCCAGGTTAGGAACAAGATCCTTAGAAAGAGGATTCATGTTCGAATTGAGCATGTTATGCCTTCAAGGTGCACTGAGGAGTTCCGTCTTAGGAAGATCAAGAACGATCAACTGAAGGCTGAGGCCAAGGGCAAGGGTGAAACCATAAGCACAAAGCGCAAACCTGAGGGTCCTAAACCCGGCTTTATGGTCGAAGGTGCTACATTGGAGACTGTTACTCCAATTCCATATGATGTGGTTAATGATCTGAAAGGAGGGTACTAGTTCTAAGTTACATAGGTAATTTGCTTTCATGTCTGTTAGACTGCCTAGTTTTGCTTGAATTTTGTCATCTTGGTTCCCTCTTCGTTGTAAGAGCTTAAAATTTATGGAAAATCAGACTCGAGTTTTGTCTTTTTTAATTCCAAATTCAATGACATTTTCTATCACACTCGTTGTTAGTGTTGTATTTTGAATCTTGTGATTTACGAATATTGGTTGGGGGAACAAAGGCACCACACCGATATCGTCTCCCGAGTAAGGAAGTAGACCGATTATGAATATGTGTATCTGGGTAACCTCATCTGTACTGTTATTTTACTTTTGAATCATTAACATTTGCAAGTTGAATGATAATGTGAATCTGTCCTGGTGTGACATACTCTGATGAAGAGGTAACATTTCTTTACATGTCTGAGTAAGTACAAATGTAATATCAAATTCAAAAGCAACGTTTGGGTTTGTCTCCTCGCCATCTAATCCTTTTACTGATTAACAACCCCGGGACAAGAAATGCCTGCCTCGAATAGCAGCATCTCCGCCGCATTCCATAAATGGATCTCCTTTTGAAATCATCCTTTTCAACAGTCACCATTGAGCATTGTTGGTGTGACTCCACTCGCAACCGTTTACCACCTCAGCCTCACCGGTTTGCTGCAATGGTTCTTCGTAAGAGTGTGCAAAATCTCGTTTCTATATGGTTTGGAAGGCTGTTAAGAGGAGTGTGAATTCACCTGCTGCTCCCTGTGCAGATGACAATCTGCATTTTGTATTTGTTATATAACATTACCCTGATAAAACTTTAATTTTACATTTAAACAACTAAGCTATTTTTTTGACAACAAAGCTTTGCTGTCATTTTTTCATCCACATGGATATATAAGGGATTCTAATTGACATCAGAGTTTAAAATAAGTAATATGAAACCAGTGATTAATAAATCAATGTTTAACATTGCACAACAAATTGTGGATGCTTTGAAATATCAATCCTTCATAAGTTCGTTATATCTCCTTAACAATTGTTATTACGTATGTTTTACTCGAAGCCGAATCTTTTCTTTACCCCACCGACTCTAAAGCCACCTTGGATATTATTAGCCACTGCATCCATCGAAAGGTACAGGTGTGGATGAGTATTGGATTGGATGCATCATGCATTGGATGGCAGACAGCCAAAGCAGTCGATCTCTCAGAGTCTTTCATTTCAGGTAATAATAAATAGTAATGGCACCTAATCAATCACCTATATGTATTCTCGTGCAGGTTGCACGTGAGCTGTGAGGTGATGCCGAACCTATCGCATGCTCCTCCACCGCTCCTTGTCCATAAATTTTGTTAATTATTTCCGTGGTTAATTTTTTAAAACAAATCCGCGGTTTAAATTAAGGCTGGTCAAACACAATTACAAACCACAGAATCCCACATAAAGTGCGGAATACAGAATCCCGCGGTTTACAGTTGCGCGCACGGAGATACATTGGTTTACCCAAAAAATGCGGAATACAGATGTACGAGTGGTTGTAATAATCTATTAAAAAGCAGGCTTCAATTGTTGACCAAAATAGTTATTCTAAACTCACCCCTCTCATGTTTCATCATCCCTTCACATTACTTCTCATCTGAAATTCATGACATGTAATTTTAAATTGGACAATGATATTTTTATATTTATTTTTTAAAACTTGAAGTACGAGTCTTGCAAAATTCGATAGCCGTTTGAATTTCCAGCTGCTTATCCTCAGAGACCGAAGAAACAAAATAAAAAAATAACAAAAAATTAGTAGATTCTTTAATTAACAAGAGCCATAGAATTCTACAATTCACGTGACATCATCGAATCTTGCTTGTAGCTTCTGTTCTCACTTGTTTTTTTTGGAATCTTCTGTATGTTTATCGATCCGAAAGTCATACATAGCTTGCGTAAGAAAATGATATTTTGTGGATTTTTATACACACCGTTCCTTTATTAAAATGATCATAACGTGTTTTTTTCAATGCTAATAAAATGGTTAGTAGCAAATTATAACTCAAACTTGTCCAGTAGTTAAAATCTATTATTCTTACTTGGTGGCATTGAGCTGCACGAGTCAAACTGGTATTAACTTAAGAGTTTTTCAACGCATTTAAGGTGGTAGGCAAGTCTAAAGTCTAAACCAAGCATGTGGTTATGTTAGCAGCGTTCACATGGAGAGAATAAACAGTAGTGGTTCATCAATCAGAAGGCGTTCATTGAGCATATCAAGCCATATTACCAACAACTCAGATAATGATGAGAGTGTTTCAGAGGCTGGAGATATTGGGGATCGAGTTCTTCAAAGCAAAAGGTTCAGTGAGAGTGGCAGTTTCCGATTGTCTTTTGATAACAGGTCAGAAAATGGAGCTCTTGTTTCCATTCCACAGGAACACAAATTGCTTCCCAGTTCTTCTGTTATTAGGCCTTTGCCACCTGTTTCTACTGATGCAATTGTGAATTTTGAAGACTCAAAGCAAGTAAGCTCTCTTCAAATACTTACCATGTGATGTGAGATTTATGGTTTCACTGTCAATTGATTAATAATATCTGTGATAGTTCTAGTAGTTTACAGACTGTTATCTGTTTTCAGGAACCTCGTATAGGTTTGCCAGAGTTATTGGACTATATTTCATGCATGGCTCACTTGGCTGTTTTTGGAATTCTTGGGGTAATATGCCTAACCTTTTCCCTTCAATTGTTAGATATACAAATGATATCATTACCGCATCAGTATCATTGCCACTTAGAGCTGGCAAAATGGGCCGGGCCCGCCGGACCGGGCCGGGCTAGCCCGAAATATGGGAGGACTTGGGCCAAAGAAAATGAGCCCGTTTTTATACCCAGGCTTTTTAGCCCGGTCCATAAAAGCCCGAGCCCGTGCCGGGCTAGCCCGGTCGGGCTATGGGTAGCCCGCAGGCCCGCAAATAAAAAAATGGGGTGCAATATTCAATATTGTTGTTGTTGCCCAGCCCAAGATTCATAACCAAATTTTAAGGACCCAGCCCAAATTACACAAACACTCTCCTGTAGATAAACTTCCATTGTTTGATTTGTTTTAAGAAAAAACACTCTCCTGTGGATAAACTTCTCCTGTAGATAAACTTCTCCTGTAGATAAACACTCTCCTGTGGGTGCATTAGCTGTTGTGATTAATTGTTTAAAATCAAATTTGTTTGGTTAGTATTTGATTGTTTTTCCTTTGACAAACTTGGCTTTTAAAAGTATTACTTTCATGTAATTGGCTGCAAATTGCAATCGACTCACCAGTTCAAATGGACAAATAATCTATAATGATTTACTTAATATTAATATACTCAGAAATCGCGCATAACGCGGGCTAGCCCGAAAAGCCCGCGGCCCGCATAGGGCCGGGCTTGGGCCATAAAGGGTGAGCCCGAATTTCAACCCGGGCTTTTTAGCCCGACCCTTAAAAGCCCGAGCCCGTAGCAGGCCGGCCCGATATGGGCCGGGTAGCCCGTTTTTCCAGCTATATTGCCACTCATGTTTTCCAGTTAGAGATTATGGAAAATTTTGAGTTGTGAATGGCACCACAATATATT
This sequence comes from Astragalus membranaceus, assembly GCA_039519185.1. NCBI lineage: Eukaryota > Viridiplantae > Streptophyta > Magnoliopsida > Fabales > Fabaceae > Astragalus > Astragalus membranaceus. The sequence goes on along the minus strand of CM076848.1, from coordinate 41,168,662 downwards.
TTGATTTCAAATTTCATTTTAGGACATGCAGAATCTAATACAAAGTGTTGTAATAACTATGCAGGTCTTAACAAGATATTTATTGCAGAAATTATTTGGCCCTGAGGTTGCTGGTGTGACGAGCAACCACACTATTCTTTACCTTGACCTTCCTTCTAATATGGTTTGTTCCGGTTTCCATCTTCATTATTTTTCTGTATCTTGTTCACCTATTGTGGCCTGTTCACAATGATCAATATTCCAAAATTGTTTGGCCAGGAATATAATTTTCAGACATTAAAGTTAATAAAATTTTTTACCGCCTTCTGGAGGTGGGTCCAAATAGGAATGTTCTGAACTTTGAGCCTGAAGTAGTTAATTCACTTGTTCCTTTTCTCATGGGCCATGACATAAGAAGCTGTTTTGAATCTTGTTAAAACACAGTTTTAGAGTCAATTGGATCCATGCTTTAAATTTGCTTGTAGAATGACAATTATCTTTTACCTATAAAACACAGTTGCAGATTTGTTCTGAATCTTGCTTGAATACAATAAATTTGGAAGTTCTGTTAGGTGAAAATGAAACTTAAGTTCATTTTGAGGTTCCTGATTCAGATAACATACTAATGTAATTTTTTTTTTACAGATTGGGTCATTTTTAATGGGATGGTTTGGTGTTGTATTCAAAAGAAACATATCTGGGGTGTCAGAGCATCTAGCCATAGCAATAACAACTGGTTACTTGGGAAGCCTTACAACCTTCAGTGGCTGGAATCAAAAAATGCTTGAGCTCAGTGTTTCCGGCCACTGGCTCTTCGCTGCGCTTGGCTTCCTAATAGGTAAATAATTGCAGGGTGGTGTAATAATATAACTGTAATCTTATATAGATGTTTCAATCAGATATTTTTTCTTTCCCTTTCAGTTTTGATATTTATCCCAAGTATCCCCATCATTATGGCTCAATTGATAAGATGAAGTTGTTTTACTTTTACTATTGAACTTTGCAGGTTTACTTCTTGTTTCCATTTCCATCCAATTTGGGATTGAAACTGCCAAGGGTTTCAAGTGGCTTCTCAACAGGCTGAATATGATGAGTTCAGAAAATGGTAGCAGCTCTAGGATCAACTGCAAACTGGACAGCTACCGCAGTCAATTAACAGTTATGATGATATTTTTGGTGATATTGGGCATATTATGGAGTGTCATGGGTGCACTAGTGAAGGCCAAGTTCAAGCATGGTGGCCGTGCTGCTGAGTTATGGTTTGGTTGCATGGTTGGACCAATAGGCGTGTGGATTAGATGGTTCTTAGCGCGGCTCAATGGACGAGGTATAGGAAGGGCAGGATTGTTTAAATGGATTCCATTTGGAACTTTAGTTGCCAATGTTTCAGCTGCATGTCTTATGGCTGCACTTGCTATTGTAAAGAATGCAGTGAGTTTCTTTCTCATCACTTATGTTTTACTGCGTTTGCTAGTCACTAAAGTGGATAGTCATAGTCATAGGATCAAAATTAATTTTTTTCTTCCTGATGCAGTTGAACACAAAGAATTGTGATACTGCTGTAGGAGGAATACAGTTTGGTCTGATGGGGTGTCTGAGTACCGTCTCTACCTTCGCTGCTGAGTTTAATGCAATGAGAGAAAGCATGCATCCTTGGAGAGCGTATGCCTATGCTGGTATTACAATATGTGTCTCTTTCTCTTTTGGAATCTTAATATATTGCATCCCTTATTGGACGAAAGGATATGAGATTTACGCCTAGAAATCATAGTAGGAGCAATCTCGAACCAAATTAAAAAAACTGAGCACAAGACTCGGGATATGACTATTTTTGCTATGAAGAGTGAGCGACCATATTAGCTTGTCTATTTTCAGAAACAACTTTGCTTAGTTGGGTAAAAGTTAGAAGATTAGTTTTGGAATCTGGCATAATAGAAACATATTATGACATTTCCGTCATGTAAGAATTGGTGCCATCCACCACCGTTTTACAACCCATTTCAAAAATTACATTGGTGAAATTTAGCTCTTTTTGATAGCCAACCATAAACTTCAGACTCATTAACTGTTAGACTTATCTATTCTCTTATCCTGTGATTAGTTATTTAATCAGTTAGGACTTAGGATTAGATAGTTAGACAGTTCGGGAACTTAGCTAGCTAGTTAGTTAGGGAGTTTAGCTAATTTGTATTCTATTGCCATCTTGGCTCTTGTAAGAATCTTGTATGTATACTTTACTTTCATCAATAAAGAAGTCAAGCTGATTTTGCACAAACTCTTTTATGGATCTATTAACAGTGAATTATTAAACCACACAGTCTTAGCCAACAGAAATTCACCTTTGTCTCCTCTTAAACCACCCTCGTTTATATGAAATCCTGCATCTATATTGCATTTAACAACACCCAAGGGATGTTTATGTGTCAATGCAGTCTTCTTTTTGGTACTTTATGTGGTCAAATCATCACAGTTTCATCACAACCTCCCTTTTAATTCTAATTCAAAAGACAACAATCTTTGAAGAACCTTTTTGAGTAACAACCTTTTATTAAGACAACTGTATCCCCATCTTTCACAAGCGGGTCACTAGACATGATTTCACTTACATTATCGACAAAGTTAACCAAAGGCTTAGCACTTGGAAAGCTCGGAATCTTTTGTTTGCGGGGAGATTTACTCTTACCAAATCGGTTCTTCAAGCTATGCCAACTTATGTTATGCAATCTTGTGTGCTTCTGAAAAACATATGTGAAGACATCGACAAGAAGTGTAGATCCTTCCTTTGTAGGGATACAGATAACCATAAAAAAATGCATTTGCTCAATTGAGATGATATTTGTACCCCTAAAAGTGAAGGGGGCTTAGGCCTTCGGAAGACTTCAACGGTGAATAACGCCTTTATGCTTAAATCAATTTGGAACCTTTGCAACAAACAAAACTCTCTATGGGTGGATACGATTAGGGGTAAATACAATTTCCACAGGGAGGGACTCCCGAGAATCAATATCACTAAATCAGGCTCTAATTTTTGGAGGGGCCTTTGTAAAAATTGGGAGAAATTCCAGAAACACATCATTTGGAAGTTGGGAAATGGAGAATCCATTCGATTGTGGGAAGATTCCTGGATGCCTCAACTTGGCAATTTAAAAGACTTGGCTACTCAAGGAATTGATTGCAATACCAATGTTAGTGATTTTGTTGACCCAAATGGAAATTGGGACCCTGGGAAACTAACAATTTGCCTTCCTATGCCTACTGTCTCACTTTTGGATCTACCCTTTGTTTGATGTGGCAAGCCCGAAACGATTTAGTCTTTTCTAACTCAGAGATAGATCCTGCGTCCGTCTATTGGAGAGTGCAGCGCCAGGTTCAGGCGGTGCTCAATGCCAAGAAGAGAGACGATGAGATGTCGTTGGGGTCTGATACGAACAACATGACGAATAGTGTTTTTTGGACTGCTCCTCCTCGGTCATTTGTTTCTCTCTGCTGTGATGAATCTGTTACAAACAGCGGCAAGCCGGCAACACGGCTGGCTGCGGTGGTGTGGTTAGAAATGACCGTGGAAAAGTCATCTTTGGATTTGCTCATAAATTGGATAGGTGTAATGTTCTAGAGGCGGAACATTGGGCTATATACCATGGTCTTTGTCTTACTTGGGGGAAAGGATTCAATCACATCATTGTAGAGTCCAATTCAATCACATCATTGTTGTGTGCTCCTGAATCCCAGCTTCAGCCGCATGCCATACATGGAATTAAGAATGTGCTAAAACACAATATGACTGTGAAGTGGAACCATCTTCCTAGGGAGTGCAATAATCCTGCTAACGTTCTAGCTGGATAAAGCGTCTCTATGAATCAATGTTTTAAAACCGGTGACCAACTCGGTGAAGGTATCGGGTCACTGGGTCAGACCGATGGGTCAACAGTTGAACCGCATGACCAAAACTGGGACCGCATGACTCGGACCCGGTCTCTATTTCGAGAATTTTCAATACCTATATAGTAAATAATATAAATTTGGTCCCTGTAAAATTAATAACTATGTTTATTTTATATCTACTAAAATATAAAAAATTTCCAAATTTTCAGGACCTATATATTTCATACTGTAAAACTTAATTTGCTAAAATTACACACCATGCCTATTTTATTTTTATTTGCTTGGTATATATTAAAAAATTTTAAAAGTTCATATCATGCTTCAATAAATATTTAGAACAAATTTCATAAGTTAACAACTTAATATTAAATAAATCTTTAAAAAAATACTTAATATTAAATAAGTTTGTTGAAACATCATAGACTTAAATATGTTTTAGGCCCCTGCAAATATAGGGTGTTTTGGTTTAAGCCCCTGCAATTTTTTTTTTGTTAAAGCCCTTGCAAAATGAAATATTTTGTTATAAGCCCTTCTCAACATATCCAGCAATCATAGCATTCCATGTTAAGGCTAACATTTTAGTCATAGAAGGGCTTATAACAAAATATGTCATTTTGCAAGGGTTTTTAACAAATTTTTTTTTTGTAGGGGCTTAAACCAAAACACCCTATATTTGCAGGGGCCTAAAACATATTTAAGCCAACATAATATTAATATTGGCTAAAGTGCTCCCGGGGTCCCTTATCTTTATTTAAAGTAACGAATTAGTCATTTATGTTTTTTTTGTCCCAAATAAGTCCTTTATCTTTCAAATTTTTGACACATAAATCCTTTTCCGTTAACAGTGCTCATTTATGTGTCAAAAAAAAAGGATTTATGTGTTAAAAATTTGAAACATAAAGGACTGATTTGGGACAGAAAAGGATTTATGTGTCAAAAATTTAAAACATAAAGGACTCATTTGGGACAAAAAAAAGATAAAGGACCAAATCGTTACTTTAAATAAAGATAAGGGACCCCGGGAGCACTTTAGCCTATTAATATTACAAGCTAATGCCATGAGGATGAACGTACTTGACTTTTAGGAAAAGAGGTACCAATTATATATATTTGAAATAAATAATATCCTCAATAAGATTGGTAGCCTGATGGTAGCGCTCAACATTTGCTTTCCACAGGTCAGGGGTTCAAACCCCACTAATGGCATTTTGTTGAGGGTTTTTTGAGTCTCTTTTGTTTTAAGTAGTTTACAAATAGTCCCCCTCTCAATTACAGTTCAAAGATTTGGAGATCACTAGTTTTAGCAAAAACCGGCCCGGTTTAAGAGAACCCGCCGAGTCAGCGAGTTTGAGCAAAATCGGCCGGTTTAGGGCGGTTCAGGGCGAGTCAGTTCATCTCCGATCCAGAGAGATGACCGACTCGGTTACCCCTCCGGTTCCCGGTTAGACCGGCCGGGCCGAGCCGGTTTTTAAAACACTGCTATGAATACCTTATGTAAAACTTTCGATGAGGTTCCCGGTTTCCTTTTTTTTTGGTCAACTTGAAACGAATTTCATTGAAGATACGGGCGAAGCCCAACCGAATACAACAGCTATCAAATAAAAAAAACACAACACAGGCCCAAATACAAACAACTAAAACAATACACAGACAAACACTTACATGAAAGAGGAAACGCCATTAAGGCAATAACAGACACACTGGAAAATCAACCCTAATTCAGCAAAGTTCATCTACCCATCCACCCTCTTCAATCTCCACCATAATTGTTCACTGAATCCGCGAATAAAAGAGATTTCAGAGGTAGAGGAGGAGCCACCGTCCAGTTGCGAGGGAGGGAATTTGAGGAGCTCAGCTTTGCAATGCGATCTGCTACCCTGTTGCTGCTTCGATTCGTCCATAGAAAACCACAATAGGTAAAATTTTCCTTCAAAACCAGAATATCCTTCACTATATGCTCGATTTCTCTTCTGATTTTCTCTTCTCTGCAAACATCAATTAAAACGAGGCAATCTGATTCGACAAGAATCGACGAGATACGGAGGCTAGAGGCAAACACGATAGCTTCCCGCAAAGAGATCGCTTCAGTAACCAACGGAGAAGCCGCAAAGAATTTAGAGGTACACCCTGCTACCATAATCCCCAATTTATTTCTTGCAACTATACCTGAGAATCCTTTCTTAGAACCCAAATCAAATTGGGCATCTGAGTTAAACTTGATAACATCACCACGAGGAGGTCTCCAATTAGGCACAGAGCTCCTTTTGGTGATATTAACCTCTGTTCTAGGGTTAGGGATAGCTTTAGGGGTGTAAAGGCTATTACAGCTGAACCTGATAGACTGAAGGGTATCATTAGGACTTGGATTATGATCTTCAAACACCATGGCATTTCTAGCCTTCCAAATGCACCAAAGAGCAATAATAGCAAAGGAGATCAACTCTTCTTTCTCAGCCCCTGCACACCAATTAGCCTCAACTAGAGAATCAAACCATCTAGCAAAATGTTGAATATTATCCTTATGTGGCACAGAACACAACTGAAGACCAAACCAAACTGGGGGTAGTCCACGGACACAGAAAGAAAGGTGCTCCACAGTTTCCTCATCCCTGTTGCAAATTGGGCACACAACATCCCCAGCAATTCTCCTTTTAACTATGTTCTTTCTAGTAGCTATAGCATTATGTTTCAGCCTCCACACAAACTGTTTTAACCTGCCAGGGACCTTAGCACTCAAAATCATTTGCCATGAAACCTCAGAGTGAGAGTAAGAAGATGAGGAAGCCATCTCAAGCTTGGGAGGACCCTGATTAAGGCATTTATAACCTGACTTAACACCATAATTCCCATCTTGAGAGTGGGGCCAATAAAAACTACCCCCCAGGACCCTGCTTGGCAAGCTTAGCCTTTCTTCGATTTGCTTTTGCTAGTTTTCAATTTCTGGGTCAAACAAGAGTTCTTGTGGACCCTTGCTCCGCATGCACAAATCTCTGAAACACTTAAGCAAACGTCAACAAGTTCAAGAAAACCAACAAGTAGCAAAATTAAGTAACTATAATTAAAAGAAAAACTAAAAATCTAGAATCAACTTGTTTGCCTTGTCGACAACAAAGTCAACAATCCCCGGCAACGGCGCCAAAAACTTGTTAAGGATTCAGCAAGTGTACTGAAAACGTTGCAAGTAATAAAATTACGGTAAGTACCGGTCGATTCCACAGGGATTGCGTGTTGTAACAATAGCAAAATTTATTAATTCTAGATTGTGAAAATTGGTTTGATTTGTAATTCCGTAACGCGAAAATAAAGGCTGTTGTTGAAATAACGAGAGAAAGCGATTAGGTGTCGAATCCTCTCCCTTCACCTATGTTATGAACCTTCAGCTAATTACAGATTAATTGTTTGAACTACCAGATTCAATTCACTATAGTAGGTTAAGGACAATTCCTTGCCTCAGAACCCCTTTTACCTAATTGAGTTACCCTAATTCCTTAGGTGAATCATGCCAACCGGTAAAGCAATAAACTTAAGAAATAGAGAATTCTCATGTATCCAACCCCATATTCCTATGGTGATCACAAGTACATGATCTAATACCCCATATCCAGCATGCAACCCATATCCCTATGCGATCACATAACCTAGATCATTATAATTATCATATGTAACTATAAAGCTTTACGATCAGAGGCATAGACTTATGATAATTCAAATAACTAATTGTATTAACCATAACAAAGTATCCATAACATAGGTTCGGGGAGAATCATCTCTCCCTAATCTTAGAAAATTAGTTACACATGGTGAATAGAGACATAACTAGAGTAAAAGAAGCAATACAAGTAAAGATAGACATAGGAACCTTCAACCCTCGTTCCCAAGTGGTGAAAAGCTCCCAAAATCTCACTTTCCTCTGCTCCAAGACGTCTGGCTGCGCTCCAATGACAAAACTCCTTTGAAAAAACGCAAAACTGAATTAAAAACCCTAACTTCAGCAAGCCATCGCATCGCGACACGAGCCCGTCGCGACGCGAAATTGGACAGAATCCAATTTTCTCCTGTTTCATGCTTCCTTCGCGACGCGAACCCTCCTGGTCGCGACGCGAAATTGGACAGAACTGAAATCTTCCCAATTGTGCTGCATCTCCGGGCAAGTGTCTGGTTCGCCGAATGATTACACACAGATTGGAGGTCTTCAAGTACAAAATAACTCCAACAATGCAGGAATGGCTTACAAAAGGGCTTCCTACTACAAATTTCTAATACTAAGGTAAATCCCCAGATAACGACTACGATACAATCAAAAACCCGCACAATTGGTCCTAAAATTGGACAACTTACATCATATGACAGAGAGTCAACACAACCCCAAACTTAAACTTTTGCTTGTCCTCAAGCAAACATTCAATTCAGGCTGTGGCTACTTTTTTTTATTTAGCCGTCACACATTCTACACAAACCAATAACTACACAGTATATCAAAAATCATCATCAAACTAATGCAGCAGCAAGACAACTGAATCGGTAAGACACAAGATCATAAGCAGGCATGCATTCTCAAGTTATCTCTTTTCCACACATCTCACCAGTGTTTCTCTCTTTGAGGTGTTTAGGGTATGCACTCAATTCACAGTACCTGCATCATCGTTTCATAGGCTTGAACAAGTACTATACAAATCAATACACAAGAAATACACACACACACACACACACACACACACACACACACACACACACACTTTTTGAGGACTTTCAAAGGTTGTAATGGGGCTTAGGTAAGGGTGGATACATTTGGATGAGTAGGTTACAACTTGGAGTTAGGCCTACTTCTCACTTTGTCAATTTCAACAATCTCACTCACTTACCCATTTTTCCAAAGCATTTCACAAGAGAAGGAATTATTTACTTATTTATACATATAACCTTTTTTTTTTAAATATATATATATATATATTTCTTTTTCCTTCTTTTCTTTGTATGTTCCTTTCTCTTGTATACCACCCCCAAACTTAGAATGTTGCTATTCCATGAGCAACCCCAAACTTAGAATATTTCCCCACTCTCATGCTTTAATCTACCTAACTCCAAGTTAAGAAAACTTAGGCTATGATGTGCAGGAAAATTACAAAAATTAAACAATTAGGCTCAGAGGGGCTAACAAGGGATAGCAATTAGAGGGTTGGCTTGAAAGGCTCAGGTTTTCAAAATTTTGCCTCAGTGTGTATATAAATCACATGCAAAATATTTAAGTACAAGCTCAAGTTCTACAGACTAATGCAAGCAAGGAATAATCACACAATGAATAGAATAAGTGTTTGGGGGCAATCCTCACAGCTGGGAATTTTTAGAGATGTTACTTGAGAGAATGCCCACATATGATCTCAGTTTGCCTCAACTTTTGGCATGACCACTAGCAATACCTGATGATAAAATTTGACACACTAGCAATCACAAGGTAAAATGTAACACATATGAAACTAAATACCATAGTACCATAAAATTGAAGCTGCTTCTACAAAAGCCTAGGGTAATGGTGCCTCAATATCACAGTATAAGTTGTAATAATATAGTACAGACCAAAGTGCAAAATAAAGTCAAAAGGGAAAGTAGGACTAAAATGCAAGATAAAAATATCTGAAAATAACAGTAAAAGATAAATGAGCCTCCTGTTCAGGGAAAAGAAATGTGATCATCAATGTACTCATCCCCTGAAAGTAGGGGGTTCTGAGAGTCTGGCTGCTACTCTGCCAGTGGTGCTGATGAAGATGCACCTGCTGCCCTGTTCTCCGCCATATACTCCTGGGCAGCCAGGTGAACTCTAGCTGATGCAAGGTAAGAGGTGTCTATGCCCTGCTGATGTAGTAGCATCGACGTCCCGCACCAGTTGGCCATATGGAGGTCATACTGGAAGGAAAGGTCGCTGCCATACATCTGACGGTATGATGGTCCTGCTGGCTGCTGCTGTGCTGGAGATGCTGGCTGTGGTGGTGGAACTGCTCCATCCATAGGCCCATCAGGCTGCTTCATGATCCAGGCTGCAGTGATGGGCTCCCTGGGATCAACTAGTAAATTATCAAGGTACTCAGGACAGCCCTGCTGTATACATAAGGCATGGATCACAGAAGCATGCCCCAATCTAGCCCTAAGACATCTGACTATCTCCGCAATGCTCTCAGATATGGCTCTCCCCAGGTTCGCCCTCTGGCCTCTCATAATAGCTAATAGCCCCATGGCCACCTTGACCTTCACATCAGTGAAATTGGAACAAGAGATGATCGACTGATTGAAAAATGCATTCCAAGCCTTCGCGATTGGCTTCAGTCCCATATTGCAAAAGCGGCGTGGAAGGTTCTGGGATCCGGCCCATTGTGCCCCTGGATGGAACAGCTCTCTTAATGTCCCCTCATAATCAATCGTTCTGGGGTTGACTGCAGCGTAGCACATAGCACAGTAGGCCTCTGTAGGTAGCCCAAGCAGGTTGTTGATGCTGTCCGAAGAGTAGGACACAGTCTTGCCTCTGACATAAACTGATTTAGACTTGTCCTTCTCCTCCTCCCAATGGGCATTGGAGTAGAACTCCCTGACCAGGCTCTGGTTCGCCTGCTTAATCATTGCATTGAGTGGAAGCCACCCCAACTCCCGCAGTGTGGAAGTGATGATTGGGAACTCATCTGTGGAGAGGTCAAAGGCCCTCTCAGGATTTATCTTCTTGCCTTTGACCGCCTGCTGGTACCTCTCTTCGTGCTCGGGGGACTTAAATCTGTCAACCTCAACTGAGGGTTCCCCTCGCCTTTTCTTGGAGGTGCCTGCTTTGCTTTGCCTCATCATTTCTGTTTACCTGTAATGTCCTGAAATGAAATAAAACAGAATCCAACACAAATTGTTAGTTCTCGGTGGGTCCCTGGTGTGGGCCCCACTCACAACAGAGAATTTCCCAGAAACAGGCAATAACATTTTTCTCATCACTAGTCAACTACCCTAAGGTTCAATGATCATTGACAAAATTAAAGCACAGGCTAACACCCAAAAACAAAATTCACTTAGGCATATTCACAAACAGTTGGATTGCTTAGCCAAAACTCACTTGGGCATTTTTACAAGCACCTTGGCCACACAAAAATTTTCATTCAAGCATTTCGTCAAACACCTTGGCTACACCTCAAAATCAACTTAGTTCTTACCCCAATTCAATCACTCAGTCCCCAAATTCAGAAATCAACATTAATCATGCAATGTACTACAGTGGGGAGCAATTTCCAACTCCTAATTTGTCCTCTAAACCCCAAAATTTGTAGCCCCAAGTTCAACTTAACAACCATCAAATCAAATAGAAATTTCTACTCTAATTGAATTAAAACGTTAAAATCAATACCTGGAGATGTTTGGTGATGATGATTTCGTGCAAAGTCGCAAGAATCCACGACCAAATTAGAGAAAAAACGAAATGGGGAAGGGGACTTTGCAGTGTGGGCACAAGAGAGGGAAAAGAGAAATTTTTGAAAAACTTTTGTTTGTGTTCGGTCTGCCTGAAACCAGGCTAAAAAGTCTCGCATCGCCACGCGACACGTCTCTATCGCGTCGCGAACTCAAACAGAACCGTTTTCCAGTTTAAAATTTTAAACACATCGCGACGCGACACTCTTATTTCGCGACGCGAAATAAGACAGAAACGTTTTTCCTTTGAAATCCTTCTCTTTTGCGAAGCGAAATTGACCGAACACAGTTTTTTCCTAAAACTAACCCAAAATTAAAATTTAATTGACTACTTAAAATTAAACTAAAATAAATACTTGGTACCTCACAGTGGGTTGCCTCCCACTCAGTAGCTTGACAGTTGTCAGAAGATGACTCAGTTTGGCTCTGGTGGAGCACTCAACTTTTTCAGTGCCTCTTCCAGCACTCCCTTGGCATACTCCACTTCCATCTTACAGTTCTTACCGGATGTACTTGTAGCTTCCTTCAGGTCCTTCCAGACAGCATGTGGCTTCTCACGGTTTGGGTGGTAGATTTTTTTCCAACCATCTTGGAATTAGAGGTCTCAATGCAGTGACATTCTTCTTTTTCCTTCATCGGGGCTGTGTACTCAAGCACATTGAAGGTCTCAGATTCATCTTGGACCCTCAATTTCACCGTCCCTTCAGCCACATCAATTACTGCCCTACTGGTAGCCAGGAAGGGTCTTCCCAGAATGAACGGAATGTCATTGTCTCCATTCATGGAGCTTTTGACATCCGTATCCCCATCTAGTTGCAAAATTACAAAGTCTACTGGGAAGAGGAATGTACCAACCTTGACCAGGACATCCTCCACAACCCCATAAGGGTTCCTGATGGACCTGTCAGTAAGACGCAAGGTCATGGTGGTTGGTTTCACTTCTCCTCCGCCCAGTTTCCTCCACATGGCTAGGGGCATTAAGTTTATGCTCGCCCCCAAATCGCAAAGTGTTTTATCAACCTTTTCTTCACCAATTTTGCACGGGAGGGTGAAGCTCCCAGGATCCTTCAACTTCTGAGGAAGCATGTTTTGGATTATGGCACTACACTCTTTCGATAGAGCCACAATTTCATCATCCTTAAACCTCCTCTTTTTAGTCAACAATTCCTTCATGAACCTTGCATACATGGGCATTTGCTCTAATGCCTCTGCGAAGGGAATGTTGATCTGGAGACGTGAGAAAATTTCCCTAAACTTGGAGAATTGCTCCTCCATCTCTTTCTTCTTAGGTAATGGGGGATAGGGCAATTTCATGTATGATGGGATCTCCCGGACCTTCTCTCTTGCTTCCCCCTCAATTTTCTCACTTCCTGTTTCTTTTTCTTTTTCTACCACCTCATTCTTTTTTTTTCAATTCCTCACTAGGCTTGTGCTTGGTTACCTCAACGGGTCTCAACTCTTTACCACTTCTCAGCGAGATAGCATTGCAGTTCTCATTCTTGGGGTTATCCATAGTGTTTGCAGGGAAACTACCATTGGACTTCTCTGCTAATTGCTTTGACAGTTGGCCAATTTGGGTCTCCAAGTTCTTCATGGATGCTTCATGGTTCTTTCCCATGTTTATCATGACCTGTTCTTGGGACTGGAAGGTGTTTTTGGTCATCTCCATAAACTGTGTCAACGCATCTTCTAACCGAGAAGGGAGTTTTTGTTGTTGATTAGGTGCCTGAGACTGTTGTTGGGAACCCGAGGCTTCATTGTTTTTCCAAGAAAAGTTGGGATGATTCTTCCACCCAGGATTGTAGGTGTTGGAAAAAGGGTTCCCACCTTGTTTTTGGAAATTTCTCATATAATTGGCCTGTTCCATTGCCTCTCCTTGGGCTGCACAATCCCCTTCACGAGCTTCTCTGCCACAATAAATGCACCCACCTGTCTGCACTGCTTGGGCGGTTGCTTGGCTTTTTGTCCCAACCTCACAAGCTGCAGCCAATTGTTTGGTGTAAGCCTCAATCTGCATGGACATTAATTTCTACTGGGCTAACACTACACTGTTTGAATCTAGTTCCAGCACACCCTTTTTACTTACACCTCCCCGATCATTTTGAATTCTGTATTCATTGGAGGCCATGTCTTCTACTAGCTGCTTTGCTTCCTCCCAAGTCTTTGTACCCAAAGATCCTCCAGCTGAGGCATCTAGCATCATTCTTGTCTGAGGTCTCAAACCATGACAGAAAGTTTGCAGCTGTAAGAAGTAATCTATACCATGCCCGGGACACTTTTTGAGCAACAGTTTGAATCTCTCCCAAGAATCATACAACGACTCTGACTCCCCTTGAGTAAAGTTAGAGATTTCAGCTCTTTTCCTTATAAACTTGGAGACAGGGAATAATCGCTCCAAGAACTTATGCTCGAGGTCATTCCAAGTGTTGACGGTCCCTGGGAGAGTGTTCAACCAATCTTTAGCCCTGCCCGTTAGAGTGAATGGGAACAACTGAACCTTCTTTGCATTATCAGTCACCCCCTCAGGGTGTGTAGTACCACATATCTCATAAAATTGGAAGAGATGTTGATTGGGGTCTTCAGCATCAGACCCAGAGAACTGCTCTGATTTAAGGGCAGTGGGGACAGAAGATTTGATGTCAAACTGGCCCACGCCCACTGGTTGAAATGCTAAAGCTTGGGCACCTTGATTTCTTCGCCCGAAGTCACCTAGAGCACGTCTTGGTGGAGGTGGAGGATCAACCATTTCTTCCTCTTCACTCGAAAAATCTTCCGGTACCGAGGTAGAAGTTGATTGTACCTGTGACAATTCCCTTGCTTGCTGCTTGGCAAGCTTAGCCTTTCTTCGATTTGCTTTTGCTAGTTTTTCAATTTCCGGGTCAAACAAGAGTTCTTGTGGACCCTTGCTCCGCATGCACAAATCTCTGAAACACTTAAGCAAACGTCAACAAGTTCAAGAAAACCAACAAGTAGCAAAATTAAGGAACTATAATTAAAACAAAAAACTAAAAATCTAGAATCAACTCGTTTGCCTTGTCGACAACAAAGTCAACAATCCCCGGCAACGGCGCCAAAAACTTGTTAAGGATTCAGCAAGTGTACTCAAAACGTTGCAAGTAATAAAATTACGGTAAGTACCGGTCGATTCCACAGGGATTGCGTGTTGTAACAATAGCAAAATTTATTAATTCTAGATTGTGAAAATTGGTTTGATTTGTAATTGCGTAACGCGAAAATAAAGACTGTTGTTGAAATAACTGTTGAACCAAGGACAAACACTCTTTGTTTTGTATGATAACAAATTACATTTAGTCTACTAATGGTTGCAGTGTATAAAAGTGCAGGGACAAAATAAAGTACAGGACATGAATCAAAGAGCAGGAAATATTAAAGTGGAGCAGCTTGGAGAAGAAGCCACCTCAGCAGTTCAAGACCTATTTGTTTATCCGCTTTCTTTAGGACACTATGCAAGGTCCTATCACTGAAGGTCTATGACTTTTAGTAGCTGAGAGATGAGTTTTTCAAAACATGCATGGTGCATCAAAATAGTTTTGAAAAATATTTTATAAAATTGCATGCATGCATAAGGTGGCACCTAAACCTAAAAATAATTTTGTGGAAAGCTAGAAATCGATTTCTATCATTTTCTAAATCATGAAATCGATTTCCTAATCCTATTTTAAAGGTTGAAATCGATTTCCTTATCCTATGTTTAAAACAAAGAATCGATTCACACCTATTCATAAGCCAAAGGTAAGAATCGATTTCCTTCTATTTCAAAAGACTATGAAATCGATTTTCAAGCAATCCTATAGGATATGAATCGATTCCTTCTCATTTTAAACAAAGTAAGAATCGATTTCTACCCTATTCAGGATGTCCTGAAAATCGATTCCCACCTATTTCCAAAGAAACAAACAATCGATTCCTATGTTCTCCATATGTAAAGAATCGATTCCTCTCTTTTTTAACTAGCCATAAAATCGATTCTTAGTTCCTCTAAAATAATAAGAATCGATTCATCAACATTTTAACTTCATCAAACAATCGATTCATCATTTCTTTAAATGTTTTCTAAAAGCAAAGAATCGATTATACTATGATTTGCCTTCTCACATAAATCGATTCTTATGCATCATAAATCATTTCTACGTTTTCCTAAACCTATAAATAGGGAGGTACTTCACACTTTTCATTTCACACCTCACACCACAATTCACAACTCCTCTCTGCTTCTCACATACATTTTCTAGATCTGAGAAAGAGAGAAAGTAGAGCTTCAACTTTCATATCATTTTTCTATTTTCCATATCACTCATCTCTTAGTCACTATACTGTCATTATATCTGAGGTGATTGGATCATAGATCTCTATTTGTATTCGTTACTCTATTTGTGGGGGTCACTCTGAAATCCTGGGATTTGTTCTTGGGTCTCTCAATCAGGAGATTGAGTTGGTTTGAAATCCTAGGAAGTTTTCTTGGGTCTCTCAATCAGGAGATTGAGTTGGTTTGAAATCCTGGGAGGTGATCTTGGGTCGTTCAATCGGGGAGATTGAAGTGGTAGTGAAATCCTGGGAGGTGCTCTTGGGTCGTTCAATCAGGAGATTGAAGCGGTTGAAATCCTTAGCTAGGTGCTCGGGTTCTCAGTTCGGGGGAATTGAGATTTGCTATCTTGAAGTTGCCTGTTTGTAAAGAATTCTTCAATATAGTGGTTACCATCAAGTCCAAGGGTTGCAAAGCCTGAGGCCGAGAACGTAGGGCTTTTATCCCGAACCTCGCTAAATTCCTGGTGTATCTCTATCCCTACTCTCTTTACTTTATTGTCTATATTTGTTATTGTTATATAGCTGTGATATTCATTGTTTTATTTATATCTGTTTTGAATATCACTACTCTGATCTGAATCTGTTAATCTGGTTGTATAACTATATCCCTACTCTGATCTGAATCTGTTAATCTGGTTATAGTTATACTCGTTATACTACAGATCTGTTTATCTATCATCTTCTCTATCACTACTGTAGATCTGCTATATTCAATATCATTGCATTACTTATAAAACAACCTTATTGTAAATATTGAATATAGAATAATATCTCATTGTGCCTAATCTGCCTACTTGCATATATCTGATAAGTTCAAATCTCTTTTTCCGCATTTGATTTAAACAAACTTATCATTTATTTTGAAAAGAATCCAAGAATTACACATAACCTTATTCACCCCCCATCTAAGGTTATACTATAGTCTAACAATAACGAGAGAAAGCGATTAGGTGTCGAATCCTCTCCCTTCACCTATGTTATGAACCTTCAGCTAATTACAAATTAATTGTTTGAACTACCAGATTCAATTCACTATAGTAGGTTAAGGACAATTCCTTGCCTCAGAACCCCTTTTACCTAATTGAGTTACCCTAATTCCTTAGGTGAATCATGCCAACCGGTAAAGCAATAAACTTAAGAAATAGAGAATTCATGCATCCAACCCCATATTCCTATGGTGATCACAAGTACATGATCTAATACCCCATATCGAGCATGCAACCCATATCCCTATGCGATCACATAACCTAGATCATTATAATTATCATATGTAACTATAAAACATTACGATCAGAGGCATAGACTTATGATAATTCAAACAACTAATTGTATTAACCATAACTAAGTATCCATAACATAGGTTCGGGGAGAATCATCTCTCCCTAATCTTAGAAAATTAGTTACACATGGTGAATAGAGACATAACTAGAGTAAAAGAAGCAATACAAGTAAAGATAGACATAGGAACCTTCAACCCTCGTTCCCAAGTGGTGAAAAGCTCCCAAAATCTCACTTTCCTCTGCTCCAAGACGTCTGGCTGCGCTCCAATGACAAAACTCCTTTGAAAAAACGCAAAACTGAATTAAAAACCCTAACTTCAGCAAGCCATCGCGTCGCGACACGAGCCCGTCGCGACGCGAAATTGGACAGAATCCAATTTTCTCCTGTTTCATGTTTCCTTCGCGACGCGAACCCTCCTGGTCGCGACGCGAAATTGGAAAAAACTTAAATCTTCCCAATTGTGCTGCATCTCCGGGCAAGTGTCTGGTTCGCCGAATGATAACACACAGATTAGAGGTCTTCAAGTACAAAATAACTCCAACAATGCAGGAATGACCTACAAAAGGGCTTCCTACTACAAATTTCTAATACTAAGCTAAATCCCCAGATAACGACTACGATACAGTCAAAAACCCGCACAATTGGTCCTAAAATTGGACAACTTACATCATATGACAGAGAGTCAACAATTGGTCAATCAAATCATGTACTCTAGAGATAACACACGCTTGATTGATTATAGCTAACTCCCCAGGAGTCAACCATCTATCCTCTGAAACCCTCACATTAGCTCCACCGCCTAAATCCATCTGCCCTGCCGTTTCAGCAATTCCCTACCATGAAGAAGACTTCTCCATACCCAAGAAATGCCTGATTTAGGTTTCACAGCCCAAATATCTTCTCTCTCACAATAGATGCCTCTAAGCATACAGGTCCAGTAATCATTAGGATTTTGGATGCACTTCCAGACTTGCTTAGATAGGAGAGAAGTGTTTCGAGTAGTAAAATCCTTAAATCCCATTCCTCCATTATTTTTAGAATCACACATAAACTCCCAGCTCTTCTAATGTATACCTTTAGACCTGACCTTTGAACTCCAGCAAGAATTTGCCACTGCAGAGAAGAGAGACTGGAAGAAATTTTTGGGAAGCCTAACAATAGCCATCACATAGGAAGGAATGGCCTGAATGTCTGACTTTATCAAAACCTCCTTACCTGCTTGAGACAAAAACTGTTATTTCCAACCTTCCAGCTTTGAAACAACTCTCTTTAATCCACTGTAGTGCTTGGCCCCTAGAATTGCCCCACTTTGCAGGAATCCCTAGATATTTACCTGGGGAGTCCCAAAGAGGGATGTGCAGAACTCCAAAAATAGCTTCTTTCAGGATAATAGAAACCCCCTTACCACAAATAACACCAGATTTCTACAAGCTAATCTTCTGCCCTGAAGCTGTAGTAAAACAGTTAAGAATAGAGACTATCTGATATACTTCCTCCAAGCTAGCACTCCCAAAGATTAGGGCATCATCTGCAAAAAAGAGATGGGTTAGGGTGGGGTCTCTAGGAGCCAGTTTGAGACCTATAATGATACATTGAGAATTAGCATTAGTTAAGAGCCTAGAGAGGACATTAAAGACCAGGATGAATAGATAGGGGGATAGGGGATCCCCTCCCTGTCTAAGACCACACTTAGGAATGATCTCTTTACTCCTAGAACCATCAACTTGATACACATATTTGACAGAAGAAACTAGAGACATAACCAATGAGACCCAACTAGGACTGAAACCATAGGACAATAAGACATTTTTTAGAAAGGACCAATCAACACAATCATAAGCCTTATTCATGTCAAGTTTCATAGCAAAACCTTGACTAGTGAAAGGCCTATTGAGCAACAACTAGATTATCTTGGATGAGTCTACCCCCAACAAAAGCACTTTGTTGAGGAGAAACCAGACCATTAAGGATAGGCTTAAGTCTTGCCACCAAAATCTTAGAAATGACCTTGTAAATAAAGTTACAGCAACTGATAGGGCGAAGTTGACTGATCTCCTCAGGGTGAGGGATTTTAGGAGTCGAAGCCACCAATGTATCATTAACTGTGTCACCAATCCAACCAGAACTGAAGAAATCACACACAACAGCAGTCACATCTTCTTTCATGATCTCCCAATTCTTCTGAAAAAACTCGCCATTCAAACCATCAGGACCTGGAGCTTTGAGAGCCCCCAGGGAAAGCACTGCCCTTTCAACTTCTGAACTACTGACTCTAGCCATAAGCTTTAGGTTCATATCAGCAGTAACACACTGATGGATCACACGAAGGCACTCTTCTCCATTCACACCATCTGCTTGAACATAGATTCCTCTAAAGTAATCCTTTATGGCAACCATAACATTAGAGTGCCCTTCCACCCAAACCCCATCTTTATCTTGAAGTCTATAAAGCTTATTCCTATCTCTTCTTTGAACTGTGGTGGCATGGAAGAATTTGGAGTTCTTATCCTCATAGGTAAGCCATTTCAGCCTTGATCTTTGCACCCAATACAACTCTTCTTGTCTCCAAAGACAATCAATCTCCTTCCTAATTCTAGTCACTTCATCCCAGTTAGAATTAGAGTTACCCTCATTCAGTAGCTTTTGCAACTTAAGTTTCAGCTTAGAGATCTCCACTGCAGCATTTTTAAAAGTACTTTTATTCCAAGCTAATAAGGCTTTCTTGCAATTCTTTGATTTATCCCTGAACTTTGCCCAACAACCATCATTAAGATTAGATGACTTCCATCCATCAAAGACCACACGCCTACAGTCCACATGATCTTCCCAATAACTCATATCTGAAGAAACTAGCACTCCTAGATGGAGGGCGGGGATGAAGAATTAGAGGAGAGTGATCAGAATTGATAATGGGAAGGGCTACCCCAGTAGCATGAGTGTACAAGAATCTCCACCCCCAATTCACCAAAATCCTATCAATTTTCTGATAGGTAACCACCCCATCCCTAGGGTTACTAGCCCAGGTAAATCTATTCCCCTTGAGATCAATGTCCATCAACTCTGTAGTATTAAGGAAATCCCTGAACAAAGAGAGCCTGATAGGAGCCACAGGTCTAGAGCCATCTTTTTCAGTAACATAACACATTTCATTAATGTCCCCCACACAACACCAAGGGCCATTTCTTCTAGGTTTAAGGTTCTCCAGTTTCCTCCATAAAAGTCTTCTTCTTTCAAAAGTGGGATTACCATACACAAAAGTCATCTCAAACAAATTGGTTGTCTTCTTTTCCTTCACAACAGTGTGAATAAAATTAATACAGGAGTGCAAGATTTGAATATCAAAGGAGTTGTTCCACAGAAGGCCTAAACCTCCCGAGATGCCTTCTGCAGGCACACAAAACACATTATTGAATTTTAATTTCCTTCTAACTCTCTCAACTCTTTCCTTTTGGGGTCTGGTCTCCATGAGGAATAAAATGGTCGGCTTCTGACCCTTTAACAGGTCTTGCAATTCTCTACTTGTCGTGGACGCCGCCAATCCACGGCAATTCCAGCTTATGATGGTCATTTGGACTTTGGGGGCTTGCTTTGACTCGCCTCCTCAGCCTTAGGTGAATAGTAACCTATGCAGAACCTTCCAAATACTCCTTTTCCAGTACTAACCTCAGCTTTGTCCATCACAATTTTAGTACCCATCACCATTTTATGCTTCTTTAGTGTCACTTGCTCCCCTCCCTTTTCATAGAACGAGTTTTCTTCCTCCACACCCTTCCTTTTTAGACTCATACCTGACCCCATACACAAAGCCAGAGTTTTCTTCTTGGGAATTTAATTGAGCTTGAAGGGGGTAATATCTTCATCACTGTCATCCTCAGGGAATTCCACCAGGTAGTCCACCTTATTAGGTTCCTTAATTTGATGCCTCCATTCCTTAAGAACAATAGAGGTACCACTGTAAGGAAGACTATCTCCACCACTAATCCCCCTGCATTGTAGTCCTTTGTAGTGCTTTTGCATGTAAACTGATATATAGCACAGTTTTGATAATGTCTCTTTAACACCTCTTCATAAGGGATTTTCTCCTCTCTAGGAGTAGTAGGAACAGTATCTTTATGCCTTCTCCGATCCGTGTTGAGGAAATCAATTGACCTAGGAGCACCAACACTTAGATCAGGACCATACTTAGGAACATTCGAGTTGAAAGTAGCCATAGCCTGGGGTTTCTTGCAAATTCTCTAGTCATGCCCTATCACACCACATTTGTAGCACAAGGATTGCAATCTTTCATACTTGTAGACAACCCATAGGTTTGAGAGATTTCTTCTAGGAACCCAACACCCTTGCTTGGAAAGGTTTTTCCAGTTTTATTTTAACCCTACCCCTTATAAAGGTGCGCAGGATTTTACCCCCCACTATTGGGTTTTCAATCTCCATGACATCCCCCACCTTACTCAACAGCTTCATAGCATTTTGAACAATAAGGTTAGCAAGAGGGAGGCGATGGATCTGGATCCAGAATGGGGCTTTGTTAAAAGCTATTTCCTTACATGAGATTTGCGGATGCCAATGCTTCAGACATAACAAATGATTCATAACAAACCAAGGGGCTTTCCTCATAATCTCCACAACTTCTGTTTTATGAGGAAAGCAGAATAAGAACATGTTTTCTCCCAACTCTATGATGTGAACATCAGGAAATGAAGACCAAGCTTTAGCTACAATGTCTTTTACAGCTTTAACATTGAAAACTTTGGAAGCTCTAATTTTCCCAACTAACGCTTTTTCTGCTAAATCTTCATTGTGCAGGTTGTCATTAGAGAGTTCTTCAAGAAGCATTTCAGGATTCTCCGAAGAAGAAACATGAGAGCTTGACGAAGATGCCATCTAGAGGCAGGACACTCCAACAACAACAGACCGGTTGATTTGCAGAAAGACAGACTCAAGACAAACAAAAGACTCAAGACACCGGAGCAAACAAGACGAAGGGATCGACGACACAAGATACTAATGGAGAATTCCACTAGGAAATAAATCAAAGCAACAACAAGAACTACACAATAGAGGAAGAGAAACAGATATAAATACACAAACTATTGTAAACAGACACAGATGCAAGATTAGAGGGTTACAACTGACTCAAATAATAAAAGGATACTATTGACTCAAAACCCTAAAAGGACAGCAAACTAGCTAACGGATAAACCTAATATTGACGCGTAAAGAGGCAGCTAAGCCCATTGGAATATCCATTTTGAAACAGACACATTTGAACTAGAAAAAACCATGACACAACATAGAGGACTTCGAAACTGACTCTATTATTTGATTTTACGTTATAGATGAACCACTACAAGAAAAACGCGTTGGTAATGTACATTACCGACAGATTTTTCCGCCGGAAATTTTCGACGGAAAAATCCGCCGGTAATGCACATTTCCGGCGGATTTTTAAAAAAATTATTTATTTATTTTTAAAAATCTGCCGGAAATGAACATTACCGGCGGATTTTTCAAAAAATTATTTATTTATTTTTTTAAAAATCTGCCGGAAATGTACATTACCGGTGGATTTTTTCGCATGAAATTTCCGACGGAAAAATCTGCCGGTAATGCACATTTCCGATGGAAAAAACCGCCGGTAAATCCGCCAGAACCGTTCGAAAATGCCTATAAATAAAATTTTCTCCTACACTCTTCTCATTCTCTCATTTCACTCTTTATTTCTTTTTCATTCTTTTCTACACATTCCCTACCTTATCTTTCTTCTTCCTTCTCATACTCTCCAATCTCCATAAATTTCTCTACATATCTCTCTTCTATATTTCCTCTTTCTTCTTCCTTCTCATTCATTCTCACTCATTCCTTCTTACTTCTTCATTCTTATTCTCTCCTATATTATTACTTCTCATACTCTCCTTCATTCTTACTCCTTCTTACTGGTTCATTTTTATTCTCTCCAATATTATTTCTTCTCATACTCTTTTTCCTTTGTATTCATTCCTACTTCTTCATTCTCATTCCTTTATTGCTTCTCATTCTGTTCTATATCATTTTTCTCATATTCTACTTCATTTTCATTTTTCTTACTTCTTATTAAATTACATACTAAATTTTAAAATTCGAAAAAATTTAAAAAAAGCTACTTTTTTTTAAAAATAAAATAAAAAATCCGCTGGTAATGTGCATTTCCGGCGGATTTTTCAAAAAAAAAATTATTTTTTATTTAAAAAAATTCCGCTGGAAATGTGCATTACAGGCGGAAAAAATCCGCCTGAAATTACCGGCGAAAAAATCCGCTGGAAAACAATACATGCAAGCGTTTTACCGGCGGATTTTTTCCGCCGGAAAAACGCATTTTTCTTGTAGTGAACCATATGAAACAGATTTAGAACTATTTGATAACACCAAGCATTAGCATAGACAGACTAGAGACTAGAACCCACCCTAAGGACCCAAACCCTAGCGGACAAAACCCTAGGAACCAAACGTACAATAGTCTTGAGAAGAGTTGTTTGAGAGGAGTAGGAGTGGAATTATGTGTGGGCCTTCGTTTGCCCATTGATTAGTTTTTTCTTGGGCCTTGGGGGTTTAACCCCCCTTCCCTTCACCAAAAAAAAAAGGAGAGGTTCTTTTTTAATAGACATTATGTGATTATGCAACAAGTTTAATGCATATGATTTATATGTTCAAGAATTAGGGGAGTGTTAAATCATGTAAATAGAATCTATAAAAAACATGTAAATCGGGTAATATGTAATTATAATAACTAAACAGAGAGTGTGTGTTTGTTTGTCAGGTTGGGGGTACCTATCGGCAAAGAGCATTGGGAACAATTCTTGGGTTTATGATATTAATTGTTAGCTTTCTCGGAACCTTTCCATCAAGCCTAATTCAGATTGGAGGGAGTGGGTTTGCCTTTTTGGTGTCACAATGCATCTTATCTGGTTGAATAGGAACAATATCGTCTTCTCCAACAAGCGCCTAATTGTTTATTAGTTGGTTGGGCGTATTCGATTTGTTATTCTGAGTAGTTGGAGAGACTTCAATGGCCGGTTAGGGAAGGATTATTTAGCTCTGAAGTGCTTGTGGGATGGGTGGAGTCCCCCAGAGCCGAATTAGGTTAAGCTTAATTGCGATGGGGTAGTTTCGAATTACGCCGGGAATGCAGTTTTGGGGGGGTTGTGTTCAAGGTGATTGTGGCAATCTCATCTTTGGTTTCACATCTAACATTGTCTCCTGTTCTATCATCACTACTGAATTACAAGTCATTTCATTGGGTCTCCAGCAGGTGGTGATCAGAGGTTTCAACAATCTTTCTATTGAATCTGATTCATTGGTAGGTAATAATCTTATCCGTCCGGGTGCTCTTCGCAACATCCTCTTTTCCATCTGATCTCTTCCATCCATCCCTTTCTCCTGCAGGCTACGAGGTACCGCATCAATCATGTTCACAGGGAGGCTAACCAAGTTGCTGATAGTTATGCCAAGTTCGGCCTTAGTCTTTTTCTTTGTAGTAAAGTGTTTACTGGTGTTCCTTCCTTTGCTAGCAATGCCTTCGTGGTGGATTGCACTGGGGTTTTATTTTCTAGAGGTTTCTAGTTTCGGTCTAGTTTGTTTTCCTGGGGCTTAGCCCCTTGTATCCACAAAAAAAAACTAGGTAAAAATGTGTTGACTGAAATTTAAACTCTTGTATTTTACAATCGTATATGAATGTCCAAATCTACGATTTATTCTCTACAAGATGGCTTTCTGGGCATCTGAGTGGTTGGCTCTGCTCTTTTTGTGTATTTTTGTAATCAAATATGTCCAGTAAAATGCTTTATTATTTTCGATCTCTAATTTTTGGATTCTCCAATATCTTTAACACTTCACTTTTTTTTTCTATATCTCTTTTTGTATCCCATCACTCAACTATTACATTCATGATATCATTATCTTTATTACTTTTTCCCTCTCTCTAGGTGTTAGGTGTCATAAACCCTTTTTATATAAAAATTACTAGCTAGAAATTGAAATTTGATTATTATTTTTTTGGAAAAAATGTAATATCGATATTATACTTCAATATTTCAAGAATTCGAGAAGTTTGGTAACAATATCGCTGTTATTCAAAACTTCATCAACAAAGTGTGAGATAGATGGAACTCCCTAACTTTGTTGATGAAGTTTTGAATAACAGCGATATTGTTACCAAACTTCTCGAATTCTTGAAATATTGAAGTATAATATCGATATTACATTTTTTCCAAAAAAATAATAATCAAATTTCAATTTCTAGCTAGTAATTTTTATATAAAAAGGGTTTATGACACCTAACACCTAGAGAGAGGGAAAAAGTAATAAAGATAATGATATCATGAATGTAATAGTTGAGTGATGGGATACAAAAAGAGATATAGAAAAAAAAAGTGAAGTGTTAAAGATATTGGAGAGTCCAAAAATTAGAGATCGAAAATAATAAAGCATTTTAGTGGACATATTTGATTACAAAAATACACAAAAAGAGCAGAACTAACCACTCAGATGCCCAAAAAGCCATCTTGTAGAGAATAAATCGTAGATTTGGACATTCATATACGATTGTAAAATACAAGAGTTTAAATTTCAGTCAACACATTCATATACGATTGTAAAATACAAGAGTTTAAAAGTGAAGTGTTAAATTTCATTACGTATTTTATATTCTCCTCCTACTAGTTTAGACCCCTTGCTTGGGGAAAATGCAAGAGGTGATGTGTAAAGACCCAAATTGGTCCCTACCAATTTTCTCGCGGGACAAATTGGTCATTGACAATTTTTTCCGGGACATATTAGTCCCTGACAATTTCAAAACCCTCCGTCCCTTCAGTCATTGACAGCTCATCTAACGTCTCCTTTGTGGCACGTTAAACGCCACATAAGATTATTTTGGGCCAAATAGGTCCCTTGCTTTACAAATTTGAATTTTTTTAAAAGAGGGACAAATTATTCCTTGTGTGTTTTGGGACAAAATTGGTACCGTGGATCACTAGTTGAGTGGTTTCTGGTTTTCAAAACCAGAAAGCGGTTTCAGAGATATCAAACAGAGAGAGAGAGAGTAGAAAGAACAAAAATGAAGCCATGATTTTCCTCTTAAATCAGGGTTTTCCTCTTAAATCACCTCTTAAATTTGGAACGAAAATGGAAGATGGAAGAACAGAAAATGAAAGAAGGTGGACGAAGACCTAACCTTTGCGTGGTAGAAACCCACGGCGTCCCAACGACGTCCCTATGTCATCCCTTGGCCGTTGATACCCTCGTCGTTCCAGCGGCGTCGCTTCGTCTCTCTCTCTCTCTCTCTCTCATTCTCTGTTTGATATATCTGAAATGTATTTCTGGTTTTGAAAATCAGAAACCACTCAACTAGTGACCCAGAGACCAATTTGTCCAAAAACGCGCAGGGACTGATTTGTCCTTTTTTTAAAACTTTCAAATATGTAAAGTCAGAGACCTATTTGGCCCAAAATAATGTCTCACGTGGCATTTAACGTGACACGGTGACACTTAACGTGCCACGTAGGAGACATTAGATGAGTTATTAATGGCTTAAGGGACATGGGGACTAACATGTTCCGTTTTGAAAGTCTCAGAGACTAATGTATCTCAAAAAAAATTGTCAGGTACCAATTTATCCCGCGAGAAAATTGTCGGAGACCAATTTGGGTCTTTAATATTTCTTTTTTTATTCTTTTTAGCCTTTGTAAGAAAAAGAATACTTCACCTATTAGCCACCCCGCGAGCTTTGCTGCGAATAACATCTCCTTCGCATTACGCTTGTAAATTTTACATTCAAACAACCAAGCTTACCTGTCATTACTCATTACCGGTCATTTTCCATCCACATGGATCTGTAAGTAACCATCGCTTAAAAAACCAATGTTTAACATTACATTACATAACAATTTGAGAAAGCTTTGAATCCTTTCATAGGTTCGAACCCGAATCCTTTTTTTCTCTCGATCTAAACCACATAAAATACAGGCCCATTTGATCAACTTATTTGAATTTATCTACTACCATAAACACTTCTGAGACAATTTGGGAAAGCTTATGAAAACAACTTATGATATGTTAATAAACGGTTTTTAGTTAATTTCCATAAGTTCCACATGATATTGATAGCTTATGAAAATAAGTTTTTTTTGATGATATTATGAAAATAACTTATGACTTATAGAAAAATAGTTCAATATTATTTTATATTTTATTATATAAACAGCTTATACATAAACACTTACTCCCTCCGGTCTCTATTATAAGCAAAGAACATGGTTCAATTTTTGGTCTCTTTTATAAGCAAAAATTATCTACTTTTTGGTCTCTGAATCATTTTTCTGTCTTTTTTTATCTAAATAAGTGGTTATCACATACATCTGGTTTCTATTTCGTCTTTTTTCTAGATTTTGTTGGCTTTTGGGTGCGACATTATTGTTGTTGGTCGTCTTGATGCGTCATTTTTTATTTTTCATCTTGTTGTGGTGTTTTTGATTTCCCGTCTTGTTGCGGTGTTCGTTTGGTTCAGATCGACAGATCAACTTCGACCTATTGCAGATTCAACCAATGACTAGGGCCTCAAAGTTACGCCAGAGGCATGGGTACTCCGGTGACTTTTATTTTGTCACATTTGTAGGCATTTTGTTGTTTTATGCTATTAACTTGGGTGCCGTGACTTTGTTCGCAGATTCATCCTTTGTGTTTTTAGCAATTTTGAGTTTGTATTATCATCGATGTAATCTATCAATTTGAATGAATGAATATCCTTTTTAGTCAAAAAAAAAGAAATCGGATGGAATATATGATAAACACTTATGCTATAAGCGCTTAATTAAATTGTTTATCCAAACAGATCCTAACAGTCGTGGCTTGTATTACTGTGTCAGTGCTACAATGGTTCCAGTAATCGGGTAAATGGGTTGGTTCAATTTTATTTTTAAAATCCGTTATCCGAACCAAACTAGTACGAGTATTTACGGGTTGGTTGGAATAAATCCAATAACAAAAAGTATCCAAACCAAACACTTGAATTTGGAATATTGGGCAGCGAGTTAATTCGGATTTATCCAAACCATTGAACACCATAAACTAAAGGGTCACGTTTTTTGTACCCCCACCACTAGACACCATACCCCCACCATTTCTTATTCCCATATTGCCACAATGAAATTGATTAAACGGATTTATCTATTTTTAGTATAAATCCGTTTTGCAAAAAAACATTGGAAACAAATTTATCTATTAAAAAGATAAATCTGTTTTGCATCGTTTACTATTTTTTATCGTTTACTATTTTTTGTTAATTTTTTAATTTTTCATAATCTCCAAAAAATCTAAAAAAATTCGCATAACCTTCTTTTGATTTTATTAGATTTTTAGTGGTGTTTTTATAATTTTTAGATTAGTTTTGGTGGTTTTATGGATTTTAGTGGTGTTTTTATAACTTTTTTTTTAAATTTAAATAAAATAAAATTTATTTTTAATAGAAAACGAATTTATCATTTTAATAGATAAATCTGGTTTTAAAAAGTTCAAAACGGATTTATCTATTAAAATGATAAATCCGTTTTGCATATTTTTTTTAAAACGGATTTATCTTTTAAATTGATAAATCCGTTTTGCATTTTTTAAAAAAAATGCAAAACAGATTTATCATTTTAATAGATAAATCTGTTTTGTATTTTTTTTCACTAAGAACGGAGGGTATTTTTGGTTTTTCACTATGTGGGGGGTATGGTGTCTAGTGGTGGGGGTAAAAAAACGCGAGTGCGGCCTTCAAGCCAAACTCGCGGGAAAACTTGTTTTTTTTTTTTTACTTTTTATATATTTTAAGCAACTTTTTTTAATACTTTAAGCAGTGTATTTTTTTGTACTTTATGCTGCTAAGTAGTTTGTTTTGAGGTGCTTTAGATTTCGGAAAAAAAATTTAGACGTTTTAATACATGAAGGTCGTTCCTTAATAATCAATTTGATGGAAAGAAAATTAATTTCGTGACAAAATACATAAAGTGTGATGCTAAGCAGTGTGTTTTGAGGTACTTTTGGAGCCTGACTTTTTTTTAGATATTCATATGCGCGAACTTCGTTCATCAATAATCGGTTTGGTGAAAGAAAAAATTAATTTCGTGACAAAATACGTAAAGTGCGATGCTAAACGGTGTGTTGTGAAGTACCTCAATAACCGGTTTGGTAGATTTTTTTTTTTTAATTTAGTGACAAAATACATAAACGTGATGCTAAGCGGTGTGTTTTGAGATACTTAGAGTCCGAAAAAAATTAGATGTTAAAATAACACGGTTTGATTGTAAATATTATTTAATGAATATATAGAATATGACGAACATTGGTTTCTTTTGTTCTGTTTATTGAAATTCAATGGTTTAACCTAAATTCAGTCTTACCGGCACATATGAACAACAATTTTTTTGTATTTTCTCTTTCAAGATTTGTTTAAAAATCTGATTAATATTAACAAGTACAAACACACATTTACTAATTGCAGCCATTGTTGTTAACTTCAACGATCAAATTGAAGTTCCCAATATTATGAAGAGTCGAGAGTGATATACGTTGCAGGAGTATGGTTTTGATCAGACTATGTGTTAAGTTTGTATATTACATTTGATGAATATAGATTATGTTATTAAAACTCTTTAAGATATTTTTCATATTATCTATGGATGTTGAATTTAAATATTTTTGTTATTATTTTTTAATTTCATGATCTTCTTATTTAACTTACAGTTATAATTTAATTTATATTCCCAGTTATTAGACAATATATTTTACACAAATCAGATTTAGCTAATCACATGCATCCCGAAAATGACCTTCTTGGAGCAATCCCTATGAACCCAATTGTAATAGATGATTGAATTATGTCTCATTATGATTATGTATTTTTTTTCCAAAGGAGGCCTAATGGCCAAACATACATCCGCACTAGGGGATGGGGAGTGGGTGGACAGTGGATCGAACTTGCCCACCACACATTAATGTCCCGAAGCTAATACCATCTAAGCTTCATCGATGAGACATGTATTTAGTTAATATGGATATCATGTCTATGACTTTTTAATGTGCTATCTAAATATGTATAACTCTTAATCTTTAAAATGTATTTTTTTAATATTATGTTTGATTCCTAATTGCACTTTACTTCTGATTAACAAATATTGAGGCTAGTCTATTTTAAAAGAAGGCTTCACTATGTGGGGGTATATATAGCATTCAGTAATTTTTAATTGGACAATCATGTTTTTATATTTATTTTTTTAATTTCATCAGTACGAGTCCGGCAAAATTCAATAACCGTTTGAATTTCCAGCTGCTTATCCTCAAAGAGCGAAGAAACAAAATAAAAAAAAAAACAAAATATCAATAGAATTCTACAAATCTGGTGACATCATTGATTCTTGCTTGTAGCTTGTGTTCTCACTTGTTTTTTTGTTGTTGGAATTTTCCATGTTTATCAATCCGAAAGCCATAGCTTGCGTAAGAATACTGTTGTGTAGATTTATATACACACCGTTCCTTTATTAAAATGATCATATAACGTGTTTGTTTCAATGCTAATAAAATGGTTAGTAGCAAATTATAACTCAAACTTGTCCAGTAGCTAAAATTTAATATTCTTTTTCGTATCACATGATATCTGCATTGGTGGTATTGAGCTGCACGAGTCAAACTGTTATTAACTTATTTAACTTACTAGTTTTTGCAACGCAGTTTAAGGTGGTAGGCAAATCTAAACAAACCATCTGGTTATGTTAGCAGCGATCACATGGAAAGAATAAACAGTAGTGGTTCTTCAATAAAAGGGCGTTCATTAAGCATATCAAGTAATATAAGCAACAACTCAGATAGTGATGAGAGTGTTTCAGAGGCTGGAGGGGATCGACTTCTTCCAAGCAAAAGATTCGGTGAGAGTAGTAGTTTCCGATTGTCTTTTGACAACAGGTCAGGAAATGGAGCTCTTGTTTCCATTCCACAGGAACACAAATTGATTCCCAACTCTTCCGTTATTAGGCCTTTTCCACCTCTTTCTTCCGATGCAATTGTGGGCTCTGAAGACTCAAACTCAAAGCATGTAAGCTCTCTTCAATACTTACCATGTGATATGAGATTTATGGTTTCCCTGTCAATTAATTAACCATATCTGTGGATAGTTCCAAATAGTGTCAAATAGTTCTAGTTGTTTATACACTGTGGTTATATGTTTTCAGGAACCTCGTATAGGTTTGCCAAAATTATTGGACTATACTTCATGCATGGCTCACTTGGCTGTTTTTGGAATTCTTGGGGTAATATGCTAACTTTTTCCCTTCAATTGTTAGATATACAAATGATATCTTTATCGAATCAGTATCAATGTATCATTGCCACTGCCGTACAGTCCATGACCCCGAGGGGGTGTCAAATTTTTTAAGGCCAGTGTCAAATGGGTGCAAAACTTGGTCTACTAGTGCAATTTAAAATTTTCAGGGAGTTCAAAATAAAAATTTCAGGAGATTTGGACTATTTATATAGGACGGTAACCGTATTATTTCCTAGTTGATGTAATTATGCACTATAAGACTCAATATTTTACTATCAATGAATGTTTACTCAGTTCGTAAGGAGTTGGCTCATACCAGCAAGGGTGTGGGTTCAACTCCCGTTAGCGTTTACAGAGCTTGAGGCCTGCCTGACCCTAGTTAGCCCCGGAGCCCAACTCACCTAATACTTTTTATAACAAAAAAAAACTCAATATTTTAATAGTTGAAATATGTACTTTGTTCAATCGCTCAAGTTCCACCTATGTGCTTATGCACTATAGGTCCATTAAATATTTTGGTTTATTATTAGTTGCTGCTTTTCATTATTTTATCCTTGAGGTAGCTGGTGGACAGTGTTTGAATGGTACTGCAATATCTGTTGACTGTGGAACTTCATTTTCGGACATGCAGTCATTATTTGGAAGAATCTAATGCACAGTAGCATAAAAACTATGCAGGTTCTAACAAGATATTTACTGGAAAAGTTATTTGGTCCCGAGGTTGCTGGTGTGACAAGCAACCACACTATTCTTTACCTTGACCTTCCTTCTAATATGGTTTGTCCCCGTTTCCATCTTCATTATTTTTCTGTATCTTGTTTACCTAGTGTGGTCTGTTTACAGTGACCAACACTCCAGAATTGTTTGGCCAGAATTGTTTACCTTGTAAGAACTTTATTAGTCTTGATGCTAATTAAATATTTACCGCCACTCCAGAATTGTTTGCTTTTTCAACCATAAAGAAAAGGGTTTTATATTTTGTACCCCCCAATTATACCCCATACCCCCAATTCATAGTAGGGGGAGAAGCAGTGGGTTAGGACATTTGTCCCACTGTTGTACGTTTTCCTTCGTGCGAGGTACTCTTTTTTCCTCTCTGAGTCTTTTTCCCAAGGGGGTTTTGGCTCAGGGAGGTTTTGAGGAAGCCCTCCCCATTTCCTTTGTAAAAGGCTGGGCACGCCCTGTGCTCCGTTTAATACAAAAATTGCTTATCTAAAAAAAATACCCCATACCCCCAAATTGACAAAACGGACGATATTACCCCTGACTTCAAATTTTTTTCCCGGAATTACGTCCATAGGTATAAATCCGGAACTCAAAATATTTTAATTCTGTATTTTTCTCATTTTAGGGTATTTCCAGAAATCCCAATAAATTGAGTTCCGGATTTATCCCGTATTATGGTGTTTCCGGAATTCAAAAATAAGAAATTAAACATTTATTTTATTAATTAAAAACACCGTCTACATTGACTGAAAATAACAGATTACAACAACAAACAAAACAAAAGGAAGATCTAAAACTACTGAGATGGTGGAGTTAAACGGCGAAGGATCTCAGCGACGCTCCTTGTGGTTTCGACGTACAACTCTAAAGGACTCCGAAGTCTAAACATGTCATAACTGTCCATCATGGCTCGCACGTCATCGTCGTTCTTCACATCCATTGTGGACCAGCGAACACGATTATTATCGCCCATACTGAGGTTGCGATAAATGATACGAGTGACTTCTCACTCCGGCGCCACCTCCACCTCCAGAGCATGTACCAGATCAAGACCCAGCAGCTGAGGATATTGGTCCACGGACCATGGAGGATAGGCTCTAGACTATAGCTGGACATATCCGTTATGTCATGGGATTCGAGGGCCTTCCAGCTGAGGCATATGAGAGACTCTTGCGTGCTTTAGCTGATTGTGACATTGACTTGTAGTTGTATTTTTTCCCGCATTTTTTATGGTATTTGTAGTGTACTCGTATATTTTTTATGGTATTTCGTATATTATCGTAGTTTAGCGAATATCGTTATTTATCGTAATAATTTTAATTTTTTAATAAAAAAAAGGTTTTGGAAAAAAGTTTCGGAAATACAGGCATTTCCGAAAAGCATTTTTTTTAAACTTTCCGGAAAGAATTTTTTAAACTTTCCGGAAACACCTCGAAACGGGGTATTTCCGGAAGTCAAAATGGCTTCCAGAAATACCCCGTTTTGAGGTGTTTCCAGAAAGTTTAAAAAATGCTTTCTGAAAATGCCTCTATTTCCGGAAATTAAAAATTCGGGGTATTTTGGGGATTTACATTAAAACGGGGGTATAGGGTAGAAGAAGGGGGCCGGGGGGGTTTTATGAAATATAAAACCCTAAAGAAAATATTTACCGCCTTCTGGAGGTGGGTCCAAATAGGAATTTTCTAAATTTTGAGTTTGAAATAGTTGTTATTCACTTGTTCCTTGCCATGACAGAAGAAATTGTTCTGAATCTTGCTAAAACACAGTTTGAGTCAATTTGACCCACACTTTAAATTTGCTTGTAGAATGACAATTATCCTTTACCTATAGAACACAGTTTCAAATTTGTTCTGATTCTTGCTTGCATACAATTAATTTAGGTGAAAGTGAAACTTAGCATGCTAATGCAATTTTTTATACAGATTGGTTCATTTTTAATGGGATGGTTTGGTGTTGTATTCAAAAGAAACATATCTGAGGTGTCAGAGCATCTAGCCATAGCAATAACAACTGGTTACTTGGGAAGCCTTACAACCTTTAGTGGTTGGAATCAAGAAATGCTTCAGCTCAGTGTTTCCGGCCACTGGCTCTTCGCTGCACTTGGCTTCCTAATAGGTAAATAGTTGCAGGGTGTAATATAACTCTAATCTTATATAGATCGATGTTTCAATCAGATATTTTTTTCCTTTCAGTTTTGATATTTATCCCAAGTAGGTAAATCAAGTTTCCCCATCATCATGGCTCAATTGATAAGATGAAGTTGTTTTACTTTTACTATTGAACTTTGCAGGTTTACTTCTTGTTTCCATTTCCATCCAATTTGGGATTGAAACTGCCAAGGGTTTCAGGTGGCTTCTCAACAGGCTGAATATAACGAGTTCAGAAAATGGTAGTGGCTCTAGGATCAACTGCAAATTGGACAGCTACCGCAGTCAATTGACAGTAATGGTGATATTCTTGGTGACACTGGGTATATTATGGGGTGTCATGGGTGCACTAGTGAAGGCTAAGTTCAAGCATGGTGGCCGTGCTGCTGAGTTATGGTTTGGTTGCATGGTTGGACCTATAGGCATGTGGATTAGATGGTTCTTAGCGCGGTTCAATGGACGTGGGATAGGAAGGGAAGGGCTGTTTAAATGGATTCCATTTGGAACTTTAATTGCCAATGTATCAGCTACATGTCTTACGGCCGCACTTGCTATTGTAAAGAATGCAGTGGGTTTCTTTCTCATCACTTACGTTTTCCTGCGTTTGCTAATCTCTAAAGTGGATAGTCATAGTCATAGGATCAAAATTAATTTTTTTTTTGTGATGCAGTTGAACACAAAGAATTGTGATACTGCTGTAGAAGGAATACAATTTGGTCTGATGGGATGTCTGAGTACTGTCTCTACCTTCGCTGCTGAGTTTAATGCAATGAGAGAAAGCAAACATCCTTGGAGAGCATATGCCTATGCTGGTATTACAATATGCGTCTCTTTCTCTTTTGGAATCTTAATATACTGCATCCCTTATTGGACAAAGGGATATGACATGGGCACCTAGAAATTTGGCAGTGCAGTTTTCTTTTTGGGTACTTTATGTGGTCAAATCATCAAAAAACAGTAAGCATAATCCTTGTATTTCTTGCAATAAGTAGCATAATCCTATGAGCAGTGTGGCTTGGTTTTGCAATAAGTAGGAAATTTTGCTTCACTTATTGTGGGATCTTATTGAGCTTACAGTAAGCATAATCCTTGTATTTCTTGCTCTTGTACTTTGGTGGATTGTCTTGGTTAACCAGCTTTGGGTGAGGACCAATCACGTGCTCTGGTCGGGGTTCTATGAACACTGGCCACGACATTCTTGTTTTGTCTTTGCTCACTGTTGTCCTGTGTAATACGGCCTTGTATTTACCATTGCTCATTATCTGTCACCAAAAAACAACTGAGCAAATAAAGAGAAGAAACTTAAGAAGAAATAATTCACCAATGTGAATTGTACTATATACCTCCATTTGGTCACCAATGTGAATTACCAAAGCATTAACGTCGTACCAATGGCCATCTCTAGAGGCTTGAAGTCCTTGGATCTCATTGGGCACAAGAAGTGTAATACAGGAAATGACTGTGACAACAATGCCCTTATTCAATACTATCAATTAGATTAAATTTCATTAAAAGTTTGATAATCCAATGACTATTATTTGTTTAGTAAGAGTTACCAAGGAAAATGCTTAGTAACATAAGCCAAAGCCTCCCTGAAGCACCATCCCTTTTGACATGCTTTTGAACAGCTTGTCTACAACCCCATGTAGGTGCTTCCCATATTCCTCGTTAGCCTCCCCGCCACCACCACATCAAAACAACCATATCATGACACAAGTCTTAATTAGGGTCAAGGTTTTAAAAAAAACCACAATCTAGGATCCCGAGACATTAAGGTTTGTGATGTCTTTGCGAAAAGACCACAACCTAGGATCGTGACATCAAGGTTTTTCATGTCTTTGCAACCACAACGTGATCGTGATTGAGACCACATTTTAATGCAATTCTTTGCAATATTAAGGATCACGATGCAACTACTGATGTCTACTAATACCACCGTGAGTGTGATGAGTCTTAATTAAAAGGACGGTAACATTAGCATTTTTTGTGTTTTCACACAACCATAATACGATTGTGTTTGAGGCTGCATCAGCCGCATTTGAACATGATTCTTTGCGATATTAATGATTGTGGCGCGATGATGATTTAAAAACTTGATTAAGTAAGTAACCTATAAGAAGGAGGGTTCTTAGGCCAAAAGCGATAGTTGATATCAGAAGGTGGCCATATCTTGTGAAACAAATGATCAACCCAACCTCTCTTGTTGTCCACATCTTTCGAAAGCTTAGTACCATAACCTTCAAGAGATTGAGAATCAGGAGGCTTAGCATATTGGTCCTTTTCCTCTTGTGGTAACTCAAAGAACGTTTTTCCCACATCTTGAAGCTTGGTTATAAGTTGGGTAGGTATCTCATGGTTAACAATTTGAAACATCCCCCGTTCATTACTCGCCTTTATAATCTCACGTATCACCTTATCCTCATCAGGGTTACTAAAATCAATTATAGGAACCTCAAGTTGTGTCCCACGAACGGTTGTGATTCCTGGTTGCTCTTTCTCTGACCTCACAAACTGTGCTGGAATAGTTTCTTTGGAAATGGAAGCTACGTTTTGCACCGTTTGTGTCTCCATTGTTGTTATTATTTTGTTATGTAATTTTCTGTACTTTAATTTAAACCTTGTGGATGCAGTGTTGTTTTAATTCAATGGGGAACCTCTTTACCTTTTTTTTTTTGAGGAAAACCTCTTTACCTATTAATGAAGAAGTTGGTTATATATTTTGTTGAGTAGTCGTAATTAAAATTTGGGCAGGGACCCCAAAATTGTAGATTTCTAATAAGTGAGTGGGTACAATTAATCAATGCAAAATGACGACTGCTTTATTACTTGCATGAAGGGCAAGGTTTTTCTCCGCCCCAGACGGCTACGTACGTTACTATATCTTTTTTATGGTCCCATTTTTTGGAACTTAATTTTGATACACAACATCTGAACTGTTACTAAAATATAGACATTAGTTTGATTATGGAAAGTTTACTTGAGGTGGTTACTTCTAACTTCCACTCCTGTGAATTAACAGCTGATGCTTACATTACATGCTATTGATTAATTGCATTCAGAGATACAAGAGTAACTTCTGGGCTGTCTTCCATATTGGAAGGACGTACGTGTTAGTCTCTATTGTTTTAGTAATTCTGTTTCTACTGTTTAGTACATGTAATTAGGTCTTTTTGTAAAAATTAGCAGAAACCCTAAACGAGTTGTTTAAAGAAAAAACAGGGTTAAACAATATTAGCCACAAATTCTGTGTGGACAGAAAGCAAATAGTTAGTTAGAGTTTGTTGATAACAAACTCAAATCAGCTTTGTAAATCATATATAACAAGTTCAATACATCAATAAAGTAGCGAGAAGTTTTACATTTCATTTTTAAAGTTCTCTGTTATTATCTCCTTTGCAATAAAAGTTCTTCTGCGTCTTCTCTCCTTCGTGTTCGCGAACAAACCCAGCACTGCTTCTCTTCACCTTCGTGCAAAGCCTGGTTCCCGTACGATCACCAGCACCTTGAATCTTCCTTGACTCTGAACGTTGAGTTTCCTTGCTTGTTGAAGCTTGTGAAACCTGCAATTAAGAGGGAGAAGATTAGGTTGAAATCGTTGATTCAAAGAAGAAAGCAGGATAGAAGAACAGAAGAGTAGAGAGAGTGAAAAGAATAGAGGAAGAAGAGGCAGATTGGCATTCATGATTGCCACAAGTGATGGAAAAACAGTAGTTGACATATGGTACTTGGACACAACATGTTCAAATCACATGACAGGCATCAAAGAATGGTTGATCAATTTTGATCCAACCAAGAGAACATCCATTAGATGTGCTGATAATGAGAGTATGATGGCAGAAGGGATGGGTGATATACTCATCCAAAGAGCATATGGTAAGACAGTACTAATTGAGAATGTGTGGTACATTCCCAGATGAGAAATAACCTAATGAGTGTGGGACAGCTAATTAAGAAAGGTTTTTCTATTACTATCAACGAAAACCTACTGAAACTCTATGACACTAAGGAGCAGCTGATCTTAACCTCTCCACTATCTAAGAATAGAACCTTCAAGACAAGTCTTGAGGTTGCAGATGCAGAATGCCTAAATACTACAGAGACAGAATCAGATAGCCTACTATGGCATCAAAGGTATGACCATCTAAACTTTAGAAGTCTATCCTCATTGCATACTAAGGAACTGGTTCATGGATTGCCTAAAACTGAGTCACCAGAGAAGGCCTGCACAGTGTGTTTGGTAGGTAAACAACCTAGGCAAAAGTTTAAAACTGACTTAAAAGGAAGGGCTAAGGATGTACTTGATGTGATATATTCTGACATATGCGGTCCTTTTGAGGTTCAATCTATTGGAGGCAATAAGTATTTTATATCCTTTGTGGATGAATACTCAAGGATGTTGTGGGTGTACTTGATAAAGGCTAAGAGTGAAGCACTTGAGAGCTTCAAGAGGTTCAAGGCCATGGCAGAAAAACAGAGTGGCAAGACTATCAAAGTTCTAAGAACTGATGGTGGAGGTGAATTCACTTCAAATGACTTTGAAGAGCTTTGTTCAACAGAAGGGATCATCCATGAGGTGACTCCTCCTTACACACCACAGCATAATGGCTTGGCAGAAAGAAGAAACAGAAGCATTCTAGACATGGCTAGAAGCATGCTAAAACAAAAACAATTGCCTCACAAATTCTGGGGAGAAGCTGTAATGACAACTACCTACTTGCTAAACAAGTGTCCTACAAAAAAGCTTGAAGGAAAGGTGCCTGAAGAAGTCTGGCTAGGCAGAAAGCCAACTGTGTCACATCTGAAGGTATTTGGATCCTTATGTTATGGACACATACCTGATGCCACTAGAAGAAAGCTAGAAGACAAGAGCAAGCCTCTTATCTTGGTTGGTTATCACCCTACTGGTGGTTACAGGGTGTATACACTACAAAAAACGGAACAGA
This sequence comes from Astragalus membranaceus, assembly GCA_039519185.1. NCBI lineage: Eukaryota > Viridiplantae > Streptophyta > Magnoliopsida > Fabales > Fabaceae > Astragalus > Astragalus membranaceus. The sequence continues at coordinate 41,129,618 of CM076848.1, read as the reverse complement.
TTGCGGGGGTTTTTAAGTCGCTTAGCGGGGGTTTTAAACCCCCGCAACCTAATCTGTGGGGGTTTTAAAAAACGCCGGAGTTTCAAGTGCCGCAATCGTTTTGCGAGGGTTTTTAGAAAACGCTGGTATCATGTCTTTTAGCGGGGGTTTTACTGCGGGGGTTTTTAACCCCCACAATTAGTGGAGGTTTTTTTGAGGGGGTTATAAACCTCCTTAAGTCGAGTGATTTGTAGGAGTTTTATTTTTGTGGAGATTTTTGATTGTCATATAGTTTATAGGACTTTTTTGTGCGGGTTAATTACAACCTCCTATAATAGAGACAATATTTCTTTTGCAATTTGAGAATTTTTTTTCCTTATCTCATTACCATATTTTTATCAATAATAACTTTACACACATCTTACATAACACTTACTAAGCTTGATCAAAAAACTGAAAATTTCATTAAAAATATAACTGTGATAACATAAATGTAATGTCAAATATCTAAAATAGTTAATGTCATCCAACTCAAAAACATAATAAAAAGAAACAATTGTAGCTCAAATATCTATCAAAATGATAATAGCATCAAGAAATCCTATACTAAAGGATCCTAAAACTATTAAATGTTGCTAGCAGATGCCTTGCAGCAGCAGCAGATCCAGGTTCCTTGCAGCAGCAGATTTATCTTCAACTCCCCAATAGCAGTAAGCCGTGCATCCTTCTGTAAAAGCTCCACTGCAAGGACACACTTGCCTGATAACCAAGCAAAAGAACACTGTTAGCAATGTGAATGCCAACACCAAATCTTTAACATAATACTATGTCTTCACAACTGCAGAATGGTAGCAGCTAGTCATACATTTGAAGCCATGGAGATCACATAGGCTCCAAGTGAATCGCTCCCTAGTTCAGCTGCAATTCGGAATGTATCCAAGACTTCTTTGACCTCAGCAGGAACCTAAAAGAAATCAAGATACCAATAAGAAATAACCAGCAATGTTGAGGTGGGAATGAAATCAAGCCTCACACTCCACCCCTCAACTAAGAAGATCAAAATAGAAGCTATATAGCTAATCAAGATTCAGCAAATCATATAGACTTTCACCGATTTTATCATTAGAAATTTAAGATTGATTACACAGTAAAATTACAAACACAAATAATCATTTACATGGTATATATATTTCGAAGGTGAACAGCCTTGATTGCAACAACATTCAAGCTGGATTCCCCTGTTTTTAGTCAACAAAATAAACTAAATCAGCTAGAGTACACTAATGAATGAGTTATGAACCCCACATTTTTTCTTGTTTTCTCAAACAGCAACAAGAGTGTAATGTAACTAACAACCACAAACAAATGCAACACAAAAGAAATGCATGATCACCAACGATGACAACTGACAAGCAAAAGAGATAAGAAACTTGAATGTATCAAACTATAATGCTTTATAGACCAATGAGTATCTAATTTGATTGAATTACCATTCTTTTTTACACCAACAAGTACCTCTGTCTCCTCTCCAGCTGTTACCACTGCATCATTCATGTTTAGCAGGTGCACTATTCTTGGCACCAGCCTCTTAGTATTCAATGATGCAAGTGACATAAGACTAAATTTAAGAATAATAAATAACACAATAAATCTAAAGATTTAAAGTAGGACCTCTTCAAAACGCATATGCATGACAACTTTCTAACAATTTCAAAGACAATGAGAGCCAAAAATCTAAAGATTTAAAGTAGGATTTCTCTTCTTTTTTTGCTTTGAGTTACATTACATGCATTTCAAAAAACTACATTTTTCAGACATGTTTTCACAAGAAGTCATTAAAATGAAAACTATTGATAAACTTACCAGTGTATCTCCAGTAAACACAGTTGGGTTCTCATCCACTTTGTCAGTAACATAATAGCAGATGTGACCTTTAGTGTGGCTAAGAAAGTCAGAGAAATGGCTTATGTTAACAAGAGAGGTACATTTTTGTCAAAAAAACAAGAGAGGTACAAACAAGGGTTTGGAGAAAAAGTGAAAGTGAAACTGAGGTTGAACTACTAGAGAAAAGAGAAAAGCATTAAGATTACCAGAAGATTGATAATTATTAACAACTAATAATGCACCTAACAAGAATTAATAACAGATAAGGCCGATGAAGCAAGACATGTATTCTGTGTATCTTATCAAGTATGTAATTTTATCGCTTTTAAACTTTATTGTCACATAAGCAGGGCTAAACCCTCAAAGACAGGATGAGACAATTGGCACAAGTTCAGCAAGCAGTATGTAATTAAATGATAATTCTTCAGCACAGAGCCTTACTGGTAAGAGATACACATTATAGTTATAGCTCCCCTTGTAAATAGACTTACAAAATACTTATCCTGACCTGATTACTTACAATTACTGGCATTCAAATGTTATGCACATCAGTTAGCAGTTAGCACTTAGCAAGTTGATGACCTTCTGATACATAAAAGTCAGCCAGACCATTTATTTCCTTTGTTTCACTTTGGAGATTGGATTATTTTCTTATCTCATTTGAAATGAAGCAAAGACTGAAGGCCTAAAAAATTACAGCCTCGGTCGATATATAATACAGTGCACTAATTAAAAACTCTCCACTTTTGGGAAGGGGGGAAGGATGCCAACAAGAATCTTAATTGACAAGTTGAGTTAGCATACCAAGGTGTGTGCAGTGCCAAAATACTAATATCAGCTCCAAGATGCAACTTATCACCATTTTCAACTTTATGAGTGCAACCTTTCACATTATCTATTGAACCACCATAGACCTTGATTCCAGGTACCAATTCCTTTATCTTCTCATTTCCACCAGCATGATCCCTGTTGCATAGTCACACAATAATAATCACAATATTTTCCTTTCCCCCTCTCAAAAGACATAAAAACTAACAGCAGCACCAAACATAATAACCAAGTAAATGCTTAGCAACTCAAGAGTTAGCTAATAAAAGTACATAAGATAAAGATCGACAACAAAATAGTTGGTTAATGCAGTTTAAATACGTGCATTAAATGGCTAAGAATAAGATGGTTAACGGATATAACAGGTGTTGAAACTCATTAATCATCTACTGATCGTAATTATCTAAGTATTTGAACTACTTAATCAATTATTTTACTGTCAATTTTTGTGTTCACCTGCAAAATTTAAGACATAGTAACATAGTGAACCTACAATATTATAATACGGTTATTTCTAGATTCTGAGTAGTATTAGTTAATCACCAATAAATTGCATTTTGCTGTCAACTCTTTTGTGTGTTCATGTGGAGTGTATTAGCCAAATCAATTGCCATAGATTAAAGAAAGAATAATCAAGGAGAAGGAAAGTAGGGAGAATTTAGTTACCTGTCATGGAGGTGAGAGTTCCATGATGGCTTAAAAGAGAGAATTTCATGATCAATTTTGAAGCATACACAGAAATCACAGGACTTAACTCACTTGACCTTTTCTCTGCGACAATCATAAACAAATACTTATATTAAACTCAGAATCAGAACAAAGAAAGAAGTACAAGTGAATGCCAATCTTCCATCACATTCAGGAAGCCAAAATTTAAAACATGTGTGATAACATAAGCACTTACTCTAACAATCTGAATCTGGCTCCATGCAACTACAACGAAAGCATGAAACAATCTTCCATCACATTTTTTTTGTTCCTCTTATCCTCATAATATTACTGTAACCTAAAGGACTGCATCAAATCCAACAAGAACAGAAACTATTTTACTATACCATGTAAAGCATCCAATTTAAATGTAATACACCAACATTGTAGATGGAAACTGAAATCCAATCAAACTAAATACTACAGGAAACGGAAAATTGGAAAAGAATAATTCCAATTCAAAATCAAAGAAATTTCATGCCTAACCTGTTGATGAGTGTCATACCCCAATTTTGTCCAGCTTAGATCAAAACCCTAATTTTCCACAAAAATAAATAAGTTGAGGAGTGAGAAGCATCATGCATTGCATTTTGAGTCCTAAAAGTCATTCCAAAGTTTCTAAAATCATTTTTAGAGTTGAAATGCACTTTTTGGGTAAATCAGGTTTTTTTGAGTCCAAAAGGGTATTTTGGTCATTTCACAATAAAATGATAATTCCTCATGAAGGTCATTGAGCATGCATTCTAAGATTCTAGAGGTCATTTCTAGGGTTATAGATTCATTTTTGAAGTGGAAACGCATTTTTCGGGCAAATTAGGGTTTTAGCGCCAAAAAGGGTATTTTGGTCAATTGTAACGGTTTTTTTTCAAAAAGGCTCAAAAAATATGTATAATTAAAAATATGAAATCTGAAATCAAAAATGAAAAATGAATAATAAAATAATATTGGATGTTTATTGTATTTTTAGAATTAGGGCTAATTCCTTTTAGGTGCTTTTTGCTTTTATCCATTTTTGGCCAAAGTAAGCACCAATTTTACAAGCAAACCACCTCCCTCACTCCACCTTCACTTCAGCCCCCATCAAGTGCACATCACAAAAAAGCCTTTCATCATGACAAGCACACATTTGAATCCAATAACATTCAATACACAACATATTTTTACCTTCTTTCTCTCTACACCACTAAATACACACTAGTTTCTTTATTTCCCTCTCACAACCTTAAACCCATTAGATCTTTGGCCTCCCAAGGATTTGAATAAGGACAACTCACTCCTCTCCTCCCCAAAGGGACCCAAGAAATTCGTAGCCCCTCTCCACCCTCTCACTTCCTCTTATTTTTCTTTCATCTCAAAGAAACCTTCCCATTCTCTCCTACACCAAAAACCCTAACAAACAACTCACCTCATTTGCATCCCTCTTTCACATACTCCCTCCATTTCTCATTCAAAGTTCAAGCATCATCATCAAGTAGGTACTTCTTTGAAGAATATTGGAGTTGTGTTGATTTGTGTCTAGCTCCATCTTCTCATCTCACTTTCTAGCTCAAAGCTAAGGTAATCCTTAAAACCTTGCATCATCTTTGAATATTTCCTCAAAAATATAAAAAGCATTCACCCTATCATCTTCACATTCTCATATTGTTGATTGTTGTTGGTGAGAGGTGTCATAAGCACTTTGACAAGCACTTAGGGAGGCTTGGGTGCTTATGGTGCTTCTCACCCTTTAATAAATGTTGATTTATGTTGATCTTAATCCTTGCCTTTCATGAAATAAAATATGGTTTTATGGCATGTTGTATTTCGCATACTCTCATAAAAATGTGATTTGCTAGTTGTTGTTGTGTTTTCCCACATTTCTTTGCATATTCACTCATGTTTGCATAATTTTCAAAAAATAAGAAACCCATCTCAAACATGATAACATTCGGCCATGGGCCTAGGTTTAGGATTCTTGAATGCTTTTGTTTATTTCATGATTTGGGGATGAATAATAGTTGATTTAGGGTATGTATGCTCCTAGGTTTTAACATAAAAAATTAGGGTTTGGGTTTGCTTTAATAAACTTGTTTTTGTTGATGATTGGCAAGGTGATTCACACTTGTGCACTTGTGCACTTAATCTTAAGTGTGAGGATTGACCAAAGTGATTCAACATTCTTTGATACTTTGGTTGCTAAATAATTTTCTTGCTTATGCTTGCCTATGATCATTATGGAGGCGACTCTTTTCCTTAAGCTAACAATTTCATTGTCCACTCTCATATAAAAATATCATCAACACTTAGATAGGTCAACTCCATACATTGCATCTTCCACTAGATGTGCATTTAGATTCCCTTGCGTTTTGTAGAAATATTTGCGTATGGTTCTCGCCTAGCATCTTCCACTAGATATGCATTTAGGTTCAATCTTGCCTATTCTTGTATTTTTGCTCAATGCCCAATTCAAGTTCCTTCTTTGCCTATTTATGTGTTGTGGTCTAATATGTGTAGTCTAGGCTAATATTTGCTCAAGAATTCAAACGAGATTGTTGTTTGCCTAAGGATTCGATTTGCATTCATTACTTTCTTTTCTAAAGGGCCTAGCATGAAAATGGTGACTAGTGACAATCACCCATAACCTTTGTTAGTTTGATTGTCCTAAGAGCCTAAGTTTCAAAAAAGATGTTTTCATATGCATGAGCTACTAGTGATAATCACCCATAACCTTTGTTAGTTTGATTATCATGAATGCTTTCAATTTCCAAAAATATTTTCTTAAGCATCAAAAGTCATAGCAAGTGTTAATGATGACCACCCATAACCTTTGTTAGTTTGGTCATCATGAAGGCTTTCATTTTTCAAAAGAGATTTTTACATGCACTTAAAGGGGTTTTAGTAATGATCACCCATAACCTTTGTTAGTTTGATCATTATGACCCCCCTTCACTTTTCAAAATCAAAACAAAAAGACTTTCATTTTCAAGGCTCTAGAACTACGTCGCTTTGATTCCCATTTGGGATACGTAGGAGCGAGTCGCGTCCTCGTCAAGCACAACAAACCAAAATTAATTCTATTGCGAAAGCCTTTTTTTGATCATCTAAAATAAAAACCGATTATCATTAATGATCACTCGCGCCGTTGCCGTTTGGTTGTTAATGATAATTTCATTTTCAAAAGAGTTAGTAGCGCGGCCACTCTAAACCGTTGTTGTTTGGTCGTCGCGAACACTCGAATCAAAAGCAAAACCGATTATCGTTAATGATCACTCGCGCCGTTGCCGTTTGGTTGTTAATGATAATTTCATTTTCAAAAGAGTTAGTAGCGCGGCCACTCTAAACCGTTGTTGTTTGGTCATCGCAAATCCTCACTCCTACTGCGAAAACTCATCTAAACAGACTAAAAAACAAAAACCTTTTTAGAACAACCAAAAACTACGTAGCTTTGAATTCTCCATCGCACCAGGAGATACGTAGGAGCGGGAGGCCAACTCTCGTCAAGCGCCAAAAATAAAAATTTTCATTAAGTCTTCTCACTCCCTTTTCAATAAAGAGGCAAAATAAAAGCATTTTCAAATCAACACTTCAAACCACACATTTAATTAAAGGTTCCCTTTCGGTAGAAAGGAGGTACGGGGCGCTAATACCTTCCCCATGCCTAACCGACCCCCGAACCCATATCTCTAGTTTTCGAAAGACCACCCGCCTTGTCTAAAAGACCTTTTTTCAATGTTTTGGTCTTAAAATTAAAATATTGGTGGCGGCTCCATACCTTTTCCACGTTGTACAATGAGAAGTCCGAACCGGATTTTTTGGGGTGCAACAATGAGCTTGTTGTAGAGAAGTTGCAGAGAATCCCTAACCTAAAATCAAAGGGAATAATGAGTTTCCACATGCTTAAAATCAGAACCTAAGAAGGAAACATGTAACAATCAACTTAAAATCAACATAAGAAGGTAAATCACAAACCGTTCTTGCGATAATGGAAAACCTAGAAAAAGAAATCGGTTTATATTTTGGCAAAACGTAAGAACTTGGTTTGCGATGTGAAAAACCTAGAAAAGAGATTGAGCAAATACCAAAGAGATTGAGTAAATACTGTTCTTACCGAAGAAAAAACTTACCTTTGAATGTGGTTTGTGGTCGCCGCGCAGCCGCGGAGGAAGAAGAGAGAAGAGAGAGTCGGTCACTGAAGAGAGAAGAGAGAAGAGAAAGCGTTGAGAGAAACGAAGTGAGGAGATGGAGGCGAGAGAGGCGGACTGCGGAGTGAGGTTTCGCGAGGGAGGTTTACGAGGGTAGAAGGTGATTCGAGGGTAGAAGGTGAGAAGAGGGATAGTGAAAGTGAGAAGAGGGAAGCTGAAACAGAGAAACAGAGGAGAGGGAAGCTGAAATTAGGTTTTTTTTTTTGAGAAGAGGGAAGCTGAAATTACGCGAGGGAGAGTGAAAGTGAGAAGAGGGAAGCTGAAATTAGAAGGTTTTTTTTTGTTTTTTTATTTTACATTTAGCGGGGGTTTTTCGTGACACTCAGCGGGGGTTTTTTAAACCTCCGTAAAATGAAACAACATTTTCAACTTGTTGGCCGAGGAGTTCCTTTTTTATTGTTAAACTGAGGGGGTTTTTAAAACCTCCGCAATAAAACCCCCGCTATTTGATCCGTTTTCTGTAGTGATAATCCTACTAATAATAAAGTAGAGATTAACAGAGATGTAGTTGTGCAGGAGAATGAATGTTGGGATTGGCACAAACCCAACCAAACTAGTTCTCAACCTACTGTACAAGTAAACCTAGACCCTATTGAGGTGGTTGTAGAACCTACAAATGTTCCAAATGATGACACTGATAATGATGACATTGATGACAATGAAGAACAAGGTGAACCAACACCTGTTCCTATACCACAGAGGCAGAGACAATTGCCCACCTGATTCAATGACTTTGAGATAATCAATGATAATGAAATCACCAATGATGGTGACTTAGTCCAACTTGCTATGTTGGCTGATGCTGAACCAGACATTGTGAAAGAAGCCTTGAGCAATAAAACCTGGAAAAATGAAATGGAGGAGGAACTCAAGTCCATTGAAAAGAATGGGACTTGGGAGTTAACTAAACTACCTAAAGGAATGAAATCTATAGCTGTGAAATGAGTCTTCAAGTTGAAGTTAAACCCAGAAGGAAAAATAGTGAAGCACAAGACCAGGTTAGTGGCAAAGGGCTTTCAACAGAGAGAAGGTTTTGACTTTACAGAAGTATTCTCACCAGTTGCAAGACATGAAACCCTAAGAATGGTTATTGCTCTTGCATGCAGTGGGGAATGGCCACTATCTCATCTAGATGTGAAGTCTGCCTTCCTCAATGGTCCACTTGAGGAGACAGTCTATGTAGGTCAACCACCTGGTTTTGAATTCAAGGGCAAGGAAGACAAATTATTTCGTTTGCACAAGGCACTATATGGTCTAAAGCAAGCCCCAAGGGCTTGGAACAAGAGGATAGACTAGTTCTTCTCAGATCTAGGCCTCAAGAGATGCACAGTTGAATATGGTTTGTATGTGAAGCAGAAGCAAGCTTCTGATATACTAATAGTTTTCCTATATGTGGATGATTTACTGGTTACAGGAAGTAACAAAGCAGAAATAGCAGAATTCAAACTGCAAATGCAGTCAGAATTCGAAATGACAGACTTGGGAAGGTTATCTTACTTCCTAGGGCTGGAACTCCACTATACAGAACATGGATTAATTCTGCATCAAGCTAAGTATGCTACAGATATCCTAAGGAGGTTCAACATGCTGGAATGCAATCCAGCAAATACACCTACAGATGGAAGTATGCAAGTAATTGAAGAAGAACATGAGGCAGTGGATCCTACAATGTATAGAAGCACTATTGGCTCATTAAGGTACTTGTGTCACACAAGACATGAAATATGTTTTGCTACTGGATTGGTAAGTAGGCATATGAACAAGCATTTGAAACCTCATTTGCTTGCTGCAAAGAGAGTGTTAAGGTACATAAAGGGTACACTACACTATGGGATTTTGTTTCCTAGAGGAGAAAGCACTAAGGGATCAGAACTAATAAGATACTCTGATTCAGACGGGTGTGGTGATTAAACTGGCAGAAGAAGTACCAGTGGCTACCTATTCAAGTTCAATGATGCTCCAATTTCTTGGAGCTCCAAAAAACAAAGCATTGTGGCTTTGTCTAGCTGTGAAGCTGAGTATGTTGCAGGCTCAGCCACTGCCTGCCAAGCAAACTTGCTTGAATCCTTACTAGAAGAGCTATTTCTAAAAGGAAATCAACCTATAAAGTTGCTGCTTGACAACAAGTCAGCAATCAACTTAGCTAAAAATCCCATTGCTCATGGGAAAAGCAAGCACATAGAGACTCGGTTTCACTTCCTAAGGGACCAAGTGACCAAACAGAAGATTCAACTAGAATATTGTTCTACCAAAGAACAACAAGCAAACATCTTCACTAAAGCAGTGAAGGGAGAACAGTTTATCAAGCTACGAAGAGACATGGAAGTTGTCAGCTTCGAGGAGAACCAGAATTAAGAAGGGATATTGTTTTAGTAATTCTGTTTCTACTGTTTAGTACATGTAATTAGGTCTTTTTGTAAAAATTAGCAGAAACCCTAAACGAGTTGTTTAAAGAAAAAACAAGGTTAAACAATATTAGCCACAAATTCTGTGTGGACAGAAAGCAAATAATTAGTTAGAGTTTGTTGATAACAAACTCAAATCAGCTTTGTAAATCATATATAACAAGTTCAATACATCAATAAAGTAGCGAGAAGTTTTACATTTCATTTTTAAAGTTCTCTGTTATTATCTCCTTTGCAATAAAAGTTCTTCTGCGTCTTCTCTCCTTCGTGTTCGCGAACAAACCCAGCACTGCTTCTCTTCACCTTCGCGCAAAGCCTGGTTCCCGTACGATCACCAGCACCTTGAGTCTTCCTTGACTCTGAACGTTGAGTTTCCTTTCTTGTTGAAGCTTGTGAAACCTGCAATTAAGAGGGAGAAGATTAGGTTGAAATCGTTGATTCAAAGAAGAAAGCAGGAAAGAAGAACATAAGAGTAGAGAGAGAGTGTGTGAAAAGAATAGAGGAAGAAGAGGCAGATTGGCATTAGGGTATTTCATTAACCATTCGTTGCCTTTTGCACCGGACCGGGTAGAAAGCCCAAAGTCTAAGTGCACAGTACCTAAAAGAAAGAATTAGGGTCAATTTATACATTCAGGGTCTATTTCTTCTAGTTACACCACCACAGTTTCATAGTTTTACTCCAAGAGTCTCATAATGCAATTAATCAATGGAATGAAAGCTTCACCTTTTTTTTTAACTCAAAAGCTTCAGCAACTAATCAATGGAACTTAATTTTGTTTTTGTCTACCTAGTGAATCTTTTCGGATTTCTACCACTAGGATGTACTATCATATTTTAGCTTTATATAAACGAGATATTATCCTCTAATATGTTCTTGTTTTTGACAAAAATTCTCTAATGTGTTAGTGATCACTGATCCCGAAACTTCACTTTTTGTTCTTTTTAGTAAAAAAAACAACTGATAAGTTAGATAAAACTTTAAAAGTGTTATGGATTGGGCCTCAATGGCCAATCCACCAAAAAGGCCCAACACCAAAGGGTCCAATTCATTCAACGGTGGAGATTGCAGACCTAGATCCAACAGCCCTCCTCCACTCCAGATACCTATAAATAAGCATTGAATGCTCACATTAATGATATTCATCTCTCACCTACTCTCACTTGTAATTGACTCACTCACTGACTTGAGCGTCGGAGTGTCATTGCAGGTACCACCCCACCTCGGACCGGAGCACCAACTCGGACAACCAAGGATACACGTACCAACTATCTCGGACCGGTCTACCTATCCCAGATCGGATACGTAGCAGGAGATACGGTACCGAACAAAAATGTACATACGTTTAGATTTTTTCAAATTAGTTGAAAGTCGCCGTCTGTTTATTTATTGAAATTGAAATGAAAATCTAATCTAATAGCTGCGAATAAACCATTTATGAAATTACCAATTTAGATATCTTATTAACAAAACACATATCTAATTTAAGGTTTAAAATATCATTACCATCTTTTTTTTTTCTTACACTCTTTTTTTTTCTCTTTCTTCTTACAGCCTCTTTCCTCCTTTTCACTTTTCTCTTTCTCTATTTCTTCCTTTTTTCTTTTTACTTTACTTTTACTTTTCCCATAAACAATTCTTCACTTTCTCTTATCACCCCACTTTAGTTTTTTTTAACTAAATTTTTAAATTTATACAAACACTACTTTATTAAAATTAGCTATAAAAATGTAAACGAGTCACACTAAAAAACAAAACAAAAAAACTATCATCTTTATGGAAAAATTTATTGATTATTTACTATCTCTCTTTTACTATCTATTATAATCTACTAATCACCTCTGATTGATAATCTACTATCTATCTATCTATCTATCTTTCACTATCTAATATTTTTTTTTTAAGCACCAGGCATTAGGCCCGAATTTATTAAAAAATAAAAACAGTACAAAAAGCACAAGGGGGGACTATGCCAAAACCCTTGGAAATAAGGACAATAAAGAGAGTCTAACAAAGACCTCTAAACTAAACAAACTTAGACCACAATCGAGTCACCACACTCCAGACCACCAGCGGCAGGACCCTAGCCAACATCGCGAAGTCGTGCCACCGGCCAACACCGAGACAGCACCTAGCTTGATCGAGGAGGTCGAGCCACCAACCACCACCGCGGTATTGCGCCCTCAGCCAACACCGAGGCACAATCAAGCAGAACCGCGAGCGACAGGGAAAAGGGCCCACACCGAAATGGGGGGAGGCGAGACTGCGGGTCCAAATTTCAAAACGACCGCCACCGATGCCAAACCAGGAACAGTCAGCATCCACGAACGAGGCAAACCATAAACAGTCAGCAAGAAGCAATCTGAACAGCAACCAATTAAGCAATCAGAAACAGTCAGCAATAAGCAATCTGAACAGCAATCAAGCCCAATCCAGCAACCCAGGACCCGAACGCAACCAGCAACCCGAACCCGAACGAAACCCAGTTTCAGCGCCAGATTCGCAGCAGACGGGCGCAGGGAGGAGGCTCAGGCGGTGGTGGGACAGGAGCAACCATCGCAGGGGGAGAGATCCACAGCACCCAATAGATTCGACTCAGATAGGAAACAGATCCGAACCAGGTAGCTTCACCAGCCACGGCTAACAGAACCACCCAACCCACGATCTTCGCAGGGCCGACGACCACTCGCGAAGGAGCAAACGCCGGGGACGCAACTGACCGAGCCGGATCCACCTTCGCAGGGGCGACGACAGCCATCTCGGGGAAAAGCCACTCGTCGCGAGCCGGATCCACCAACGTAGCGTCGAACACCGCCGCCTCCGGGAACAGCACCGCGTCGCGAGCCACGTCCCAGTCGTGAACCGCGGGCTGCCTCGCAACCATCTGGAGCAGATCGGTGGGGGATCCAGCCATGGCGGCCACCGCCGCGGCGCTAGGGCGCCCTATGAAGACCAACCCGTCGCACGGGTTTCTAGAGACCCACATGTCTCCTCCTATTAATCTAATATAATCTAATAATCAACTAAAATAATCAATTGAAACTACGAGATAACTGCAAGGATATATAAAACATGGGATAACAGCACTGATATATAAAAAAACACAGGATTAATATTTGTCATTGATAATTAAAATTTTTGAAGACTACTATAAATCTACTATCTAAAAAACAAGAAGATTTAATGACTATTTAAACTACTAATTAATATTTAAAACAAATATTTCTTATTGATTATTTACTATCTCTCTTTTACTATCTACTATAATCTACTAATCAACTAAAATAATCAATTGAAACTACGAGATAACTGCATTGATATATAAAAAACACGGGATAACTGCACTGATATATAAAAAAATACGAAATTAATATTTGTCATTGATAATTAAAATTTTTGAAGACTACCACTACAAACCTACTATCTAAAAAACAAGAAGACTTAATGACTATTTAAACTACTAATTAATATTTTAAACAAATATTTCTTATTGATAATCTACTATCTAACTTTTACTATCTACTATAATCTACTAATCAGCTAAAATAATCAATTGAAACTACGAGATAAATGCACTGATATATAAAAAAACACGGGATAACTGCAGTGATATATAAAAAACACGGGATTAATATTTGTCCATTGATAATTATAATTTTTGAAGACTACTATAAACCTACTATCTAAAAAAATAAGAAGACTTAATGATTATTTAAACTAATAAATATTTAAAACACATGTGACAAATATTTGTCACTAATACCTAAAAAAGGACAAATAATTGTCACTAATATATAAAAAAACATGGAATAAATATTTCTTATTGATAATCTACTATCTATCTTTTACTACCTACTATAATCTACTAATAAACTCAAATAATCAATTGAAACTATGAGATAACTGCACTTATATATAAAAAACACGGGATAACTGCATTGATATATAAAAAATACGGAGATAACTGCAATGATATATATAAAAACACAGGATAGTTGCACTGATATATGAAAAAACACGGGATAACAACACTAATATATAAAAAAAACACTGCACTGATATATAAAAAAGCATGGGATAAATGCACAGATTGTTTTTAAATGATACTTTTACATTTTTAGATTTTAATATTTATCTATTTTTTTATTTGAAACTATTTTTTTATTTACTTTAAATTTGTCTTTATTTTCACGGGGTCATGTTCAGACTATTTAACTACTGTCTAAGTTCATTCATAAAAAGAACACGACAGTACTCGTGCGTATGCACGGGTATCCTACTAGTTTTGAATAAAACTAATTAATGAAATGACTAATAGATGTAAAGTAACATAAAAATTACATGTTTATATAATGTTTTTATATTTTTAATTTGTACTCTACTAAATAATTTCACAAAATAAAGTGTTTTCTTGGGGTTTGTTCATTCGGGCGAGGGTAGAACTAGTAGTTGTGAGGGAATGTATTATCTCCTCCCCTAAGTTTTAGTTAAATAACACATGTCATACACTCCTATAGTTTGGACAAGACATTAATTACCTCCCTTAAATTACACACACCTCCTATATTACTGTAATATGTAAGACTAAAGGGGCGTTGTGTCTTTTTAATGAAATGGGGCGTTGTGTCATAACTTAAGAGAGGTGAATGTAATTTTCTCATTTTATTGGATTGGGCACCCAAGTCCCCCATTAATCTAATTCATTTTGCTTATAAAAAATTGTTTTATAAGTAAAAAATATATTTAAGATAATTATATTTTTTTTACTTAAAAAAACTTATAGCCTAAATTTTTTGTAACTCATACAATTTTTTATTTAAAGATTAAGTTATTTATCAAAAAAAGTTATATATATATATATATATAAAAGGTACACTAAACACTTGTAATAAAGGAAAAATTTGTCGTGGGTGGGATAGAGCTAGAGCTGGCAAAACGGGCTACCCGGCCCATATCGAGCCGGCCCGCTATGGGCTCGGGCTTTTAAGGGTCGGGCTAAAAAACCCAGGTTGAAATTCGGGCCCACCCTTTATGGCCCAAGCCCGGCCCTATGCGGGCTGCGGGTTTTTCGGGCTAGTCCGCATTATGCGCGATTTTTTAGCGACACTATTATGTAAACTTTACATAGCTGCTATCCTGATGAGGTTTTTGGGTCCTGAAATTTGAAAGACACTCCAATATATGAACAATGCTGTCCTTCCAACATGTCCAACAATAAAACAATGTTTCCACAGAAGGTTGATTCTTCATAATCATTCCTTCCACAGAATCATCAAACATATTGTCTTGCCAGACATACTTGGAGGTGTTCATGCGAAAATGAGCTTCCAAAAGTTTCCACAAACATAATATCTCCCCTCTGGTACTCTTATACATGCGAGAAGATTTCAAATGACTCATTATTTCAAAACTGTTACAATGCTCATTTGATAATATTTCAGCTTCTGCAAATGCAAGGTGATAAAAGCTGCTTGAAATTTCCTTTGCAAATGACAGTGCTTTTCCCAAATGCTCAACCTTTTTTTATTCACGGGCTTACGGGCTACCCATGGGCCGGTCGAGCTAGCCCGGCGCGGGCTCGGACTTTTGCGGACCGGGCTAAAAAGCCCAGATGTAAAAACGGGCTCAATTCCTTCGGCCCAAGCCCTCCCATTTTTCGGGCTAACCCGGCCCGGCCCTGCGGGCCCGGCCCATTTTGCCAGCTCTAGATAGAGCATTGCGAATTCGAATCGACACTTGTAAAGAAACTTTTTTTTCTATTAAAGGTAAAACGCAAAAGGATATTACCAACAAAAGATTGGTTGAGCGGTAACTGAGTTTGGATCTTACCTCAAAGTCTCAAGTTCGAATTTTGGGTATGACAAAAAATCTATTGTGAGGAGAGAATCACATGGACCGACAAAGTCATGTACACCTGGTTAATCAGGTTCTTCGATGTAGATTAATCAAAGTCGATAGATTCTAGGTTTGCGCCAATAGATTTGCATTGTGTCAAAAAAGGCAAATAATTGCAAAAAGAAATGTTTAGTCAACAACCAAAAGTGTTTACTCAAATGTGTTTTCAAACATGCTGTAAGCAGTCTATAATCTTTTAATATTTGTTGATAAGAATTATTCATTAATACTTTTTTTGACTAAACTTATCCGTTAATATTTGATTGCTTATATTTAAGGTGAATAATTAATTGATTTTTTACTAAAATATAATCAATAGTTAGACGCTATATTTATTATTTAAAGTTTTTATCGTAATTAATATTAGTATAACTTAAAACAATTTATTGATTAAGCCAGATGTTTTAATTGTTGTACTACATAACTGTAATGTGTATCCTATCAGGTTTCATTTATTTATTACTATTGTTATGCATTAGTATTAATTTGTTTGTTGAAGCATATACATGTGTATAGATATAGAGACATAAGATTAAACGCAGATGTTCTTAAATAAATGTTACATCCAACACAGTCGTATGAACAAACACTAAATGGTTGATAGACATTAATTACAATGGAACTCAAGAGAATACAAACCTTGGCTTCTAACGAAATGAAAGAACTTCCACCCCCATTCATTCGACCAGCAAACGAACGACCAGAGAATACAAAGGCAGTGGAAGGTGTTACTGTGCCTATTATCTCACTATCTCAACCACACCATCTTTTGGTGAAGGAAATCGTTGAAGCTGCGTCTGAATGGGGTTTCTTTCTCATAACCGACCATGGTATATTGCCAACACTCATCCAACGTTTGCAAGATGTTGGTGAGGAGTTCTTTGCACTCCCTCAAAAAGAGAAAGAGATATACGCAAATGACCCTGCCAGTGGTAACTTTGAAGGCTATGGGACTAAGATGACTAAGAATCTTGAAGAAAAGGTTGAGTGGGTTGACTATTATTTTCATCTCATGGCTCCTCCTTCTAGGGTCAATCATCACTTTTGGCCTAAATCCCCTCCTTCCTACAGGTGACTTACCTTTGCATTGCCGTTATTTTAATTTTTTTCTTTCTTTAGTTTGTTTTGTTATGTTTCAGTTGATGTATTGTGAATTAATTAAGCCAAGTTTAGCTTTCAAGTGTAAGTTTGAATTTTTATTTGGAAACCTCCAGATCGGGTACTAAAAATAGTAATTTTAGTTTCTAAAGTTATTTAAGTTAAAGGATATCAAATGAGATGAAAAATAGATCTAGGATTCAAACTCTAAAAATTAACATAATTTACTTCTCTCCGAACAATTAACAATTAATATTTAACTACTAAAAAAAGTTCCAAAGAACAAGAACTATCTTATTACCTATTAAAAAAAATTCCAAAGACCAAAAAACTATCTTATGGAAATAAAAAAACAATTTTTAAAATATAGAAATAAAATTCATCAAAGAAATAATATAAAAGCAGATATTATCACTATATTATGAATTTGTTTTTGTTACAACTAGTAACATACCCGTGCATTCGCACGGGTTGATCGCGTTGTCTGGTATAGTTTGAATCAGATTGATTTCTAGAATTTAAATAATGTAAATCGAAGCTATGTTTGTAAAAGGTAGATAGAGGAAGTTAAAGTAAGTTTTGTGGTTACGATAAATAAAATTTCTCTTTTATTTTGGTAATAATGATATTTAAAAAAAGTTTCTTCATACTGTTAATTTTTGTTAATTAATGACATATTAGTATTAAATTGAATAGAAATGATGTAAATGAAACAGTTCCATAGAAATTTCAATGTCTCAAACTTAAAATACAAAAGCAGATATTAATAGTTGTTTAATGCTTTAAAACACAGTTAAATAGTCTGAACATTACCTCGTGAAAATAAAGACAAATTTAAAGTAGATAAAAATAGTTTCAAATATAAAATATATAAATATTAAAATCTAAAAATGTAAAAGTATCATTTAGAAACAATATGTGCATTTATCCTGTGTTTTTTATATATCAGTGTTGTTATCTTGTGTTTTTTAATATATCAGTGCGGCTATCCTGTGTTTTTATATATATCATTGAAGTTATCCCCGTGTTTTTATATATATCAGTGCCGTCATCCCGTGTTTTTTATGTATCAGTGCAGTTATCTCATAGTTTCAATTGATTGTTTGAGTTGATTAGTAGATTATAATAGATAGTTAAAGATAGATATTAGATTATCAATAAGAAATATTTATCCTGTAGTTTTTATAAATCAGTGACAATTATTTGTCCTTTTTTAGATATTAGTGACAATTTGTCACGTGTGTTTTAAATATTAATCAGTTTAAATAGTCATTAAGTCTTCTTGTTTTTTTAGATAGTAGGTTTATAGTAGTATTCAAAAATTATAATTATCAATGACAAATATTAATCCCGTGTTTTTTTATATATCACTACAGTTATCCCGTGTTTTTTTTATATATCATTGCAGTTTTCTCGTAGTTTCAATTGATTATTTTAGTTGATTAGTAGATTATAGTAGATAGTAAAAGTTAGATAGTAGATTATCAATGAGAAATATTTGTTTTAAATATTAATTATTAGTTTAAATAGCCATTAAGTCTTCTTGTTTTTTAGGTAGTAGGTTTGTAGTAGTAGTCTTCACAATTTTTAATTATCAATGACAAATATTAATCTCGTGTTTTTTTTTATATATCAGTGCAGTTATCCCGTGTTTTTTATATATCAGTGCAGTTATCTCGTAGTTTCAATTGATTGTTTTAGTTGATTAGTAGATAATAGCAGATAGTAAAAGAGAGATAGTAGATTGGTCAAAAAAAAAGAGATAGTAGATTATCAATAAGAAATATTTGTTTTAAATATTAATCAGTAGTTTAAATAGTCATTAAATCTTCTTGTTTTTTAGATAATAGTTTTATAGTAGTCTTCAAAAATTTTAATTATCAATTACAAATATTAATCATGTGTTTTTTTATATATTATTGCAGTTATCCTGTGTTTTTTTTATATATCATTGCAGTTATCTCGTAGTTTCAATTGATTATTTGAGTTGATTAGTAGATTATATATAGTAGATAGTAAAAGATAGATAATAGATTATCAATAAGAAATATTTATCCCGTGTTTTTTACAAATCAGTGACAATTATTTGTTCCTTTTTAGGTATTAGTGACAATTATTTGTCACGTGTGTTTAAATATTAATCAGTTTAAATAGTCACTAAGCCTTCTTGTTTTTTAGATAGTAGGTTTATAGTAGTTTTCAAAAATTATAATTATCAATGACAAATATTAATCTCGTGTTTTTTTTATATCAGTGCAGTTATCCCGTGTTTTTTATATAACATTGTTGTTATCTCGTAGTTTTAATTGATTATTTTAGTTGATTAGTAGATTATAGTAGATAGTAAAAGTTAGATAGTAGATTATCAATGAGAAATATTTGTTTTAAATATTAATCAGCAGTTTAAATAGTCATTACATCTTCTTGTTTTTTAGATAATAGGTTCATAGTATGCTTCAATAATTTTAATTATCAATTACAAATATTAATCCCGTGTTTTGTATATATCAGTGCAGTTATCCCGTGTTTTTTATATATCATTGCAGTTATCTCGTAGTTTCAATTGATTTTTTTAGTTGATTAGTAGATTATAGTAGGTTATCAATGAGAAATATTTGTTTTAAATATTAATCAGTAGTTTAATCCTATGTTTTTTATATATCAGTACAGTTATCCCATATTTTATATATATATAATTGCAGTTATCTCGTAGTTTCAATTGATTATTTTAGTTGATTAGTAGATTATATTAGATAGTAAAAGATAAATATCAATAAGAGGTGATATTCGATTATCAATAAGAGTATAAACAAATTTTGGAGAGAAAAATTAAAATTTTAGTAGATTATAGTATATAGTAAAAGATAGATAGTAGATTATCAATAAGAGTGTATAAATTTAGAAATTTAGTTAAAAAACTAAAGTATAATGATAATAGAAAGAGAAAAATTATTTATGGAAAAAGTAAAAGTAAAGTAAAAAGAAAAAAAAGGAAGAAAGAGAGTGTAAGAGAGGAGTGAAAAGGAGGAAAGAGAGTGTAAGAAGAGAGAGAAAAAAAGGAAGAAATAGAGTGTAAAAAGGAAAAAGGAAGAAAGAGAGTGTAAGAGAAAAGTGAAAAAGAGAAAAGAGAGTGTAAAAAAAAAGAAAGGAAGAGAGGGTAATGACCTAAATACCCTTTGGAGTTATTATAGAGTGGCAAGGTGTCAAGTAAGTGTGAAGGCTTTTATGGGTAATTTAAGTGTGGTTTATTAGTATAAATAGATATTAGATGTTATTGGTGCATAGTATTTACCCACTTTTCCGAGGACTAATCTACGCTGAGGAAGCTGTCTGGCCACTATACCTGGTAACTTTGTCGGTCAGTGTGGTTTTCTCATCCCAACAGAGTTTTTTTTGCCACACCCAAGATTCAAACTCAAAACCTTAGAGTGAGATCCGAGCCTAGTTACAACTCGAACCAATTAACCTTGTTGGTATTATGGAAATCAACAACACATCATGGATGTTTGCAGCTTATAAGTAAGTGAATGACCATAAAAAAAGACGTGTAATGACCATAAAAAAAACTAAATATTTTAATAACAGATGGAAATTCGAAGAAGTCGTAATAAAATGTTTCATAACCATTTATTATAGAGAAATGTTAGATGGTAAGAAAAGAAATGTAAGAAAAGTAAGAATAATAATACAATGCACTCGATGTGTAGTGTTAGTTGGTGTCTACAATTTAGCTTCCAGTGTATTTCTTATATTTCTTACAAAAACTATTCTTACTAAATAGCAATGCTCTTTATTATATGATCATTTGATGGTTATAAACGTTTTAATTAATTTTCCTTTTTTACAAACGAATTGAGATAAAATCTAAATAAAAGCTCAATAACAAATGACCATATAATCTGTTTAAAAAAAACAAATGACCATAAAATAATGGAAATGAATTTCATCTCTAATTTCCGTCTTTTTATAATTTCCATTTGATGGATTTCGAGAAAAAATGAATTTAATCTCCAATTTTTTATTTATAAATGTTCTAATATTTTAAGTGTTTTTTTTACAAAAAATAATATCTCATGGAGGTCCCACCGGGAGTCGAACCCAGGTCGCTGGATTCAAAGTCCAGAGTGCTAACCACTACACCATGGAACCAGAGCTGAATATTGATATTTTTTTCCATTTCTAATTTTTCATAGTAATTCATGTTTTTGTAGCTGTGAGCTAGAAACTATTCCTTATTTTTTATTTGTGTGCAACAGGGAAGTAACCGAAGAATACAATAAGGAGATTCTAAGGGTGACAGACAAGATTTTGGAGCTTTTATCAGAAGGGCTAGGATTGGAGAACAAGGCTCTAAAGTCCTGTTTGGGAGGTGAAGAAATAGAATTAGAAATGAAGATAAATATGTATCCACCATGCCCACAACCTGAACTAGCATTAGGAGTTGAGCCCCACACTGACATGTCTGCCCTTACCTTACTTGTCCCCAACAATGTTCCTGGCCTCCAAGTATGGAAGGACAACAACTGGGTTGCTGTCAATTATTTGCAAAATGCACTCTTCGTGCACATTGGTGATCAACTTGAGGTAAATGCCATGCAAGTTGCAACATTGATTTGTCATTGAGAAAACAGAATGTATATGAGTATATCCAACGTTAACCATGTAACAAATGGATATTTTTTTTTTGAGGTAGGTGTTGAGTAATGGGAGGTACAAGAGTGTCTTGCATAGAAGCTTGGTGAACAAAGATCGCAAGCGAATGTCATGGGCAGTATTTGTTGCTCCTCCACATGATGCTGTGATTGGGCCTTTTCCTCTGCTCGTTAATGATCAAAACCCACCAAAATTTTCAACAAAAACCTATGCTGAATACCGTTATCGCAAATTCAACAAGCTTCCCCAATAGGAAAAAACAACAAAGTAGTTAAAACCACCAACTTCGTTTATGATTCTTTATAAGAAACCAGTGTTAAGTGCTAACATATACCTATATAATAATGTCATAGATCAATTGAATTCGGATGGCAATGCACAAATTGATGTACAAGTTTTGATCAGTTGAGGACATGAACAATGAGAATGAAAATGATGGCAATGTTGGAGAAGCTTCTAATTTATTTTATGACGATGGATGGATGCCCGAGTTTGAGGATACAAATACAACTTTTTCTCCTTGGAAATGAATTGAGAAATATTGTAGTTATTTATTTGTTTTGTACTTTTGTTATTTGTGAG